>CAVLJG010000006.1:77369870-77862939 GCA_963669975.1 Acanthoscelides obtectus
CGAAATTACGAGTGCGGAGCCCCATTAACGCCAAATCCTTTCCTAGTAAAACATGTTTGCACTAAACAAATCTATTTTCGTTGGACAGGTAACGCAAGAATGATGCAACACGTCTGCATCCGAGGCATACCGACCACCCGTCTGAAAAAACCCGTAGAAAAAGCCGGCAGTCAGCGAGAGCTACCCGCATACAAGTGTTGCACCGTTCAAGAAATGTTCCAGATGTATTTGTCTTTCGTGACGGACGCCACTGCCAGTCACGTGACCACCGTCAACAAACCGATCAATGTCCGCGCTCCATTTCCAAGAATATTCGACGCCAAGATTGGGGCAAATGGAGATTTGCTGCCTGAAGGGAGCTCACGCTATGATAACACTGGTAAGTTTCAAATACAGAAAAGACCATTGGAATTAAAGGTAAAAATCGTCTTGTTATGTGTTCCTGACAGTATTACCTTTTATGGTGGCAACATCCAAGGATTGGGACAAGTTGCAACGCCTGTTCAGAATCAATAGCTGTAACGTTTGTAGTGTTGTGTCTATAAGACACCTGATCCTCACTATCGACTTGCCTAGTTGTGCTGATGGCATCAAAGCCATGTGTATAGTAGAGAATATGCACTAAATATTATCTTTGCTAGGGGCTATCATTTTATTATTATCATTATCATAAAATTCTACACGTCATTGGTGACGAGTGGAAAAATATGAGAAATGCCTGGTTTTAAATTTATGTAACCCTCATAACTGCCTCCTATATGCAGTTTTCCAAAGCCTACAAAGCTTTTTCATCCTTGGTATAGTAGTAACCTCTTCCTTCCTACATCACTGGTGAGGAGCTATGGAATCGCAAAAAAAATTTGCAAAATAAGACGTTTTTTTTTGATGTTATATATTATGTCACGAAAAAACACGTCGCTTTGATAAATTCTTCACACAAAATTACTACTATGCAAAGGACAAAAAAGACTTTGTAGTTTTTGAAAATTGATGTAGTGGCAGCGGAGCTAGGGGCAAAAGACGAAATAATAAAAATCTTTTTCGGTTTTTTGAGAGGCTTCTGACGATTTTCAAAAAAAAAGTAAAAATTCGCGATTGTAGGACTGGGGAGGGTACATTTGCCCTTCAAACCTAGTGATCGAGAAATATATTCGACACGCGGTGCTGTCCAATTTTACCAACGTCACAGTCTCACTGATGAGTGTCGTGCCGTACTGCCGACTTTGACGTGTGAAGTTATGGATGAAGGGCGACGTTGCCAGAAGGACGGTGCAATCGGTAGGACATACAATAAATGTCTAACTGTATGGGCCTGTTTGACTGCCTTGATCCGGTTAATTTTTCTGTTTTATATGTGTAGCTAACTTTTTTCTGAGGATCTAACTTGGACCGACCATAATATTTTATGATCTGATGACAGTGTTGCGTGGGAAGTACAGAGTCAACATATGTTACGCCGGTTTTTTCAATATTTGATCAAATCCAAGCAGTACCTTATGGAGTTTATAGAGGCCAAGGATTACCGACATGCACACAGACATACCAACGTAAACGAGCGACATATTTTTTCGAATATGTCACGTAATACCCAAAAAAACAATGCCTCGATTTTTGGAAAATTTTCTCAGTTACAATACTTCCTCGCTAGTTGGCATGAGAAATCACGCTCTACCTAACGTCATGTTCAGATTATATGTAATCTTTTTATTGGTAGATCGCAACACTTATTTTCCAGCGTTTCTATAATATCAAGGAACTTTTACTTTTTTAGCTGTAGAAAAGATAGCAACAGTGTCTGGCCTTCACAACTGTTCAGAAATTGGTGACATGTTAGAATCATTGCATACAGAAACCAGAAGGATCAGAATACCAAGACTGCACCAGTTTACAAATGAAGGTGGAGGTTTAGAAAGAGACGACTTCGAGGAATGTCTTGACAATTTATTCGCGCTTAGAGAAAACTATGAAGATAATTATGTTATTTGAAATGTTTTATTATACTATATTTAGTTATAAGTTTTATAACACTGATTTAATAAAGAAAATATCTTCCGAAACAGTGTTTTCTAATTTTGAGAAAAAATGTCAGTCGCTACTTCCTACACATTTGTATTAATCTAATTACACAAACAGTCTAAGCATTATAAGTGATAATGAAACATGGTACATGCTCGATTTCAAAAGTCTTGAGCTCGCACCCGAAAGTTCAAAAAACACGAAAAAGGTTACAATTCATCTAAAAATTTTGATCTCCAAAAAAATTTTCCATTTTCAAAACATACATACTTTTTTGTACTTTCCGAATTATAAGAGGATCTAAGGATTATCGGACAGTACAAGAGAGAGGGACATACAGACAAATAAGTTTTGAGTTATATTCTTCGTTCCACCAAAAATCAACTTCATATCACGATTTCCAGGTCAAATTTAAGACACCCAGTGTGCTTATTTTTACAAAAATCTTCATGACGGCTCATACAATTTTAAACACTCTTTGTTCAAAAAGATTTATCTAACTGTGCACGCCCAACTTTTATCTCGGCAACTGTTTCGTTTTTACAAGATTATAATCTTTAATGAAATACTGGATTAAAATTTCGTTATCATCTTATCTAAATCAAAAGTTAATCACTTGCTAACAGTCTATTCTACTATACTCATGTCGACATTTCCAAATAACACGAAAATTGTCGAAATGATAACAGACGCAGTAAAATACTGCGTTGTATATTTACTAATTGTGACAGGTGAGATAGTTTATAATAATATTACGTGTCGGGGTACTGTTGCAATAAAAAAGGTAAACGGGTAGACAGTTTTTGCGGAAAAAATGGGAGAATATTTTTCAGAATCTATTCTCTTCAAATGATATTTCATATCAGGCTTATAATATGATAAACAATCTACTGGATAATCTAAACTTTATGCTAACTTTGAAATTCTGTAGACAATGGAAATCTAAAATACGGGGTGAGTCAAAAACATTGACCACCTTCCTATGGCACGTCTACCTAAAGTTCTTTTAAACATGGGCACTAACATTTCTCCTTACCCCTTACTGTTGTACAGAGTGTGTATGTGTTTAATTTCAAAATCATGAAAAAACGATATCTCCCAATTGGATGGAGGTATCGACTTAAAATTCTGTATAATGTAATATGAACAAGACCAACACATGCAAAAACATTCCTGACGAAAGCTACACTAACGGCTTAGATACTGAGATATTTTGACCCGTACAAAAAAAATAAAAATGCATTTTTGGATAGAAATTACAGATACCCTTAGCTTAGAAAAAAAATTGTTTATATATTTCAGTAAAATCAATGTATAAAACGGTCAACCACTATTTTGAAAATACGTTGAAATTAGTGGACGTCCCCCCCCCAACGCCCGAGTGAAGTCAATTCAAAGGATTCCGTACAATATGCGGGAAGTAACATTCAGGCATAACACCGAAAGAGAGGTACTTTTGTCGTTCGGCATCAACAAAGCCTCTGGTCCGGACTTGATTCCTGCCGTTGTGTTGAAGAGATATGCAGCGGAGCTTGCTCCAGTTCTTTCACGTCTCTTTCAGATATCTTACGAATCCAACGCTTTCCCAGACAATTGGAAAACTGCTCGTGTCCAACCCATGCGAAAGACAAAAGATCTAATACCGACCCTTACAACTTTCTGTTATAAGTAAGGTGATGGAGATATGCATACATCAGGAACTTCTAGAGTACCTTGAACGTCACGTCACGGCTTGATTAGCGACAGGCAGACAGCCTATGGTCTCCCAGAGAAGCTTTGCAGATGGGTGGCTGACTTCCTCTCTGGTCGCCAGATATCCGTCGTTCAGCCCACAATGTCAAAGCGGGTGTTCCCCAGGGATCGGTCTTGGCTCCGACATTGTTCCTCTTACATATCAACGAGCTCCTTTCCTGTACGATCAATCCAATCCACATGTTTGCCGATCACAGCAGAGTTCCTCTATTACAAGACACTTGGAGGTTATCACTGCTTGGGGACACAACAATCTTGTACAGTTTAATGATTCAAAAACACAGTACTGTACGTTGACAGGCAAGAAGTGCCCTAATGATCATCCGGTTTCGATGGATGGCCGAGTTCTTCCAGAGAGCCGTTCATTTCAGATGGTCGGAGTCCAGATCACCGAGGACTTGATTTGGAACGAACACATCTCTCGAATAGCGGCCCCTGCTGGGAAAGGCCCAGATAAGGCCTAGCCTCAAGTATTGCTCACACGTTTGGAGTGCTGCCGCCCCGACTATATTATATATGCTCGATGCTATCCAGAGGAGGGCTGCCCGACTGACCGATTACTTCTCTAACGGACAGTCGCGGGCTTTGTTCATCGGAGCTCTCTTCCATGATGCCGCCGCGCGATGTGCCTGCCAGACAGACCCTCCTGACTTCGGCCTAGCATCCTAACCGTGTCAAACTTCGTGCATCCAGAACTTGCCGATACCTTCGCTGCTTTGATCCTTTGCTTCGGTGTAAATAAGCGAAGTGGAAATTGACAGCCCTCTCTGTATCTTGGTAATGAGACATTTAATAACTTACGTCTATAGGCACTTTTTATGTTATTTTTGAATATACTTTCTGCTTGGTCATTGCTATTTGAATCACACTGTACAGCTTTTAATTTACCATATTGCCTAACTTACAGCAAACGTCCATGGTGTAACGTCTAAATCAAAGGACGTGCATCTTACAAAACATGATAAAACGTACATTTGGGTACCGCAAACATCTGAGTCGATTACAGTCACAACCGATGAACGCTGCCAGATTGCAGTACAGGTGCTCAAATGTAATTTAGATACAGAAAAAGGGGAATATGCCACCTTATTCGCAGGTATGTTCATAGAGATATTTTGAAATTCCTTGCGAATGTGTCACATATACGATATCAAAGTTTGTTTTTTATTGAATTCCAGGACCCAATAATAGAGATAATGGTATGATGTTCACCTACGACGTCAAAGAAAAGCCCTTATATCTATACAACGAAAACCATGTTTATGCTGATGTTGTTTTGGCGGGCCAGTCTACGTTGAGTACAATAAAATTCAATTTCACACGAATAGGTGAATATACATCCAAATGTGCATTATGTATTATTAAAAAAAACTGTCTGAAAGTTGTCCAAAGGTGAAGAGGGATGAGCTATGGCAACACAAAGAAACAGATCTTGCAACTGCTGAGTTTTAAATCGCACAAATAAGAATGCTATTGAAACAATAAAATAAACACATTGATTAAGTACAGGAATACTGAATAATTTCATGCTATAAAAATATCAGTAAAGTTTACGGCTATTTTAGAATGTAAAAAAATGATTGTTTTCCATAAAAAGAGCTCAATATATGCATATTTTTTTTTTTTTTAGGAGATGCTGCGTCATCAACCACAGTTGCACCCACAACCACAGAAGATCCCCTCTATCCAATTCCTTCTGGCGATGTTTCTGACTACTCGATTGTGGTGAATGTGTCTGGCAAAACACTGGCCAAGTTCAGACAAGAAGGCAACAGACAGATGTTCAAGCGAACGTTGAGTAAAATGGCACAAGCATTCTGTATTAAAAATGACATCAGGCCTTCCAAACCGATCACGTAAGATTGTTTTTAATTTCAACGTTAGATAAAGATGTATAGTTTTGTCCTCTAAAGCAAAAAATAGTGTCAAACGGATTCCTTGCATACTCGTATAATGACAACACTGTAAGTTCCATTTAAATCCAAGATATATTGTGAACACATATTTCCTATACGCTCGATATAGTTCATTGAATTGAAATTGCTCCTGGTATAAGAACAAAATTAGGTGGCTTTGCGGCCGAATTTTTTATATTGCCATCTTGCTGAGAAGGCTTCCTCAGGTTACACCCGTATCCGGATGTATGAGCATGTGTATCTACTTTTGTAGTTGCATATGTGCATTCATTTCGGATTTGATGAAGCCAACCAGCAGAAATACGTATCGCTCGGGTTACCTATCCTATTTTCTGCTCGAATCCACTTTCCTTCTTTTTGCGGATTTTTTCCATTATTTTCCTATTTTTTGTTATATACCTTTCTCCGCATGATCATTTTTTCTATATATAAATCGTTTTTTCTCAATTCAATATTTTTTATATCTATGATTTGTATCATTCGCATATCAGCCACCTAGGCCGATATATACTAAGTGACATATAAATCCGAACACCCAGTTTAAATGGTTTTATTTTAATAAAATTTTGTATAAGTACTTAATGAAGCATAATAAGTAAATGATAAAAATTTCAAAATGATTGCACTGCTTTAAAGCCCTTTGACCTTTAATAATGTGTGGATGCACCCTGATGTGCTACGCATTCTCCAACGCGTCTAGGCATGCTTCTGATCAGGTGGTCAATGTCCTCCTGTGGTATCTCATTCCAGGCAACCACCAACTCCTCTCGAAGTGCTTCTAGAGTCTGAGGAGGACGTTGCAAATTGAGCAATCTCCTACCCATCATATCCCACACGTGCTCAATTAGGGATAAGTCGGGAGATCTTGGTGACCATGGTAACAATGTGACATCATTATGTTGAAAGAAGTCTATTGTGACTCTTGCAACATGTGGTCGGGCATTATCTTGTTGGAAAGTTGGATCTGCCAGGGTGTCAAGATAGGGTAAAAGATGGGGTTCTAGAACTTCGTGGATATAACGCTGCGCGTTCATGTTACCTCTGATGAAGATTAAAGGTGACCTGGAACCATAAGCTATAGCACCCCAAACCCTAACTCCAACAGTGTGATAAACATGTCTTCAACAAAAAAATGTGGATTCCTCCTTTCACCACGTCGCCTTCTAACCCTGGCACGACCATCGTGCATGCCTAAACAAAATCGAGACTCGTCACTAAAGACAATACTGTTCCATTCCTGATCCCAGAGTGACCGTTGTCTGCACCATTCAAGGCGATTACGTCGGTGTTCTCAGGTTAAAGGGAGGACCCAGTGTGGCCGGTATGAAAACAAGCCAAAACTTCTCATTCGTCGGTAAACACTTCGCATGCCAATAGGTCTTCCGTGTTCTGCAAACCATTCATTTGCAATGGACCTGGTAGTGGAGAAACGGTCCCTTAAGGCCAATAATCTTAGGCGGCGATGTTCACGGCCAGTTGTTCTACGGCGGCGTCCAGTGCCCCTTGCTCTTTGCGTACGGCCTTCTCGAAGCCATGCCTGACAACACCTAACCACAGTGTCTACAATTCTTTGCACTCTAACTGCAATTGCCCGAAAAGAAAGTCCAGCGTCCCGAAGTCCCACTATACGGCCCCTATCAAACTCACTAAGTTGAAATCGTACAGGTCTCCGTACTCTAGGCATCGTAACCGATCGTAAAGGATGTAAAGAACCAAAATCCGCCAACGTTGATTCTTCACTGCGGCTGAAATATTCATTTTTAGAGCGTTAGTGAATTAAAAAAAAGCAGTATAAAAACCGGAATGTCCAACTGATAAGGCTGAAAAAATTTTCACTTGTTATTTACAGTAAGATGAATACATTCACCAACTTTTATTAAAATAAAACCATTTAAACTGGGTGTTCGGATTTATATGTCACTTAGTATACATCATAAAATTATCAGTCGATCCCTAATCCAAAACTGGCTTGCAGTGAGACTTTATCGGCGGTATCTGGGAGCCGAGTCAATCTTTTTCATTTCCATTTTTTCTCTTGCAGTACCTCGTCAATAGACATTCTCTGGACATCAGAATGCCCAGCGACCTGGACCAACTGCGCCCCATGTGTCAGTTGTGGCTTCGCCATCCCCCTCTTCTTCAATAAATCAGCGACAACCCGCGATTATCAACTGACAGCTGACAATCTGGACTCCATGTGGCGGGAGTACGCTGACAATTACTTGGATGGGGGACTGAGAGTGTGTCAACCGCCTGACACAGTAGGGCTAGTTAAGTGGCAGTTGATTGCGTTTTCAGCCATCACAGTGATTTTTGTAATAGGATTGCTTGTTATAAGGCATTTCACTATCAGGATAAATGATCGGATACGGTGAGTAGCCAACTATAAATGTTCCCTAGATGCATCTAGGAACTGACAGTGTGTGAAAACGACCTGACACAGCGGGGCTTATCAAATGGCACTTGATTGCATTTTCAGCTATGACAGTTGTTTTTGTGATAGTATTGCTTGTTATAAGGCATTTTACTACCACTGTCAATAATGGGATACAATGCGCAGCAAAGTATGTAGGTAGTGAGGGTGTCTATAGGAGGCTGTGCAGGTTGGAAAGTTGCCCCCCTTTTTCATAGGGGGCGATTTTTGTGGAAACGATTAAAAAAGTGTAATGGGAGCCCAAACCGATATATTTTTTCCTCAAACTCAGGTACAAAGCACTTCACTACTCTTTGAATTTTTCTCTCATAATGCCCTTTAATTTGATATCTACATAATAGGCGTGGCTATGGTAATTATAAACGCCATATTGGGGCGGTCGCCATACTGGATTTCGAATTCCGTCACTTTGCTTATTGCGTTTCTTTCATAAAGCCCTTTCATTTGATTGTGGAAATGATAAACTGACATTTTGTAGCATCCGCTATAATAGATTCGATATGGCGGCAGTTTATTCATTTTGTATTAGCACGCGAACCAGACGTATTCAGTTCAGTTGGTTGAAGTTACCTAGCTCAATTTTTTTTCAAGATTTTTCCGACATATACATACAAACAGGTCAAATTAGATAAAAGCTTGTAAAAAGAGGTAATTTGTTTTTTTTCTTTTGAAATCCGCGAGTCTTGATCGCGACTTTTACAGCTCCATATACCCACGATTAATAACAATGTAAATGTTCACTTTGTTTCATCACATGGTTTAGTATGAATGGTCATTGGCCAGACTCCGCCATTTCTAACTGTATGTATTTCTTCTTCTTTACAATAAAGTCGATTGAATTGAATCTACTCAGACTTTTTTTATTTTGAACAATCACTATTTTAAAAAAATATCGAATCACGTTTATTGCTGCTAAAAACATTAAAAATGAAAACATTTTTTCAAGCTCTTTCTACATTTTTTCTTACAAACAGCTCTAAAAACAGTTTTGTTTTAAAGTTTTTAGCAGCAATAAAGGGGATCCTTTAATTTCTTAGAAACTTTGTTCAAAACAAAAAAGTCTGGGTAGGTCAAAGTGAAGCTTGGGGGTATAAAAGGAGCTGTAAAAGTCAGTCTTACCATTAGCCGTTTTAACAATATTTGCAATTAAAAAAAAAAACATAAATTACCTCATTCTTTTCTGATTGTTCCAGCCCATATGAAAGATGAAAAATTGTCTTTCGATTCATGACCATTGATGATCTTAAAAAATCCATTCCGGCTTTTGAAACCTTAAATTTCCTGTACGATGATTGGTTCCTGAGATATTGATGTTGAAATCCAAAAGGGTCCCGTATCGAGCAAATTGAACCTAAAATCTACAGGCTATCGAGTTCACGCCAGCGGAAAAACATTTTGCACGTTTTAACACTTTTATCTAGGATTGCGGGGAAGCTACAGTTTCAAAAATCCTAGACTTAAGAGGTTTAAAACTTTAAAATGTTTCTCTTATAACCTTTTGGACCATTTGTTATTGAGTTACAGCTTCAAAGAAGCACTAAAAATTCACAATTTTCATTTGGTCTCTTACTTTTTTCCATTAGTGCGTCTTTTTATTTTCATCAAGCTTTTTTTAAGCTTTTGAAATGCAATCGCACCATCTACATTTCATAATATTCCCGCTGATTAGGCAACATTTACAGTATATTCAGATAAGAGATAGACCGGATGTAAACAAAAGGTTCGGGTGATTTTCACGCTAACGCCGCCGTCTCGACGTAAAACAGGAGCCCTCATTGGTCAATTCGCAATTAAATGCCTATGCCGAGCGGCAGAGCAGTCGTATCAAGGCAGAGTCACATTCAGGTTCAGACGTGTTACGTATGTCGTGTGCATCATTGCAGTTTGATATTTCTTTGGACGTTTTCGTTTGTTATCTTATTAAGTTGTTGAGTTTGTCGTTGTTATTGTTATAGCTTGTTATTGATTGTTATTGTTATCAACTGCTTGCGCAAAATGCCCAGTAGTACAGATACTGCCGATGAAGTTGTAAACTCCTGTAGTCCACCTAGGAAACGATCTAAAAAAAAGACACCTGAGTGCAGAAATGAAAGAGGTCATTTTGAATATATATAAGATCGAGCGCGAGGAGAACGAGGCATCAACCATCAAAGAAATTGTTGTGAAGGTTTCTCACAAAGTTGGGGTGTGTCGCGCATCAGTGTTTAATGTGTTAAGACAATACAAAAAAAACACCTTTTCTGAGCCAATAACCAGTAAACATCGCAAAAGTATTGTTAAATCATTGGATGAAGCTGATAAGCATGCGATTAGGAGGAAAGTGCATGAATTCTTCTTTAGGAATGAAATACCTACTATAGATAAAGTACTGCAGGAGGTAAATGGAGATACAACGTTGCCAAATTTCAAACGATCAACTTTCCATGCGTTACTGAAGCATTTAAATTTCAAATGGAAAAAACGGGGTCGTAATAGTTTACTACTGGATAGAGAAGAAATTGTGCTATGGAGGAGGGATTATTTAACAAAAATTGGGAAATATAGAAATCAAAACAGGAAGATTTATTACCTTGATGAAACGTGGGTAAACGCAGGACACACTACAAGTAAAGTATGGGTTGATGATTCTGTAACTTCATCCAGGAGGGCCTTTCTAGATGGACTGTCCACCGGATTAAAAAATCCAGCAGGTAAATACGAGTAATAGACAACAATCGGATGTTTTTCAAACCTTAGGAACAAGGTTCTAAACATTAATTCCAGGGGGCAGATAAAACATATTACAAGTAACAAAACTTTTATAACTTTCGATAAAATGCGTGGATGTTTTATTGTCATTTTCATTTGTTAGAACTTTTTTAAGCCATGTTTTTATGTGTTTTCGATATTTCAATAATTTTTTAATATAATCTTAAAATATGTCGAATATTATAAACTTAAAAAAGTTACTAAGTTTTATATTGTGTACCGTTCCTAATATTTCTAATCATTTTAATTCATACTTTAAGCTTTATAAAGTTATAATTTGTTAATATTAATATTTGCGCGTATTTCAGGTTCCTGATCATTCATTTTTTAAAGGTTTATAACTTTAAATTAAATTGTGAAGCGCTGAGTAATCATACGACGTTCAATATTCTTTCTTTCAATATGACTAAATAATCCCAATTATAGCAATCTGATACTCATGTCTCAATGTTTTTTCGCTGAATGTGATGAAAACATTTGAAAAAGGTTCGCTTATTGAAATAAATCTACACTAGTTAGTACTTCGATTTCCAGGTAAAGGGAAAAGGCTCATTATCTGCCATATTGGCAGTGAGGATGGATTTGTTGTTGACGGTCTGTGGTGCTTTGAGTCTAAGAAAACTGGAGATTACCACGAGGAAATGAATGGCGAATCGTTTGAACAGTGGTTTTCAAAAATTTTACCGAACTTAGAGGAAAACGCAGTAATTGTGTTGGATAATGCGCCTTATCATTCTCGAAGAATGGAGAAGGTCCCAACAACGGCTTCAAGGAAAGTTGATGTTCAAAATTGGCTCCGCTCGAAAAATATCAACTTTGAAGAAGCAATGCTGAAAGTACAATTATTAAGAATTGTCAAGGATCACAAGGCGGAATATCAAAAATACGCCATTGACGAAATGGCAGCAAGTCAAAATAAAACTGTACTCCGTTTACCTCCATACCATTGCGAGCTCAATCCCATTGAGCTCATATGGGCAGAGGTTAAAAATTATATAGCTAAGCACAATACAACTTTTAAATTTTGTGACCTCAAGGGACTTTTCAAAGAAGCACTAGAATTAATGACAGCGCAAAAATGGGAAAACTGTATTAAGCACGTGAAAGACAAAGTTGAAAAGAGAATGTGGGAACTGGACAATATTTTAGAGGAACAAGTCGAGCCATTCATTATTGACGTTGGTGCTTCAGGCAGTAGCGATGATGAAAGCTCATCAAGCTCATCTTTCCAATAAAAGATGTCGTTCATCAAATTCGGTAAGTTATAAGTAATTATAAAGCTACTGTATTTTTTAATTAATTATTGACATTTTTGAACCCATTTTGGCAAAACCTATTCAAGAATCTACTTTCTGACAATGTTCAACCATGCACATTTTTTTACGTTTTGAACGTTTTAATTTGGTTACATATTTACATAGAAATCAAAAAATATACTAATCAATATTCTAAAAGCAATTTTAAGAGATATACGATTATTTTTAATTTAGGCTAATTTACACGCCATTTTGAGATTATATTCGACTGTATTTCACCAATCAGGCGGCATCCGAAGCTGGAAATCGAAGCGAAAATTTTGAAACCCTTATGTATATTTACATCATTATATATTTCTTACCCCACCCCCACATGATCCTATATCCATCACCAATCGTATACACATCGAATTGTGCTAATTTACTACAAAGTTACGCAAAGCAGCATCTACTATCTAAAATATGTACTGCGTGACTCTTAATACGTCCCTGCCGAATGTTACAGCGTTCGATGATCACGTGGTCTTGTTTATGTCCGGTCTATCTCTTATCTGAATATACTGTAGTAATTTAATTTTTTTAAGATGGCGGCCGCCAACACCTGATGTCAATAAGTGTCTATTTGAAAATCTGGATTTAAAGGGTTACAAGGTTTTATGAAAATCTACCACCTATATGAAAAATGCATATTTCTACATTTTATATCATTAGTTGTTTCCAACTTTCACTAGTTCAGAAGGTTTCTCTAACCCCTTGCCTCTTATTTTTTATGGTTTTTCCCCCGTTAGACGCAGGTTTTTTGGAGTAAGAGGTCGAGGATAGAATACATGTAAAATGGAAATTGTTTGTTTGATTTGTCATAAGCACAGTATTGTCTGCTTAGAAATTACGAACTTTCTAGAAATAAGTGCTACCGCACAAACATTTCAAACCAAGCCTTCGTCGATTTTTTGATGTAAAGTTCCAATCTAGCGTTAGAACAATGTACCTATCTGAAAGCTTATTTTTTCTTCTTCAGTATAGCAATACGCTGAAAAGCATGCACAGAAACTAAAAAAGGTACTCACCATCGCAGATTCATCAGGCACGCAAAGTAAAAATTTATCCAATACCATGAACGACCGGCACTTTCATTATTGTTATATTTCGAAAACGCGGTAAAACAGACTGAAAAACGTACCCGAAGAGCTAAGAATCTAGAAGAAATTCCGAAATGGAAGCACCAAAGTACCTGTGCCTCTTTAGTTGAAAAACTATGGCCGATCACTAACCATTAATCAATCACAAAAAAGTTGCAACAGTTTTTTGTTTTCCAAAGCCACCTCGGATTTTGTTTTCGGCGCCGGCTCACTGTGACCAATGCTGCGGCTGCGATAGTGGGATGTGTGTGTACGAGGGACATTCGATTAGTACGTTGAGATGGATTATCAACTTGAAAATTTGGGAAGCAATTTTACCTTTGAAGAAAAAGTGATAGAAATGTAAAATTTTTTGGTAATAGCTGCTGGATCACTGAAATTATTGTAAACATACTGAAATAAATAACAAAATTATAAAATGTTAAATCAATGACTTTTCTCGACTATAAAACGTAAATGTGCAAAACGCTATTTAGATACTTAGATAACGAAAAAGATGAAAAAATTAGCCCCATTAGAATGAAATTATTTCGTGATACTTTTTCCTGAGTTCCAAAAAACTAGTATCGCTTTAATACTCTTCACTACTCAAATTATTGATGATTTTCTAACTTAGGAGCAAGATATTGAAGAGCGATGACCAGTGGTCTGATAAAAAGAGTATATTGAAAGATCTGGGCCCACACCCACTGCAAGAAATGCCACAGATATTTGAAGATACCATCTCAGATCATAACCAGTATGCTCTGATATCCAATCCTGTAGAACCTGTATTGAGAAAAACCTTTGAAGGCAAGTGATTTTTTTTTGCATGCTCTTAATTAATTATTTGTATTGTAGTAGTTTATAATTTGAAGTATCAGTAATTTCATGATTATCAGTTGTTTAACACATTTGAATACAATTGGAAAAGCCTTTTCACTTTTACAGACGTCAGAAATGAAGAAGAAGTTAATAATGAAGTAGATGAAGGTACTTACACCTAAATATGTTTATATTACATGTAACATTAATAATAAAAACTATTTATATCAAAAATGTCTACTTACTTTTTCGTTTTCGTGTATTTTCGATGGAACATACTGCCAGGTAAACCAAATAAAAGGAACCCTTATTATCATAAACTATATTAAGTTTTCGATTTTTTTTTGTTGGATATGAGCAATAAAAAATTCAAATGAAAATTATAATAAAATAATGTATATTTTTTATTGTAAAAGCTGTTACACAACAATTTTGGTGTATAAACTATATACTTAATCGAAATAATAAATATTGAAATACCCATAATGTAAAGCTTATAGTAATTCACATAAAAATATGTATTGTTTGATGATTTTATAACATGTATGCCATTACTATTAAAGAATAAACCGTTTTTCATCCATTTTTTATATTAAAACCAATCAGCTTGCAATATTTTTGGCCAGTTATATGATAAATATAATTATAATTATGTATAACTAAAAAATGCAGCAAGTATACCCTATAAATTATACTAAGTAGAAATATACAAAATATATTAATACACTTTAAAAAATCTCTTGGTCATAATTAGAAGGAAAGAAGTGGCGCAAGTAGCCAAAATTTGAATCAACTTGCTTTATAAACACGTTTTTTGAAGTGAAAAATGTTTATCACTATATATATAACTAAATAAAATTACATATAAAAACAAAAAGGAAATATCCTCAAAAAATGTTGTTTCTACTAACTTTTAGGAAAAATAAAAAACATTGTATGTTATAAGAAACTTGCAAAATAGGAAGGGGCGGGTTCAATACATGAAAATACCTTATCAACATGAGTAAGGAAATCCTTTGTGTTTAGATTTTATGTTTAGCTTAAAACTGTACGCCACTGGTTTTTGCAAATATGGATATTGTTCTCTCAAATCCACGATTCTGCTTGGAAAGTATCTCTTGGAGTTTTTTATTCATTTTCTTAAAAATATGTCAGTTCGATTCGATTTCAAATATGTTTAATTATTGCACATTATGGAAAATAGATTTGGCTACCTGCCCACCTCAAATAAAAAAGGGTTGCTACGATTATATATCACAAGTGATTTGGACATTTTTCTATAAACTAAAAATACAATCAACATATAAAATGATTTGATTTTGAAGTGCAAGCATTTGATGCTATTGTAACGTACTAAATAAAAAAGTTAATCAACATTTTCAAATAGAAAATCTATCAGCTTTCAGCATCGGCATATAAAAATTGCTTCAAATATTATCTCCGTTTTGTCCAAGTATCTACCAGATTCAGTCTAACTTAAATTCGAATAACTGTAGAGTTTTTGATAATTGCAGTCATCTCTCACATTAACATATATTTGCTGTATTATACATGTTATTTAATAGTAAGTAACTATTCGGCTATTGCCCCTTCCAGCAAATACTTGATTTCAAATAGATAATTCAGGCTTTCTATTTTTTATGCCAAGCGTTAAGTACAAACACGTTAAAGTACACAGCAAAAGTGAATTTGCGACATTGATTTTATGGCATGGCGAAAAGTGAGACGGGAGAGAAAAAACGGACTTGTGTACTTCTTCGTTGAATAACAATGTCAAACAAAACAATCAGACGAGTTGCGCTGCAAAAAGTTTAACCAAAGCGTAGTTATATGAGGAGAAGACCGATAGACAATGCGAATAAAATCAGAGAGAGGCAAGAGATGACTCCAAAAACATCGCGTCCCTAAATCAGCTGATGGCATCTAAACACGGCTGTTCTCATTTAGTAGGAAATAAATGCGATGCTGCCAGATATTTTGGATGAATCCATTGTAGTAAAAGCATATTTTGTTCAAATTTACTTTGGTTTGGACATTTATTGGTGGGGATATTTATCATCCATTTGCAACCTGCGAAATATATTTTTCATTTAAAGTTATAAATCTCACTTTTCGCGAGAGGAGCTATTTTCAAAACCTGTAAGTTATCAAATAGCTATCTAACTTTTGGGGAATTTAGTTATAAAAGAAGTATCTACATTCAAAACCCGTTTAACCTCAAATTGCTTATTTGACCAATCGTCGGTATATTTGACATAGTTGCGAGTTATCTAGATACCCTAGCCTTAAATCGATATGTTTATTTATTTCTTAGGACTGTGAAAAACTGAACTCTATTCTGCTGTAGCGCTTTATAAATATTTCATGGCAGCTTGGCAACACCGTCTCGGTACATGCAGACTCACCTATGAGCGAATCGCCAAGCCAAGGACATAGATCTGTTTTTTTTGTAAACCAGTCCAAGAGCCGATCGCAAAGTTTAAGTTACATTGCGCACAGATATGAAAGTTTAAAAACTAGTCAAATCTTACGTATCATATCAGTACGCGATGATATAAAACACAATTTAAGATGGGCTTCCCTACTATAATAGAGATGAATGGGGCCAACTGGCCGATCATAAGGGCCTTTCACAAAGTGTCTTCTCTTGATATATCTACCTCGTGTGGTTTTTTGATTTTAACATTTTCGATCCTTGATTCCCGTGACATATTCAATTGATAACTGAAATTGTAATTAACGCATATTTCGTTCCTTTCAATATGACAGCCACAAAACGTCTGATTTTTCAGGCTCGAAAACTTTCCAACTATCCAATAAACTGACGACATACAACCCTGCATACCATAAGGACTAATTTTTGCATCAACAAAAAAATCGAGTTAAATATCGACAGCTTTTGGGACAACCTGTATGTATATTTGTTTCTCCAACATCAGATTTATTTTTTAGTTTAAATTATGATACTATGATGAAGTATTGATAACACAATATTGTGAGAGTAGAAAGAGAGAACGTAAACTATGTGTAGTAAACTTATGGCATTTTGGACTTGTAACGAATGGCAATAAGATAATCTGGAATCAACGAGCTGCTAGATATTTAGTGGATAGCGCGAAAATCAAGAATATAGCCTTACTGCATCCTTAAAATCAACTTATACTATTTACACTGTATACACAGAAATAACAACACCATAACAGTATTATATGTATATCATAGATATTGAGGAAAAAGTAGCTACATTATCCGAAAATTGGACAGAATATGTTCCACAGCATTTTGTTTTGGTAAAATTAGTGCCATTGACAAGTTTATACATGATAGGAAGTAAATCCAAAAATAAGACGAAAAGTTTATGTAAATATGGATCCTAAAATGCCCCCCTTTGGAGATCTAGATAAAATGAAAAAAAAAAATATCTCCGAGGCGGATAAAGATAACGGCTTCAGGGGCCCTCATATCGTAACCAGAATAGATACAATGTTTGTTTCCAAAATCATATGACGTTCCAATAGCACTCTCCACTATGCTATAAGTATAGAGCTTAGGGTCCCACATATCTTAGATCCGCCACTGAACGGTTTAAAATTTTATTCATACAGTACTAACAACATTAACAATACAAACGATGGTGCATTACATACCTTGATGGCGAAGTATGTTATTATTGACCGAGCACTTTAATGTGCGACTACAATAATGGCGTTCTCCGCCGAAATATGTATTGATTTTTTTTCACTACTATAATACTACTAATATAGTTTCAAATTTAATTTGTTTAGATTATGAATATCTGAGAATTGTCTAACCGTCTGTCAACACTGTCAGAATAAAGCCTACGCACTGTCTCGATCACAAAACGGTGCGTAGAAGAGGTACGCTGCGCTACATGATAAAGACTCACAAAAAGTTTTCAAATTTACCAATTTATCGATTGCATGGGTCTTTCAGGTTATCAAAATAGTGGGGTAAATAAATACATTCAACTATAATTTCAGTAATATTCAAAAATGGAGTTTAATAAGTGACAAGATTGTACCCAACAAGTCCTAAATGGATACAGACATTCATTATTTATCTCGCGTAACTTCTTATAAATATACGGTAAATAATGGCGACTTATCAAGTTAGTGGTGAAAAAAGTTTTATGGCTCTAACAGCGTTTGCGTAGAAACTGGTATATTTGACTTCTACAAACTGAGAAAAAAATAAATATTTTCTACGCCACTGATTTGTCTGATATATCTATTACATTTTTTTCAATCGAAGCAGCCGCGGAGGCAGAAGTCTAAACGCCATGGTACCGCGGCTGATATGAGGACCTTAAAGAGACTTTGTTAAACCGATTTAATTTTTACATAAGATACTTAATTTTGTCTCTCTTGACAAATATTGTCAGTCTATTCCTTGAGATACTTTTTTTATACTACAACTACCACGAAGGCCTAAGCAGCCATTGGGTACCGTGGGGCTATAGGGGGATACATGGGAAAGGGGGGGACGCCACACGGACTCTGGCGAGGGAACACGTGTGCATGCAACATGCACACATTCTGGTTCCGCCTACGAGAACCGCCGGATGGTACCTTCGCGTTCGACAGTCAGAGACCATCTACCACCTACGGACAATCACAACATCCATAGCACAGCGCACGGCGACTGATCAGTAGAACGAAGCGCCATCTATGAGAATTTGCTATAGCTATGTTTATCCTCTCTGAATTAATTAGACATTTACTTTTGGAAGGTGTCTCATAGATGATGCTGTAGCTATATTAGCATATACTTGTCTTCAGCACCATCTATGAAGCACTAACCTTTGCAAAGTAGATGTCTCATTAGTGCGGAGAAGAGAAACATTGGTGTGACAAATTCTCATAGATTACCCCGCGGTATCTCATTTCACCTCGGATAATTTTTTTGACGCGGGACTATAGTATTAGGTTCGCTATCTTCAAGAAAAGTACGTCAAAGTTCCAGCACACTACAGCGTTATTTGAAGAATATTCATGTTTGGTTCTTAATGAGTATCATCAGTGGCGTAGAAATTTTCGACACCCTATACCTCGGTAATGGGACATTTTACAATACTATTATTATAGGAACTTTTCATTTTATTTATGGTTGTACTTTCTGCTCAACAAATATTGCCGTTATGTTTTGATCACAGTGTATAATAGATTTATAATATATGCGGGATAGCTTGATTTTTATGCATGTACAATCCAACAGGCAGCAATAGCTTCTTTGCAGAGGTCGTCAATTTTCGCATGATAGAACGATGGCGAATTTAGATGGGGGAGTGGGTAGAGAAAATACTGGAACTATCAAATTTGGAAAATAGACCTTTTTCTAACCTCTCCCCAAATATCCAGATCTAGAATTATAATAGGTTGATACATATTCAACTTTTTTTAAAATTATTCTTGGTGATGTTTGGCCTTACATTTTTTTAATGTTATCGCTCTGAATTATTTAATGAATATGTATATTGTATCATACCAAAACAGTGATGCTTACAAAGCAACTATAAACTTTTTCCAAGTGAATCTTAAAATAGTACATTTTGTACCTGTTGACAAATATCTTTGTACATACAAGTATGAAATGAAATTCCACTCACACTTTTTGTACTCGACAACACTGCATTTACCAAAAGAAAACGCAGCTAGATGAGACGATTGGAGCATCAAAATAGTGCAGACAACAATAACAATAAAATTTGTCTCACTTCTCCTTAATCTACACCGGCAAAGCCTTGTGATCCTTCGATTGCTTTTATCAACTTATCCTTCAGATGCTTATAGCTCTCGTATGGCGGTAGGTCCAGCCGATTGAAGCTGAAAAGTCATACATTCAGAATAATCTTCACTTTTGTGATATACTGTGATACAGTATTGAATAAAGGTTCAGTATGCAACATATTACAAAATTATTTTATCAAAGAAACAAAATTGAAACGTTATCAAGCACTAAAAACCTTTCGGTAGGTGTGCCATTTATATATTAACGATATTCCCGATACTTTACAACACTAAATAAAAAATTCAAATACTTGCTGATGAAACATTTCATGAAGTAACAGCGTGTGTAGTTGATCACATCGTTAAACGATTTATTATCATTGATCTGGTCAACACACATCACAATCTGGTCAATAGACAATGATACACTTCATGAAATGCGATCAATTTTACGATATGGCTACGACATATGTATATTCAAATACAAACTTTTTATTGCAATATAGCTGTGAAATAATATGAAAAACCTTCTTCATTGGTTAAATGTGAATAAACCCAAATTGAACACAAACAAAATATAATGTATGCTTATAGGAAAATCTTTAGATGAAAATACGAATAATCTTACGACTAATGATGAAAAATTTGAGCTAACTGAATCATTCATATATTTGGGCATATGTGTAGATAGTAAATTATAATTTGAAGATCACTATTAATATATTATTTAGATATAGATATCCAAAAAGATAAATTACTTTTAAGGACTATGTTGTTCACTACAAATGAAACTGTATTTTCAAAATTACAAATATTACAAAATAAAGCTATGAGAATAATTTTAAATAAATATACTAGAATAAATGTTATGCTAGGCGAACTACATTTTCACATTCAAGTTAAAAAGTCATCGATTGCCAACTCATTTAGAAAATGTTATTGAATTGAACAATGAGTACCACAGTTATTCTACAAAATTGCAGTAGCAATATAACAAACAAATCAATATTTCAGAAGTGATTGTACGAATTTAATAAATTAAGTCATGATATCAAGATATGTTCCAGTTTGAAAATGTTCAAATGGAATTTGAAAAAATATTCCATGGAAATCCAGAATTCATAGTAGTGAAATTTTGTTTGAAAATATGTATACTTGAAGAAATTATTTTGTGATATACTATTGATATTGTAGCATTAATGCTGAACAAATCTACAACAAACAAGCCTATGATATGATATTTTTTCAATGGGACAAAGATGCAAGGGGTGGTTATTTGGATTACTTGAAGACTATCTTTGCCCTTTGACAATTTTCGATAAACCAGTTCAATTCGGAGATAACAAAAAAATTGAAATTCAGAGGTTGAATGCAAAAGCTGTGAGTTTTTGACGAAATATCATATATGTTTTTTAAAACATAACTTACCAAGTGTGAGCCCTGGGAAAATTCTCTGTAGTACCCCATTTCTCAATGGTGAACAACTGTGGACCGTTACTGCCATACAATTCCTTAAAACCATTCATAGGTACTCTAGAAGTACCTGTCACAAACTGTAATAACCTAGCGCGCATCTCGTTGTTAAACGACAATACCACCTAAAAATCAGACATAAATACGTACATTTCAACAGCGGAATATATAAAAAATATTCTATTTTTAAGCAATCTGTTACTAATTTTCACCCAATTCCTAACAAAATTTAGTGCTTGCTAAAATCAATTTCAATGAAAATGATTCTATACAAAATTGGTTTTCTCAAGAAGGAATGGAAAAAGACCTTTTGGAATACGAATTTGCTCTCATTCTTATGTTGCTTACTTACCCTCCAAAACCACTGTATGACAATATGATTTGAGTGGTAGTCCCCTTTATACAAACTGTTGGTTTTCCAGTCTTTAACATCGATGTGTTGAATACCGCACATCAACAACTCCAACTCATTCTCGTCAAATATCTTAATCAGATTCATGGGAATCAAATCACTAAAACCATCTAAAAACGCATTCATCTGCTCTTGTACTCTACCCACGAACCTCCATTGGATAATACATCTGAAATAATGTTTTATGAACTATTTTTATACAATATCTATGCCGCAGTTCAAACATAGCATATTTGCCCCTGCTAAATGTAAATCAAAATTACTAAAATCGCCAAAAGATGTCTTCAGAGCTAACAGTGGATTGTACTCCAAAACTAGGCGACTGTAACTAGACGAGATTATGAACTAACAGAAATACAATGAAGCGTTGGCGACAAAAGAACATTGCATTTGATTTTATTCGTCGTTGTCTGAGAGAGCGGTCCTTAGGACCTTTGCTCTTAGTTAAAGTCTAGGTTAGTAGGTCTGTCATGTATGGTTGTTTCAGATACTAAACAAAGTCAGGAAGAAGGAAAGAACCGATCTAAATCTTATTCAAGCATTGTTTACTCCACGTCAAAATAAACATGAGAAATATACTTACTTTATGTAATCGTCCTTATTAGAATTATCTAAGGGAATGTCAGCTCCACCGTCAACTAGCTCATGCACGGTGGTGTGGCCAAAAGATTCTTCATCTACCGAAAAAGTCAGACCCAAGTCTGAGGGGTCATTTTCTTTAATCCACAACAAAGATTTATAGTATTCAGAGTCCACTGACTCCATGTCCTTTAAGTCTATGGGCTTCGACAACATCATTTTGTAAAATGGACGAATGAAAAAGGCTGAAATAAACATACAAGACCTGTAGAAGTTGTTCGCAATAGATTTGTTCAAGTTCAACCTTTCCAAAATAATTAATTCACTGAATAAAATAAAGTAAAAGTATATTTACCATCTAACAGCTTTCCATGATATACTGCCATACCAGCTACCCTTCCAATGAACTTGAAGTAACTCAAATGTTCTTCATTGCAAACGCCAGAAAACGGATTAATTTGCAACGTATAATTATCCCTGAAAAGAAACAACGTTGTTGAGCAAATCTTTTTTCCAGATTATATTACTCTTCATATTTGAAGGTCATCCAATCAACAGTATCACAAGTATAGACAGATCAGTGGGAAAGTTCATTTTTTGATTTAAGAAAAAAAATACAAACTTAATGAAAAGAAAATATTTATTACTATCAACATATTCGTGAATTCGGTGAGTTTTATTTCTTAAATATCATTCCGACCAAATGTTTGCCGTCCCTTCGGACACACTCTTCTAAATAATCGCGCGCGTAAATTCTGATACACTCTCTTGCAGAGTTCCGGAGTGATGTTGTCTATTTCTTGTTGAATGTTGTCTTTGAGCTCCAGTGTTCGTTGATTATTGGAATACACTTTTGACTTTAGATAACCCCACAAAAAATGATCGCATGGCGTGAGTCGGGTGACCTAGGAGGCCAGTGAATGTCTCCAAGCTTCGATATAACTATTTGAGGAAAAAGTGCATTCACCGTGGCCATCGATTCTCTGGAAGTAAGGGCAGTGGCCCCATCCCGTTGAAACCACGTTTTTATGTTAAATCGGCATTCTGTTCTTACAATAGGAGCAAAAAAGTGTCAATCATGTCTTTGTATCGCTCGGAATTGACTGTCAATGCATGACCATTTTCATCTTCAAAGAAATACGGCCCAATAATACCGCTAGAGAATATGGCGCACCAAACAGTCACCTTTGGACTATGTAGCTGTTGTTGATGTTTTCTCTTTTGGATTCGTTTGTGCCCAATATCTGCAATTTTGCTTGTTCACATAACCGTCTAAGTGAAAATGGGCATCGTCACTGAAAACAACGTTCTCGAGTCTGCAATGCGATGCGTAGAAAAAAGATACAACATCCGCTCAGCACAAGATTTCCGTAATACGTAATCACTTTCCTTTAAAGCATGAACTGATTGGATTTTATAAGGATGAAAATCCATTTTTTCCTCATTATGCCACGCAGTGTTGACCTAGGAATTTCCAAAACAGCGAATGCTTCCGTACAGAAAGCCGAGGATTTGCAATGACCGAATCACTTACTCGACGCACATTTTCTTCGATTGATACAGTAGGTGTGGGGCTAGGAATGAGTTGATTAAGAGTTTCACGGAACCTCTTAATCCACTTTTTCAATAGGTTCTTACTTGGGACATCTCTTGGTAGGCGAATGTTGTATCGTGTACAAAATTTCCGAAGTGCAGCTGCGTATGAATCACCACTCTTAAAGTAAGCCTCGCTCGATAGCAAAAGCACGTTGCGCTCCGGTCCAACGTTCCATTGTGACTATTTAACCAGCACGCCGAACGCGATCGATCAAGAACTCTCCCCAGTTTCTCACGTGTACGGTTGCCGCGTAATTAAAATTTGAAATGTGAACTTTCCCACTGGACACACTGTATTACCAAGCATCCAGCACGTTTTTCCATCATCCCCCAAAGTTAATTAACGCCTCATAGGCGTATTGATACCTGGAAGACAAAGGGATGCAGGAAAGCTTCGCACTAGAAACCTGCACGACACTTTTCCAGGCATACCTAGAGAAGCTTCAACAGCGTGCCGAGGCACATTTATAATATGCTCAGACAGTTAAGCTGCCTTGAAGGCAGTGGCATCTCAGAGGCCTTGAAGGCAGTGGCATCTCAGAGGACAAGTTCACCCCCTAGTTCAGGAATGCAATACAGTTCCTCAAAGTTTAGCTCGTTCCAAAGAAGTGATGCTGTTTTTGGGTTCCCGTACAGAGTGCTGTACTGGGCAATGAGAGAGCAGATTTTCTGGCTAAGCTGGGTCTGGGTATAAGCAGACGCCAGGTCAACGTCGCACTGAGTGAATGGGCGTTTGGAGACCTAGGAAAAGTGTGGCAAGAGATGACTTCAGGTAGGCCAAGAGGTTCATAGTGGACACCGATAAGCTTCGGAGGCGCTGGCTACTGGACAAAGGTGAAGAATTGGAAGTGGCTCTCACCGGCCTCTGTAGACAGTCACTTGTCCTTTCTAAGGATGAAAAGAGATTATACCTGCCCCATGTGCTGGAAGGAGGACGAGACACCGTTCCACTTTCTAGGCTTTTGCCGCGTATATCGCAGTTTAAGGGAATAATCAGAGCCATGGAGTTTGAAAGCTAAGTTCCCTACTCAGCGGAGCAGCCAGGCTCCCAGCATGCATTAGGACATCAGGAAGGTTCGATAAACTATGGACAAGCATTAGAGTAGAGTGTTGGTACACACGGGGACGGCAAAAAGTGCCAAAGGTGGCATTTCGCCTTCCCACCTACTACTACTACTGCGATACTGTGATTGTGAAACACTGCTTTATTCCTACCCACCTTGTGGCAAGACACGAACCCGCATCACCGCTTTACCAAATCGCACACCGCTAAACGAGAAACACCAAGCCAGTAACGTCATTTGCTTGAGTAAACGATGAAAATTGATTTTTGTACGTAGTGTTTTGTATGCTTTGATAAACAATTTTGTCGATAACCGGAGCAATTTTTAGACACTTACATGGCAGAGTACTCAAAGAGTCCATAATAAGGATTGAACATTTCCTTAGAGAGTAAATAAAACCACTCCCTAGCAAGACCCCCATAATCCAAACCAACTTCTCCTTCAAACTCAATCCATAACTTCGTCTTTAACAGTTCTATCCTAGGCACAGTTGTTATCACTCGGTACGAGTCTTCAAGTATACTTCTTCGCCTTACTTTTATCTCAAACTTATTTGGTACATTGGTCTAAAAATGCAAAAGAGATTTAGCATATTGATTCTTTAAAAAATAATATCTTTGCACTCACAGGTTTTCGTAGTTGCGTTTTCATATATTCATACTTTCGTTTGTAATCTCTAGAATATGGTATCGCTGGACCAGCAATTTGTGGATTTGATAACCTTGGATCCTCCCACTGAGTAGTTCTAGTATCTGAAAATCGAAATCATATCTTACACTACTTAGAAAGTACCGCTCGGAATTTAATTAAATTTTGAAACAAGGTTACTACTACGCCAAGGACGACAAATCTTTGTAGTTTTCGAAAATCGGTTCAGTGGCAAAAACGAAAACAAAATCGCTCAAACTTCGTTTTCTGACAAGCCTCCTCATCATTTTCGGAAAAATTTTTGTAGGGGTTAAAAATTAGAGGTTGTAGGGGTGGTGGAGGGTATAAATGTGTTTGTCGGTATATTTATACGCCTCCAACCCAAGTAAGTCTACGCACCTATTAGATATATTCCACTCATTATAAATGTTCCCGTACATTTACCGTTATATCTTAAAAATACAATCTCCAACTCAACTTATTTGGCGCCATTTTCTATGAAAGAGTTGTGGCAAAACCTGCCCTCCAAAATAAAAACGTAAAAGTTCGCGACAAAGCTAAGAAGTGAGAAGCTTCCTCACGCCCTGTCCCTTAAACGGCACATTACTTCTGCCTTGAAGGTTAGGTCTCTGTCAAGTGAATACCCTATTTCACGAGTATTCATCACGCTTTGACAATTATTGAGGTGAACAGGTGATCAGCAAGTGACATTTTTGTGTTAGTCTGCAACGTTGTCTATAATGGATCGGGTATCTAGTAAAACTTGTTTATGCCGTTTTGTTTTTTGTATGCAAATGAACTTTTCTAAATAAAAGAGCTCTTAGCAAGTACAAAATGAATCGGTAGCGTACAAAAAAACCAAAACAAAATTCGGCTCTGTCTACCTGGCGTTGACGGATCCATCAGAATTATATGTCCTGTGCCGATATGGGGAATTTTGAGATATTTCTGATAGCTGTCATTCTACCGTGATGGATACTCGTGAAATAGGGTATACAGAAAACAATCTTTATTCTGTTGGCATTTAGAGAGGTTTACGCCCAATGTACGAATTTCAAATATATTTTTCCACACACTGGATCGCCCAGCGTATTTCATTCTAATGCAGCAATGTGTAATTTGTCAATTAATCTGGGGGCGCTAGATGAAATATGTTTGAAACTCTATGTTAATGTCATATGAATCTTCTGAAGACTTCTGTCACAAAGGACCACAATGAAACCTTATGAGCTTGGCTAGTTTTTTAACAGTTTGGGATGTCGTAGATCTCCAAACATAGAACACAATTTACTGTAGATCTCAACACGTAAAACAAAACTGAGTGTCCTCAAGTTAAACAGTCTGTACCATATTACAGTGTATTCGAGCTTGATTCATGATATTTAATAACTGTTCGATATTATGTTACATTCTTATGGCCGGTCAACAGTGCAATTCTGTATCGTACAGGGTGAGACCTAAACTTTTTTAAAAACTGTTCAAGCTTACTCTGCACGTCTTTGTAGGAATACACTTCTCAAATATGCAGGATTATACAAAAGCTACTGTAAAAGTTTCACAATATGACTTAACAAACCGACCCAGGAGGCTGCATGTTACTGCATGTTGAGACATGTCCATGAGTGCATAGTAGCCGCCAGCAGCACGTCTGTTGATTTAGTTATTTATTCATATTGACAGTGTGACAGAGGAAAACATTACTGCTGTGCTTAACTTTTTGAAGACCGGATAGTGACATACCAACAGAGAGAGGAGACCTTACACGTTCATGCACCAGCAATTCATTCAATTCTGCACTACCATTTATACGTAAGGAAACTTTGTTCTCTCTGGGCACTGCTTTGTCTGACGGAAGAGCAGAAGACTCGTCGTACAACTTGGTGCCGAAAGGTGCTCAAAATGTTTGATAATGGGCAATCTCGGTATGCGAACAGCATGCTAACAGGTAATGAGACTTGGCTCTATTATTACGATGTGCCGACCAAGGCTCAAAACAAAGTTTGGGTCTTTGATGATGAGGACACAATCAGAAAATCCCGATCTCTTAAGAAAAAACATGATAGATGTATTTTTCAAATCGAGCGGGATTGTGGAGCGTGTCGCTTTGGACACCCAGAAGACAGTCACAGCTAAATGGTTCAGGTTCAGGGGACAGTATCTGCCTGAAGTCATAGAGTCTATGAAAAACCTGCGGCCAAAGTCAAGATTGGACACTTGGTACCTCCACCATGACAACGCTCCAGCTCACTGTGCCAAAGCCTGCACCGAGTATTACTGGAGTGAAACTTATTGAGCATCCTCCATACCGTCCAGATCTTGCTCCCTGAGACTTTGCACTGTTTCCGCATGTAAAAATGAACCTAAAAGGAAAAACGGTTTTCTAGCGATGAGGACATTTTGAGGGCTTTCGACAACATGTGTGCCGCACTCCGGGGTCAAACTTGGCAGAGCTGGTTTAAGGACTGGTTTTGGCGGATGGAGACGTGTATTGAATATGGTGGAAATTACTTTGAACGCAGTTAATAAATAAAGCTATATTGCAAAACTTTTATAGTACCCTTTGTACATGGTGTTCGACTACTGACCTAATTAATAAAGTTGCTTGTTTGATAGACACCTATAGCTTCATTACATTTTTAGATAGACCTGCAAACTTTTTGAAAACATGACAACTAGTTAATCACTCTCCTTAACATCCTGAATTGTATCTAAGAATATATGTTATAGTCTTCAGCTAATACTTAATCCGTGCAAGTTGGAGGCTACCCTATATACGTGATTGAAACGAAATGTTGATGAACCGGCCAGTAGAGATGATGATACGAACCTAAACAAATATCAAACAACTATTACATATCACGTACAGAACTCATAATATGCTGTACTAGGGAACGGACTATCTGACTTGGATACGTGTATCTTGGAAGCTACTCGTGAAAAAACTTTGGTCCATGAATAATGTGCTAATTTATTAAAAAAATTAGCCACAATCCATTCCCCAAGGTTCTGGGTCACCATAACTATAATAATAATCTATATTCCAAATTGTACAATGACATTACAAAAATTGTATAGCCACTACAAAATGAAATGTTGCGTCACTGTCACCATAACTATAGTAGTTTACCTGAGACCTTTTTTTTGTGTTACATGGTTATTTATCTTAAAACAGCTACTATCTTATACTATTACAACTTCCATAGAACTCATCTATTGTATAAGGCTCTGACTGTACTAGAAATTGCTTAATAGTCTTTTTAAATTTATATAAACTGTTTATGTTTTTAATTTCATTTGGTAGATTGTTAAACAATTTTAAACACATGTAAATAGGGCTTTTTTATGTGGAGGATAATCTGTGTATTGGATAAGTAACATTGACTGTTCGAGTATCATAAACAGTTTGCACCTCAAGCTCAAATAAATTTTTATTTTAAAAAAATATATAAGACACTCATACACATAGATGGCATACACAGTCATGATTTTTTCAGTTTTAAACATCCCCCTGCAAGTTTTATTGAAATTTAGTCCCTTTAGCAGACGTACTGCTCTTTTTTGAACAACAAAAATTTTGTTAAATAAACGTATTGCGTCCCCAAAAAATAATCCCATACTTTAGAACACTTTCAAAATTAGCATGGTACAATATTTTCATACTCGTATTATTTAGATATCTTGATATCACCCTAAAACCATAGCAAATGGAATTGAGCCTCTTCAGTAGTTCAAATACATGTGTTGTCTAATCTAAAAATTCATCAATATAGATGCCTAAGAATTTTACACTTTCACTCAACTGCAGTTGATGATCATCTATATCGATATATTGTGGCTTAACAACTTTACTCTGCTTAGTTCTAAATAATGTTGCATCAGTTTTGGATTTATTCAGCACTAGTTTGTTCTCAGAAAACCATGTATTCACACTTCTGAATAAGAGATTCGCATTAGCAGTTAGGTCCTCTACACTTGTCCCACCCAACACTAAATTTGTGTCATCAGCATAGCAGATAATTTTATCCTTGCTATGATCACCACTAGTAACAAAACAGAGATCGTTTAAAAAAACTACAAACAAAATGTTGTCTATTATAGAGGTATGACTTGAACAATTCTAGCGCAGTTCCTCTTACACCATATCTTTGTAGCTTTAATAACAATATGTCTGTGTTGATGCAATCATAAGCTTTCGATAAGTCCAGGTAGAAACCAACCGCTAAGTTTCCCTCCTCTAATTGCTTAAGTACTGTTTGAACAAATTGAAAGATTGCAGTATCTGTTGATCGCCCATGTAGGTAACCATGCTGATGTGTATTAAATAAATTATAGTCATTCATGAGTTCTAATAATCTCTTACTGATGCCAAACTCAAATAATTTTGAAAAACCTGTTAAAATATTGATTGGCCTATAATTTTCCAATTGCTCTGGATTACCTTTTTTAAAAATTGGTTTTCACAATGAAATTTTACATCGTGTCGCACGACCCTAGTTACACAATGAAACATCGTATAGAATAACAAAAACGTAATGACGTCAATGAACTAAGTAAGCACTCACTATGATCAATGAAGAATATCCTTCCATCCGTATGAACCCGCTCTTCCCACCCTTCGGGCAACGGTCCCAGCACGTCGTCGTCCTGCGGCCGCCTAGCATTGTTAGGCCCTGCCCCTTGCTGACCGGCACCGCCCACTCCTTGGCCCGGTCCTGCTGAACCCGCCCCCGAGCTGCTGTGATTGGGCATCGGACTCGGCCTACCCGTTCTCGGGTCCACCCATGACGTGGTGCGCTCGTTGTGGTCGATGAAGAAGAGGCGGCCGTTTGGCGCACGTTGGACGCTCCAACCTGCTGGGAGGCCTTCGTCTAGCCGCTCCAGGGATTCCTATATCAAAGAAGGATCAGATCAGGAAAAGTTCCCACAATGTCCACAAGAAAGGCAGAAATTCAACAATGGCTCATATCAAAAGACATTAGTTTCAATGAAAATATGGTCAAAGCAGAACTTATCCATCTAGTCAGGCAGTACAAATATAAATATAATGTTATTGATGAAATGGATAAAAACCAAAATAAGACCGTTTTAAGGCGACCCCCTTATCACTGCGAATTAAATCCTATTGAAATGATTTGTGACAATATACAAAATTATGTGGCTTCAAACAATAGAACATTCAAATTTTCTGACGTGAAAAATTTGTTTTATGAACCTGTCAACAGAGTGACGGCAAACTATTGAAGAGATTGGATCCGTCACGTTCAAAAGACAATAGACAATCGAAACAAAGATGTGGGATCTGGACAATATGATCGATGTTCAAATTGAACCTGTAATAATTAATATTAACCATTCGGCCCACGATTCAAGCACTTCCAGCGACTAAAGAATTGTGAAAAGTATGAGCACTTCTTTCTATAAACATAATCATTAATTTTGTTAGATTATTCCAAGACCATTGAGGAAAATACGGACCTGAACAATCTCGATTTTGGGCATGTTGTATTTTGTCTGGGTGTAAATGGACTACGAATGGGATATATGTATATGGCCATATTGCCATTTATACAGGAATAAAAGCTTCAAAGCGTACTGATAAAGCCTGCCACCAAATTAATTTTTGATAGCATATATACCAATTTTCAATTTAAACAATAATATGACCCATATTTTTACCTGTTGCTGAACTTGACTCGCCGATGTAGCAGTAGGGGTGCTACCATTGGCCGATGTGAGAGAATCTCGTCTTGATGACGTACCAGTCGGACTATCTGTTTGGTCATCACTCTGCAACACCAAAATATAAAACAAAATAATTCCGAACAATAATAAAAGTAATGTTTCATATTATATTAGTAAGCTTATTATTTTGAATGAAAAATCAACAAGTTTTGAAAGCTTTTCCTTCACCGGGAATTGGAGGAATCCAAAAGTGTACGTTACTAAAAAAAAAAAGAAACAAGAGGGAAAGTGTTTTTGAAGCAAAGCATCGTGCTTGTGACAATACAATAGATGAAATTCAACATTTAATATTTTTTGCTAGTTATACTCACCAATTCCTTACTTAGACTTAATATACAACATTATGCTCAAACAGTATCACAATTATTGTAAATAAATATTGCTAGCACATAAGCAAAGCTGACAATAAATAATCGACATATAGTACGATGTCTATAAGACTAATAGCAACATAGATAGACGATCACAAACATCGAAAGAGCCACACAGCTTGGAACTATATTTTCGAAATCATGTCTCCAATGAAAATTGGCTGGCTGATAATGTGGCTTGCAAGAAATTGTTCGTTAGTTGTTGACAAACATTCTAAATTGCAGCATCAAGGACATGAATCACTTGCATCAATATTACATAGGAAACTTAAAATCACATGAAAACAATGGTTTCTATCATCTTATATACTATGCATTTAGCCAACAAGTCACGAGCGCCTTAAATGAAGAAATGTCACAACAGCCATTTAGTAGTAGTACTAATATTTTACTGGTCATGTGGATACAACTGTGTTTATAAATATATGTTTTTGACAAGTCAGTTGTTTATAAAGTACATTGTATAAAAGTGCAACGTCAAATCTAACAACATAACCTTCTAAGTTGCATTTACATACAAATATGATTTTACATTACAATAAAAATATCAAGTACAATAAAAAAATCACTAAAAAAAATGAACACAACAATTTCACTAAAAAAATCAATAAATACGCTAAAATTCAATAAGACGCAAATTTTAAGGAACGGACAAGATCAGTATTGAAATAAGTAAGAAAAATATAAAGTAAAATAAAACATGCAATAGGTAAAGTACACATTTTTAAAAAGAATGTGGGTCATTATAATTTAGGAATTGATCAACTGAATATATAGAATGCCATGTCCAATAGAAATAATTACATTTTTGAATTAAATACATCGTATGTAACTTTGAAACAGTTAGTGTCTCATCTATGGAGCTACAGCCAATTATGCGAATATATGAGAGCATACATGTATGAGATGGCCTTTCAAAAGTATATACAGGGTGTTTCACAACTTATCCGACAAATTTTAACCGCATATGCATTGTTACGAAAGAAGTTGATTTCTCAAATAATACAGTTTAACAGTTGACTTACTTATAAAAGCTGATCAAAATTGTTTCCATCGACTGCAATGCAAGCTTGGGCGCGTCTAATCCAATTTCGGCGCACTAATTCAAATACACCTCCTTCCTGTTGTGCCTGAATGCTCAAATTAGCGGCAGCCACTGTGATTCCGTCACGCAATTCTTCAATATTCTGAACTGGAGTACGGTATACCTCGTCTTTCAAGTATCCCCATAAAAAGAAGTCCGGAGGATTTAGATCGGGAGACCCTGGAGGCCATGCAAATGGTCCACCCCTTCCGATCCAGCGTATCTGGTATACCCGGTTCAAAAAATCACGAACTTCGTGCAGAAATCACATCCGTGCTCGGACCGCCAATGGCACTTCTTCAAGAAGGACCGGCAAATCATTCCGAAGAAATTCCAAATACTGGTGATCATCCATCCGATCTCGCAATATGAACGGTCCAATTAGAAGTTCATTGACAATACCTGTCCACACGTTTAAAGAAAAATGATTTTGGAAAGTGCCTGGACCACTGCGTGAGGATTCTCTAAAGACTCGAGCATTTTCTTGCAACCATTCACAAAATCTTCCTTCCCTTAGGGGGGTAGTCTGTAGGTAGCAACGGTTGGACACACTGGACGTGATAAGCGTACAGTTGGACTTGTTGGGCTAACTGCCTTGTGCTTATTCCCGGATGTTCTTCCACCATATCCAAAATTTCGTCTTCGGCATTTAAAACGCGTTGTGGGCGAACCCGACCCCCATCCACTCCACGTCTGGGGCGCAAATCTCCGCTATCACATCCACGTAAAACAATTGAACTAAATGTTTCGTGATGTGGTATGTGCCTATTCGGAAATCGGTGTGCTTACAAACGAGAAGCCGCTTGCGAATTTTACCCTGCTTCTCCGTACGCTAAAACAAGGTCCACTAACTCCTCATTAGCGTACACATGTGCCATTTTTATTAATGAATAACTAAAAACATAAACTCGCAAAATACCTTCCTAACTTCACAAAAATCGACCGTTCTTCATTCAGATCACCCACGATACAGATTAAACCTTATTTGCACGTTCTTATCAGTATGAAAAAACAAAAAATTCCTGGCATTTTGTTTTCGTCAGTTGTTTGGTACAACATTTATATTTATTTTCCAATTTATTATCGAAACTCAGGTTTATAACTTAATTTCTGTAGGACTATTATCAGTTTTTTTTTGAGAAATCAACTTCTTTTGTAACAGTGCATATGTGGTTAAAATTTGTCGGATAAGTTGTGAAACACCCTGTATATAGTAAATAGAGAAACAGCTGTGTCTATATTCAGTAGAATACATTAATCAATGTGTAAACTCTATTTTGGCGAAAACAAACAAAAATGGCACCAGCATCGCCGACTTCAAGTAGCCATGGATAAGTAATAGATAGCATGAATTTTACATCTGACCGGAACAGTCGCCATCATCGGGGTTGCAGTTGATTAAACAGTAATGCGGGCTGATAAGCTTACCAAATACCACTCCAAGACAACACAAAACACAAATTGAACGAAACACACGTCACACGATTCTACCGACCTCTCGCGCAGATCCAACAAACAACTCTGCTGGCAACTGATACACTGGCACATCGCAAGAGCTCCTCCTGCTACTGGCGTTGCTTTCTGCAGATCCATTATACCCAGCTTCCGATAAATCTGCTTCAGACCTTAAGCTGTGTCTGTTTTGGCCGGTAGTCACGTCAACGCCAGAATCGGGAGCATCCGCGTCTGTGAGCTCCTGGATTTCTGGAACTGCTACTTCTTCTTCCACTGACTGCTAATAATGGAAAGTGAACAAACAAGGCGCATCCATGAAAGGTCAGGAAACTGAGGTTAATGGCTACCCACACATTAATACAAATCTTATCCTCTTATGAATATCAATTTAAGATGACCTAAATGTATTTTGTTCAAAAACAATACGATTTTTATATGACCATCAAAAGGTCAATGATCATCTAAATCTAACTTACAAGGACGATCGAGTGATGGATGGAGTATTTTAGACCATCAATAATTGTTCAAATAAATGAAGCAATACCTTAAAATGACACTTGAGAGACATACAGTTCACAATTTGAACTGAAAATGGCGCTGACACATAATGCGAATTATTTCTTATATCTAATTGTCGCTTTGCGATTTTTTTTTACATTTCAGAATTTAACTATACTAAGTACATATAAATCCGAACACCCAGTTTAAATGATTTTATTTTAATAAAATTTTGTATAAGTACTTAATGATGCATAATAAGTAAATGATAAAAATTTCAAAATGATTGCACTGCTTTAAAGCCCTTTGACCTTTAATAATGTGTGGATGCACCCTGATGTGCTACGCATTCTCCAACGCGCCTAGGCATGCTTCTGATCAGGTGGTCAATGTCCTCCTGTGGTATCTCATTCCAGGCAAGCACCAACTCCTCTCGAAGTGCTTCTAGAGTCTGAGGACGACGTTGCAAATTGAGCAATCTCCTACCCATCATATCCCACACGTGCTCAATTGGGGATAAGTCGGGAGATCTTGGTGGCCATGGTAACAATATGACATCATTATGTTGAAAGAAGTCTATTGTGACTCTTGCAACATGTGGTCGGGCATTATCTTGTTCGAAAGTTGGATCTGCCAGGGTGTCAAGATAGGGTAAAAGATGGGGTTCTAGAACTTCGTGGATATAACGCTGCGCGTTCATGTTACCTCTGATGAAGATTAAAGGTGACCTGGAACCATAAGCTATAGCACCCCAAACCATAACTCCAACAGTGTGATGAACATGTCTTTCAACAAAAAACTGTGGATACCTCCTTTCACCACTTCGCCTTCTAACCCTGGCACGACCATCGTGCATGCCTGAACAAAATCGAGACTCGTCACTAAAGACAATACTGTTCCATTCCTGATCCCAGAGTGACCGTTGTCTGCACCACTCAAGGCGATTGCGTCGGTGTTCTCGAGTTAAAGGGAGGACCCGGTGTGGCCGGTATGAAAACAAGCCAAAACTTCTCATTCGTCGGTAAACAGTTCGCATGCCAATAGGTCTTCCGTGTTCTGCAAACCATTCATTTGAAATGGACCTGGTAGTGGAGAAACGGTCCCTTAAGGCCAATAATCTTAGGCGGCGATCTTCACGGTCTGTTGTTCTACGGCGGCGTCCAGTGCCCCTTGCTCTTTGCGTACGGCCTTCTCAAAGCCATGCCTGACAACACCTAACCACAGTGTCTATACTTCTTTGCACTCTAACTGCAATTGCCCGAAAAGAAAGTCCAGCTTCCCGAAGTCCCACTATACGGCACCTATCAAACTCACTAAGTTGACGAAATCGTACAGGTCTCCGTACTCTAGGCATCGTAACCGATCGTAAAGGATGTCAAGAACCAAAATCCGCCAACGTTGATTCTTTACTGCGGCTGAAATATTCATTTTTAGAGCGTTAGTGAATTAAAAAAAAAGCAGTATAAAAACCGGAATGTCCAACTGATAAGGCTGAAAATTTTTTCACTTGTTATTTACAGTAAGATAAATACATTCACCAACTTTTATTAAAATAAAACCATTTAAACTGGGTGTTCGGATTTATATGTCACTTAGTATATTTTGTTGTTGTTGAAGATTTATTTAGCATTAATGCTACAAGGTCAATTTTGTATGATGATTCGGTTACATATTTTTCTTCAATCCGTTTTCTGTAATTTTACATTCTTGTCTATTAAAATTAAAATTACATCACTGTGTATTTTGATTGTTTATAAAGTGATTTTTTAATTTCACCTTAAATATTTTTAACTTCGAACTCTGTTTAATATCATTATTCAATTTATTAAATTCAAATACTCCCTTTTGAAATATAGATTTACTAGTTATACTACTATTACCATCTTGCAGATGAAAATCTATACTGCCTCTAGTTTCGTAGTTGTGATAATGACTATTTAAATTTGTGAAGTTCTTTAAATGTGGTGGTAATAAACGATTTTTTAATTTGAATATGAAAACGAGAACTAAATTATATATTAAATTTTTCACATCTAACCACTGCATTTCTTCTAACACAGACTTAATCCTAGCATATTTGTTTTTATTTAAAATGATATCAATGTCACGAGCAAGCTGCTTTGCTTTTTTTAGCAAAATGCCTTAGTAAGAGAATCTGTTACCTGGCTAACATTTGTAGAACTATCTGCACTCCCATTGAGATCATCTTCAGCACTGATGTGATACCTTCTACCAAACACTTCTCGCTGTTCTTCCCTATCTGTCGCCGCACGAGGCTCAGATATTGCATTACTAGAAATAAATATTATGAAGGCAATATTCAAGAGAATGGTATAAAAAGGTTTTAGTTACTTCAAACCTTAAACCAGTACAGGGTGATGCTCCTGTACAGACATGGCAGTTGAAGTGTCATAAAATCGCAAATCACGGCAAGGTGGTTCTGAATATTATGACCACCTTGACTAATGTTTCAGTTTGCGAGTATCACGTGTGTAGAGTTTGATTCTGTTTGTATCTACTCTATCATTGCTTCAGATGGGTTGTATACTCACCTTAATGTAGGTCTTTCCCACTGTGTAGTTCTAGCCATATGGTTAACATAATATGTCCTACCATTGGCATCTTGTCGTTCTTCCCAACCATCTGGTAAAGGAGTCTGGGATTCTGTTGAATTTCTTACGAACACCTGGAATACAAATATGTTTTGATGTTTCATGAATGACTTATTGTATGACGAAGGATGAACCAATTGGGTTAACATATTGACCAAAATTCAAAATTATTATAAACAAACTAAAGAAATCATCGATAGAACTCACACCCCTAAGTTTAAAGCACAAAACCAGGTAAATCCTGATTAAATGAATACAAAGCAATCACAATAAGATATAGAACATGTTTTTGATGCTCATTGCACCACACTCAGGAAAGGATACTTATACACTTTTACTGCAATGCTTATACACAGTCTGAGGAATATTTTCAACAAATATTAACAAAAATCTATCCAATTCCTTCTGATTGTTTACCAACATTTATACCTAACTGAAGCAGTATTAAGGTATGCCTCTGTCACTCGATGAAACGAGGTATTTTCAATTTCACTGAATGACCAACTGTTATTTGATGTCAAGTTTTAAAGTATTGAAATATCGTACAAATCATTATTAGTGAGACATTATCTTTATATTCTTGAATTCTGCCTAAGCGTCAACTAACCTGCGCCGCCTGTTCTACCCTCGGCTCCCCTCCGACAAACTCCCACTCTCCCGACCCTCCGTTCCCCTGTTCCCCATCCACTTCGCCGTCTTCAGGGGCCGTCCCTGATTCCTGCACCATCCTCTGCTGCGCAACCTGCGGCGGGGCCCTGGAATCCTGTAGGTAGGCGTGGTAGAGCTCCAGGTGGCCGCGAACGCGGGATCGGGCGCTGAAACCGCTGTGTTGCGATCAACGCAAACATCATAAGTGGGATATGCACCATGCAGAGCGATTGAAGATACAGCAAGGACGTGATGTGGCATGCGAAGTGCGAGGATCATTATTTGTCTATGTGGTGTTATGTATACCAAAATGTTAAAGATATGATGCAAATTAGCAAAGCTCAAGGGGTCTAAGTAAATTTCCTGTATATCAATATCAGAGATGGGTTATGTGCTATACAGGGTTATCCAAATTAAGTGTCCACCATTAGTAACTTTGTTATTAGTGAAAATACAAAGTTGTTTGAATTAGCAAACTAGTAGCATTTTTAACGCTGGTAAAAATGAGAAATAAAAAAAAAACAATTGAGAGTCGTTATTTTGATTTTTTTCAGTAAAATAACATTTTTTTAAATGGAAACCCCTGTATATTATATTTTTTTCTGTTAAAGCATCAAATTTTAAACAAAAAAGTTCATAATGACTTTTCCGCTAAAGTCAAAAATAAAGTCAAAATAACGATAAATATTTTTAATTATTTGCAGTATTATAATATTAAGACGGCTATGAAAACAACATGGCGTTCGCGATTTGACAGCATTAAGATAAGCGACAAATTGTTAAACTGGACATACTCGCAACTAGAAGGCTTTGGAAAACAATGATAAAATCAAATAATGTCAAACATTAGTGTAAATACTTGTTTATAAGCTTTATTGTGTCATTAATTTAAAGAAAAATGTTCTCCCATGAAGAAAAGTGTGATATGTTAGAATGCTATTTAGTGTGCAGAAAATCCTCCTTGACAGTGAATTATATCCCGCTCGCATTCAACCGTATGAACGATATTTTCTGAGACTTTATCGAAAATTTAGGGGCAACGAAAATGTTTTTGCTAAAACAAGGGCAAAAAAAGAATTCATAATAAGCGAGGCCACGGAAATTGCAGTTATTGGATATTTTGAAGCTTATCGTGAGAATTCAATAGCAGATATTCTCAAGGACTCTAATTTCAGTTATGGTACTGTTCAAAGGATTTTAAAAAAATACAAATTTATTCCGTATAAGTACCGACCAGTTCAAACGCTTTTGGCAGGGGATCCAGAGAGAAGACTTGTTTTTTGCCATTGGTATCTTAGCTTCTGTCGCCAAAATGTAAATAACTTTCGTTACCTTTTATGGACAGATGAATCAAATTTTTCAAATTCTGGAATGTTTAATAGAAAAAACCACCATTATTGGTCAAGAGAAAATCTTCTGTTAGTACATCCAAGAGGCCCGCAAGTCCGTTTCAGTTTCAACGTTTGGTGCGGTATAATTGGTTCAAAAATTGTTGGTCCGTTCTTTTATGAGGGAACCCTAACTGGTGAAAGATATGTGGAATTTATGTCAGAAATTCTGACTAATTTCTTAGACGAATTGGATCTTATAAGTAGACATCATCTGCATTTTCAGCAAGATGGCGCACCTGCCCACAACTCCAGAGGTACTTACCATTTTCTAAGTACTACTTTTAATGATCAGTGGATAGGAACAAATGGCCCAATACAGTGGCCTCCCAGATCACCAGATCTAAACCCACTTGATTACTTCTTGTGGGGTTACTTAAAGAACCAAATTTACAAGCGAAGGTACGATAACCTTGACGCGTTAAAGACTGCAGTTAGGGAAAAGATAACCCAGATAGATGGTAGGACCATACTTAAGACAGTTCGAGCAGTTGAAAAACGTGCCCAAAAATGTATTGAAGAACAAGGTGGTGTTTTCGAGCATCTTCTTTAAAAAAATTGTTATTGTATTTTGTAAGATTATAAGTTGATGTTGAAAATAAAGTTTGTCGATACAATTTAATTGTTTCAGATTGGAGGCCATAACTTCAACAATTTGTAACCTAGGAGAAAAGTTATTGTAAGCTTTTTTGTTTAAAATTTGATGCTTTAACAGAAAAAAATATAATATACAGGGGTTTCCATTTAAAAAAATGTTATTTTACTGAAAAAAATCAAAATAACGACTCTTAATTGTTTTTTTTTATTTCTCATTTTTACCAGCGTTAAAAATGCTACTAGTTTGCTAATTCAAACAACTTTGTATTTTCACTAATAACAAAGTTACTAATGGTGGACACTTAATTTGGATAACCCTGTATACAATGATTAAGAGGCAGGAAGGGATATGAGACAATTTATCGTTATTTATGATTTATATTTTTAAGTGTTTATGCTGTTTAAATTTTATTTCTTCAGGTGTTTCATACATGATTCAAATGTTGAAACATGCTCAGAGCTTAATGTGAAAAAAATAACGCCCCGAAAGTTGGATCTGACAATATTTGGAAATGAAAGTGATTTTCCTCTTAGTTAAAATATACAAGACATTTTTGGTATGAGGGCTTACCAAATGTCTCTCGGACAAATCTAGTAAATTTCAAAATTTAATTTATGACAACAGGCTCAAAATGGAATCAAAACAATGTGGAAATTACCGAATGATCTATTTCACCATATTTTTTAAATAAGGGGTCTCCATGAGCATTATTTAAATAGCACAAAAATTATGTAAACTATTTTTAACTAACAGCAAAGTGTTAAAAATACACAGAAATCAGATAGGCAAATAAAGCTGTGAAAAAGCTAGAAATTAAGTGGAAAATAAACTATGCAACCCTTTTAACTTGACTGTTGTTATATATACCGGGTGCGCCATCTTTTATGTTGGTATTGAAACATCGAATGACTGATATTACCAACCGAGTGATTTGGTTATACGTGTTTCTGAAACGTAATTTACTACAATTTTAGTCATGAATCGCTTTACACCAAAACAACGCGCCGAAATAGTCACAATGTACATTGAAAATCGTCGTTCAGTTGTGTTAACGCAACGTGTATATCGTCGAAAATAACGTGGCAAACAGGCACCGTCTGACAACACTATCCGTCGTTTGGTTTCGAATTTTCTTGAGTACGGGACAGTGGGAGATCGTCAACATACTGTTCATCAACCACTAAGACGTTCCAATGAATTGGTTGAAGCAGTCAGAGTCAGTGTTGTCCAGAACCCAAAAGTGTCGTATCGTCACCGCGCTCAGCATTTTGGCATCAGTGGAACCACATTGCGGCGCATTTTGAAGGATGATTTGCATTTGTTTCCTTATAAGGTGCAGTTAACACAAAAAATATTGCCAACTGACATCCACGTCGCTTGGAATACGTCCAAACAGTCACTCGCATGGTTGATGCTGAACCTGATTTTTGGAAGCAAATTGTGATGACCCACGAGGCCCATTTCACACTCTCTGGCGGCGTTAATAAGCAAACCTGCAGCATTTGGCGGTCGGAAAATCCACATGAGATCCACGAAATGCCATTGCATGACCGGAAAGTGACTGTTTGGGCCGGCGTTTGCGCCAAAACCATCATTGGGCCATTTTTCTTCAACGAAAACGAAACAGGCGATGGAAATCGATATCGGTGGATGGTGGCTCATTATGTCTGCCCAGAAATGCGTGAAAAAGGTCTTGATGGTTATTGGTTTCAACAAGACGGTGCGCCATGCCACAATGCAAATGAAACAATGCAGTTTCTGCAACGAAAATTCTATAGATGTCTGATGTCAAAAAGAGGTGACATTGACTGGCCACCCAGGTCTCCAGATTTAACACCACTGTATTTCTTCTTGTGGGGTTATTTAAAAAGTCAAGTGTACGCCAGCAAGCCCCAGACCACTGAAGAACTCAAGGCAAATATTCATACCGCAATCGCCACTATACCACCAGAGATGCTCGAAAAAGTAATGGAAAACGCAGCAAAACGGGCACATTTTGTTTTGGCCAATAAAGGTGGCCACTTGATAAATGTTGTGTTTAAAAACTAGTCCCAATAAATTGTTAAGGACCATATTTAATGAAAATACCTGATATATAGAAATCAGTTTTTCATTTTCAAAGTTATTTCATGTTTTCATACTGACATAAAAGATGGCGTACCCTGTATATATCATTAAAAGTGCAGTGTAGAAGTATCAGTTATGAAAAGTTCTGCAAAATGTAATAAAATTGATTAAAAGACTGAAATCATGCCGGCATTATTAAAGAATCCTCAATTTTAAATTACATTTGATTTGAAATGATTTGTTTTTTTAAAAGCAGATTCCAATAACCACCTGTAGAGTATAATAATGATATACAATGGTTAAATGATTTAAACAAAGATTATGGTAGACTAATTACAATGAATTTCCCAGATTCTGACCTACAGAAAGCAAACTATTTTGGGTCAATTCGAGTTTATAAAGTCATTAGACAAGACAGATTAAACTACTCTGCCTTGAGCATTGACTTGCAACTTTGATTCTGAAATGCAAAATTACATCCACATGCATTTAAATGCAAAGAAAACAATCATCTGAAAAAAAGATCAAGTAGTTTGATGACGAAAAGATATGTCAAAAATGCAGAAGCAATAAATTTTTCAATTTAACTTTACACAAATGACTATACAAACAGTTTACTAAAACATGGGTAGGAAACATAAAAGGTAAGCTATCAAAAATCAAATAACACTCACTTAATCTATCTATCTATCAACGTACCTTCTAGGCAAAAGTACATATTTAACTGTTGGTATTGTCCTATCAGGTTGTTCTCTAGGTAAATTAATCAATGACAATTCTACCATTCCTAAAAAGTCATCCCTAGTGAGTCTATTTTCATCAAAAACCTGCAACACTAGTTTGTGCTCTGCTGGCTTAACCTGAAATGGAATTTCATCAGTAATATACTCAAGATATTAATGTTAAATGATGTGCATACCCTGAATATAAATTCTTCATTCCATTCTGGATTGAGTGTCTAGAATAAAAAATACAATGAAATATGGTGTAAAATTACATATAATTTGATAAATACCCTCTTTTTGGTTTTTGTCAGCACAGAATCTATAGTTTCATCTCCATTTGTTGTATTCAGGTCAATACGAACATAAGGATCACTAAAAAAAATATATGAAGTGTGTTTTTCTAAGGCATCTGGGATTTCTTACCTTGCACCAAATATATCCTTTTTCATCAGATTTTTCCCTCGAATCACTTTGAGTCTAATATTGCTAGTCGGTTCCTCACTCTGTAACAATTTGAAAACCTTTCAAAAAAGATTACAGTTGAAATCAAAACAAATTGAATGGGTAGTAATAAAACGTTTATTTTCAACTGTGACAGTGGGATTTTTTCGAAGAAAAGTCTACGTAGGCAGCGCGTAGCACCGATAAATTATTAAATTAGAGTAATTAAATAATGCATTTATCTGTGGTGGAATGTCAGATTCCAGTGGTAACCTTCGATTTGGGAGGCGCAGCAAAAAATACTCACATATCCATCTATTGCTATTTGCGGCACGTATCCGAATATGTTGTCTGATGCCATTAAAATCGAAAATCACGTCGCAGGTTTCACATTAAAACACAAATTTTACTCCCACAGCCAAGAAAACCAAAATCTTTTTTGTCACAATAGTGACATTTCAATGACATGATGAATTGACAAGTTGACAATCACGAAATTTCAGACTTGTAATGACCATCTTGCACCTCACAAAGGGTGCGTTCCGTTATAATTTTCCCCCAGTCTGTGTATGCTACAACTTTCCTTCATCTCTCGCTATTTATTTTAGCTGTTTTTAGTGTCCCTGAAAAATGGCTCGATTCATGCGCTTCAAATGTAAAGGGTACATTTTTTAGCTGAATGACTTAAAAACATCGACGTTGAGCTATTATGTTCAGTAAATATCGCGTTAGGCCTAGTCTGCTCCGTAGGTTTCTAAATTATTGTAGAGAAACCGATATTCAGTAGCGTTCTTCAAGCGCCTGTATCTCCACATCGACGCACCGTAGGAATATTTTGTACAAGGATTGTCGAATTACTCTTCAGTATTTTGATTAGTACGAGCGAAAATAATCAGTGATCAAATCTCGGCGAAGCCTGTACCATCTTCAAGTGTCAATGACCTAGTCCATTTGAAAGTAGCTATATGCCTATTTAGTTAGATACGTTATAGATTATGAATAATTTTATTTCCTATATAACATGAAGTGCATTTTACGTTTAACTTGGCTAAAAATGCATCTGAAACTCAGTCTGTTAATTTTAACACTTAACACTAACAATGCCAACACTTACTGCGTACCTAATATTTATACTATAGTCGATCAAATTTGTGGCAATTAACGGTACCTATACTTTTGGTAACAAGTATTACTTAAACACAATTTCAACTTTACATAATTAATAGAAAAATCATGAAGTCAAATGTAGAAAAGCTCTAAGATGATATGCTTATGATCAATTAAAAGGTTCATAACCAGTCTTTTGACCAGTGATGGTATGTTTAGTGTTAATTTAGCTTTGTTTTATCGTCGCTGACTTAGAAATTTGGAGTATATCCGTTTGATTAATGCCAGTACAGTTGTTGATATAACATTCATTTTATACGTTATATGTATAAAGAAATTTTAAAATAAACATTTTTTCTCTATTCAACGTAAAGCAAACACATATAAGGACTTTGAACTACGACTCGTTCGTCAGTATAATATATGTATCGTGTATCTCGCTATACGTATAGTAGCTAAAGATCGTAGGAAATTTTCAGCCATAATGCCAATCAAATATTATTTTATTAACTATGAAATAAGTATGAATAAGCAACTTCTTTCGTCAAGTAAAAGTTTCAATAAGTTTCTAGTTTGACACAAAAATGTGTGCCCAGTCACTATTGCAAGACCATGACAATTCCGAATCAAATTTAAAATCATCGTCCTTTTCAGTTTTTTTTTTCGATGAATTCAAAACGTTTCTAACGGTGTCTTCGAAAATGCATGAACATACTATTGTCTAGTTATAAACATCCATCATACTGACGCTGATACCTCATCAGTAGCCTCTGACAACATTTTGAAATATCACACATACAAATATGTATGTAGTTCTAATAATAATTAATAGAAAAGATGCTCAATATCTCTTCATGAGTATGAACTTCTGTCATATGTCAAGAATAAAGTCATGTGTAGCGTACTATTCATCTGTGGTCATGTGATAAAAGATTTCAGCAGACCTCTGACATATTTCAATACATTTTTTATTTTCCTCCATTTTTATATTTAAATATGAACTTACCGTCCAAACTGATCTTCTTTGGGTTCTAGCTTGGGTGGCAGTAATAGTGACGCCATTATTAGCATCAACAACTGGTGATCTCGCCGCATTAAAGGAGACACTGCGAGGTCTACTGATATAGGGACTCCCCAAAAGTTGTCTAGAGACATTACCATTTCGAGTTCCCGACATCTGTACATGTTTTTACACAATAAACTTCACAAATTTCAGCACTTTCTCACTTTAATAATGCCATTAGATGTTCTTTAATTTCTACTGCTAGACCTTATTACGTTTAGCAACGGTAAAGTGTACACATATATCTGGCTCCTTATCTCCAAAGACACGATTATTAGCGTAAACAACAGATAAGATGTTGATGAGATACATCAATATTTTTAACTGTAAGTTAGTCAGTAATTTAGGTGTATGAATTGTAACATGACCGTAACATAAAAACACTTTTGACTGAATGGAAACAAAATTGGAATGAAATATCAGTACAGTTGAATCTAATAAAGTAGTTGGTTCAATATTATATCATATAGCAATTTAAACTAAGATTGGATGTGTGGGATGTGGGATCATACAGATCTTTCAAATCACATGTATTTTGCTTTAATGTATAACTTGTTTAGTTAGTTCATGCATATTCATAAGCGATCATCGATCATTTATTACTTTTTCATGTAAAATACCCAGGCAGGAAACTTAATCTTGCTTATAAATGATATCGGAATTGAAATTGTCCACTACTATTTAACACAGGGTTATGTATCTAATATTCTGACCACAGAACACAACTCTGAATTCTAACGTGTGATCACAAATATTTGAAACAACTTTGGTGTATTTAATTTTTCATTCAACGGAATATCAATGTTTTGCCTTAAAAAAGTATATCTGAGTGTTGTCAGTTTTTTCTATAACACGCAAAACTGGTCTTTGCTGATATTGAGCGCTATTAATTTTATTGTTTCACGCGATCTCTCGGCTTGGCATCTGGAAGACATAAATATAAATTGTATTGTCAATATCACGTTTAGTTTGTACTTTAAAAAGGCCATCCAGGTGGCCGAAACTTCAGTGAACAGTCAATCTACAATGGTGCCAATTACAATAGAAATAGTCTTATCATATTAGCAAATTTACCCGAAATAATTGTAAAGTCTGGTTTTATTGATGCAAGTTGTACAAGAGGATATTTAAAACATGCACGCATAAAATTGGTACCCCAATTTTTGTGGGAAAACTTTTGATTCGACAACAAAGAATGATAAAACGTGTTTTTTGGGATTCAATTGAAAGTTCTGTCAGAAACCAAAAAAGTCTTCAAATAAGATTTTTAGGTATTTATAAGACGTACAGAATGAGATCACACGTAAAAAGATCCGACTAATAGTGAAAAAGTTATGGCCGAAAACCGCGACAAATTTGTGACGTCATAATCTCTGTCATGACGTAATAAGTTTTTCCGCGTTTATGTGGAGATTAGCCACATAAATATGGTGCTCTATGTATATTTAACTGCTTGGCTACTTAAGGTATAAATATGGCCACTGTTTATGTGAAACCCTACTTTCTGTCATGGTGGTTGGGCTTCAGTAGGATGTTATTATATAATCAAGTCCTATTGGTTGTTTCCTTCGGCGTGGATCCCTCTCAAGACAAATGTTGTACCCGCCCCTGGATCCTAATTATAGAGGTCACTCAAAAGGCTCTAAATTTTTGACATTAAAATGTCATTTTCGCTACTCCGTAACTGACAAAAAGCTAACCTTAACCTTTTAAACTAGTGTCGGTAAATATTAATCAAATGTAGTTTTCACAGTTTGTGTTTCAATATAGTTTTTTTTGTGGCAAATGTGATTTAAATTATAAACGATGAGTGATCCGTTCTTAACTGATTTTGAAAAGCTGCAAATATCAGCTTTCACCAAATACAGCAAAATCTGCAATGATGTGAAAGAAGTTACGATTGGACCAAATGCTTCTAGACATGATATAAAAGACGAAGAATTCGAATCCCCGAAGAAAAGCGTCCGTAAAAACACGCAAACTGATATTGTAAGCCCTAAAAGCGTAGAATTGAAGAGTACTTACAATGTATTGAAAAGTAGGAATATACAAAATGAACTACAACGCCACAAAAAACTCAGGGCTGCTATTCAAGCTAGAGTGTCCAAGGTAGAAGAATCTGCGAGGAAGCAGACGGAAGCTAACAGAAATGAGTGGCTGAAGGAGCAAGAAAAATTCATAAAGGATCTAGAGGAAAAGGAGGGTAGCATACTTCAGGTAAAACATACAGTTGTGAAGGCTCTACCATACCCCTATCTGTACTTATGTAAACATCATTCCTAAAATTTAATAGCATTTGTATATACTTTCAATTTCAACACCTAGGCACCTGCTATGTTGGATAGAAGACTGATTTACTGGTATGTACCAGGTGAGAAAGGTTAAATGAAAATAAGACTAACTTAACTTAAATGTTGATGGATGACTTTTGTATATAGTCTGTAACACATTATTACAAAGTGCCATAACTTCTGCAAGGTGCTTTAAACAAGGTATTCCACTATAAATTGATCTCTTTCCAACTTCATTGTATGATAGTTTAGAAAAGAAGTTGTGCTGGTTTCTTTGTATTCAGAATATCTTTGGAAAAGTCCAATAGATAAAGTTATATATTTTTTTAAATGGGGCATTTTATTCAATAGCACTGAGATCCTGAATACAAAAAAGGCACTGCATGCAAAAATGTATATGACTTTCTATAAAATGCTCATACAAAAAAGTTAGAGGGAGGTCAATTTACTATAATGGGACACCTTGTTTATAGCATATAAGTTATAGCCTGGGGAAAGTGTCTGGTAGTGCTAAATTTTATTTTGTAATAATTTCTTGCAATGTGTATATGAAAATCAACAATAATAATTTATTTAATTAGGCATTATTTTAACGGCTCCAACAAAAACTGTAGTAACTCAAATTTTACTTAAAACTTGAACCTTTAAAGTCGATTTATTCAAATCTGTGGATTTTGAGTTACAACAGTTTTCATTGGACCCTTCGATTTGTATTCTACCTATCTTACCTAGTACCAGTCATTCAGCCCTATACCCAATTTAGCATATACACAGGTGTTGAAAGTACATATAAATACTGTTGATTCCCCCACATTATACCTTTCAGAAAATAAGCAATGTCTGGCATCCCTCAAATCTTCAACAATCCAATGTTCTGTACAACTAATTAATTTTTAAGATATCAGCAATAGACACACTTCATTTTTTTCAAACAAATCATTTTTGTAAATAAAATGAAATGCTTTATAGAAAAAATTCAACATCATATCTTGAAATATATCCATACTATCAATAAATTGATATAAATTTCAAGTTTGTATTATGTTCAAGCATTTACTTGCCTTACCATTATCAGCTTGTTTAGTGCATGAATAAATTTCTCTATCAAGTCAGGTTTTAAAGTGGTTCATTTGTGAAGCATCAATCCATGCTCGTTTAGTTTATTCCAAATGTAAACCATTTGGTTAGTTGTTTTTATAATGACCATTTTGTATCTGAAATTTTGTAAAGCCTTTATTTTTTCTCTGTAAATAAACCTGCATTCATTGTTTTGCTAAAAACAGGTTATTAAATTACAGGCAAAGCAAGAACAGGAGAGAAAGGCTCTTGAAGAACAAGCTAAGCAAGAAGAATTGCAGCAAATAGTGGCAGAGCGCAGGCGACAACAGCAAGAGGAACTTTTGGCTAAACAAAAGGAGACAAAGCTTGTGCACTCATACATTGAGAAGATTCAAAAGTATCAACAAGAATTTGGGCAGTTGTACCAACAGATTGTTCCTTTAGTACCAGCTTTAAGAGGTCGAATCAACCAAGAGGATATCAAGCAATATTTTAGTTCACTCAATAGTCAAAGGGAGCATCTTGAAGAGATCACAAACAAATGTAAAATTGGACAAGTGACTGAAGGTAATAGATGGAACTTTTTTATCAACTTCTTTTGCTTAGATTAATCAAGGATTCATGCAAACACTTAATGGTTCGGGTTTGTTACAATCAAGGTATGATAAAGATAAGTTTGTATGAATCCAGAATTATTAGTTGCAGTTATTTTATTTCACTATTTCCCTCTATGCAGGTGATGTAAAGAAATGCTCTGAAATTATCGCACAAACCACAAACCTTCGCACAACAATCAAAGATGTTGTTGGAAGTATCACTCAAAAGAAGCAAGATCATGTTACACCTGCTACGACTACAGCAGCCAGACCTACAGCTCCTCCTCCAACAGAAGCAAGACCTGCTATTCAAAAACCAACACCTGTGTTTCCACAACCAAAACCTGCCATTTCAAAACCAACACCTGTTTTTCCTCAAGCAGTACCTTCTGTTTCTCAGCCAACATCTACTGCTTCACAACCAACATCAACTGTTTCACAGTCAACACCTGCATTTGATCTCTCAAAACTTACAGCTGGTCTTTCGTCACACCCAACATCTACTGTTTCACAGTCTGCTCTTCCCCAACCAAAACTTGCTGTTTCACAACCACCAGCTTTTCCTCAACTAAAACCTGGAGTTTCACAGGTAACCTCTACTGTTTCCCAACCAACACCTCTTCAAAAACCAATACCTACTTTTTCACAACCATCTGCTCTATCACAGCCAGCATCAACTGTCTCGCAACCTACTCCTGTTGTTTCACAATCAAGACATCTATTTCCGCAACCGACACCTCTTCAAAAATCAACACTTGCTTTTCCACAACCTACACCTGCTGTTTCACAGCAAACACCTGCAGCATCACAACCCACATCAACTTCTTCACAATCAGCTTTTGATCTTTCACAACTAACATTTGATATTTCACAACCAACACCCGCCGCTTCGCAAACCCCTACTGTTTCACAAGCAACGCCTGCGCTTTCACAGCCAAAACCGACTCTTGCACAACCAAAATTTGGCCTTTCACAACCAAAACTTGCTCTTTCCCAACCTACACCTGCAGTTTCACAATCAACATTTTCTTTTGCACAGCCACCATCTACTGTTTCACAACCAACACCTACCTTTTCACAAGCAAAACCTGCCTTTTCACAACCAATACCTCCTTCTTCTCAACCAAAACCTGTACCCACGACCTCAGCTGCCCCAAGTCAGCCTCAAGTTGAAGCAGTAAAACCGACTCATAAGCTAGATAAGTACGTCAGTCTATCAACTTTGAAGATGTATGCAGAGATCATGGAGTTTTATGAGAAACAAACTGCTTCCTTCAAAGAATTGGAAGCAGATCCTGCTTTGAAACAGTTTAGGTATGTGGTTTAACATTATATCATAATACTCTATGCTTGCATGTAAGTGCATTTTTGTTGCAGGCATATACAGGGTGAGTTTTGAGCGCGAGATCATTTGTTATAAAATATATCTAAAAAGCAATTTACAAAAATTATAGGCAACTATACTCTTTTTACTTGGTAAACATGGTAACGTCTTTTTATTTGTAAAACTATATCTATTCTACCATCTTGCCTCCTTAACAATATGATGTATAAAAGCTAAAAATTTGTTAAAAATTAATACCTGTATACAATAACGACAACAATAAAGCATAATCAATGTAAAGGCATAAAGAACACAAGAGGTCAGTTAACATGTATTTGTTACAAAATATTTCTTGAATTTGTGTAATGAATCAGTTAATTTTAAACTACAGTCTAAGGAATCATATAATTTGGGACTGAAAAAGTCTCGCTATATGACGGTGTTTTTGAATAAACAAGCCTGTGAGTCATAATTAGGAGCTGTTATTTGTACATTTCATCAATTTTCAACCATTTGAGGTCATTAATGACTCTCAATATAGGATCATATTTTCCGACATCATTTACAATCCTGCAACATGTATTCATAATACTATAAATACGACTTTTTGTTATAATACCTAAATAGATACAGTAAATCACTAAACAATACAATATTTTTTAAAACAAGGAAGAATACTATAATACCTAGTTAAAATGATCCACAACTATTTTATTACCTTTTAAATGTATGTTTGTAATTTTTTAAAGCATTCATTTTTGTTTTATTTGCTTATAATACTATACTGTACTAACATATTTGCCTATAAAGGGTCCAAACAGAGATTACTACTAAACTTTTCAATTTGGACAAGATCTTGATTAATGTAATTATTTGCTGTTTATATCATTACTCCTAAATGAATAACAGGGGTCCCAAGACAGGTCCATGTGCTACACTAGAACATTTTTTGTGCAGTTGAGTACTATTGATTTATACGAACTTTTTGAATCCAATTTTCAAGGTAGATTTGAATAAACGAAAGATGTCTTTTCAGAAAATCCATAAAGCCAAATTGTTTAGATGGAATAATTTTGTTAGAGTATAAGCAGTAAACTTTTCGGTCTCATTTGACCATAGTAGGATCAATACACTAACAACTATAGCTGTTTCACTAATTTGGGAACTATCCCCTCCCTAGATAGCAGTTGATTGTATGTAACATATATATATATATATATATATATATATGAGAAGTAGTCATTGCCAAAGCCAACGACTAGTTGGGTACAAAATACAATTACTTGTTAATTGGCAAATTGGCAAAACTTTTAGGCTTAAGTTGACTCTTTTGACGATAAAATCAAGCTTTCGGCATTCTCTATGGAGCCATCATCAGGATTTCGTCGGTGAGGTTGCAGCCACAAGGTGTTTCAGAAAGAACGTAGAGAAGATCGAACTTGTGTTCAGTATAAAAACAAAGGGACGGGGACATTGGGCTTGTTAAAAAAACGACAGATACCTTCGTTAAAAGTTAAGACAAAATAAAAATTATATCAATACACCCGAACAAGCTAAGAATATTATACGTGGGGAGACATGTCTCATATATATATATATATATATATATATATATATATATATATGATTGATAAATAAAAAAGACTCTCAAAACGTTTATTTTTAGAAATGTCCCACATTTTCATGACAGATCATTGCATGAATAAAAAGGCTGATGTTAAGCAGCTCAGTGTCATTTATTCCTACCTGTTGAATTGCGAAAAGCTAGAACGGCTACATAGCCAAATTGAACCAACATCTTCACAAAATTAGAATACATTTTCTCACTCAAAATTCATAATATAAACTCGTATACTTCATACCCAAATTTGGACAAGGAGGTTTACAGTTCCACGGTCCGTCGCGTCAATCACTTGTCATCTGTCTACGCTTTATCTTTCCGTGCCGTCCCCCTCTCCACGTGTAGCGGAAGTAGGAGGTTAGAGACTGCATTCCGATTGTTTCACTAAAATGTCTTCTCACGTGGAATAATTTTTAATTTGTTCGGGTGGATTGATATTTTTAACATGTAACGAAGGTATCTTTCGTTTTCAACAAGCCCAATGTCCCCGTCCTTTTGTTTTTATACTGATTACAAGTTCTATCTTCTCTACGTTCGTTTTGAAACACCTTGTGGCTGCAGCCTCAACGACGAGTAAGTTGTTTGACAATTTAAATCTGTCCTGTTTTCTTTGCTAGCATCACAATTGTGTTTTCAGAATCCTGATGAAGGCTCCATAAAGATTGCCGAAAGCTTGATTTTATAGTCAAAAGAGTCAACTTAAGCCTAAAAATTTGTCAATTTCCCAATTAACAAATATATATATATATATATATATATATATATATATGTCAAGTACTCATCAATTTCATATATACAAGGTATCAAATGCCAGTGGCGAAGCGTCCATGTAACCATTGTTACCATTGATAACAGTTAAAAATCTTAAAAATAAATATTTTATTTAATTTTTATATTTTGACTGTGAAATAAATTCATTTATTTGTTTACCAACAGCAATATGTAATAGTAATTCAGTAAATGGCAAATTAGCCCCACGAAAATAATGCGCCCTATACTGTCTAGGTTTTGCGAATGCCATAAAGCTGACTCGCCTCGACTTGGTTGTCGGTTGTTACAATTTTTGTTTATGGATACACTTGATGGTCCGTCGGGGACCGTCGGAACCGGCTCGTGTCTGATCGCGGTCGCCCGGGTGCTTGGGCCGCTGCGACTATTATGTGGGCTTGTTACCGTTTTTTGATATGGTTACTCACTTCTCACTCGTTAGTAGCCGTTTTGGTTACTGGCTGTAGTGTGGGTGCAATTAAACATGGATGAGTGTCGCTGCGTAATCGATCAATACTTGAAAAGTCATTCTCCTTGTATAATTTTTAAGAAAATAAGGAGATCATTGAAAATGGAAGACCAACACCTATTTTAGATAATTTTAAAAAGAAATAAAAAACGTAGTTTGATATTTTAAATTAAGTTGGTATATGGAAACTCTTGGTTATGTGGTTTCAAAAAAACATATTGTATTGTTGGCGATGTCTTCTGTTTTTTACAGAAAAAAATGGGTGGACCAGCAGCGAAGTCAACGGTTTAAACAGTTTTAGAGTTCTAAAGAGGAGACATGATATTTCTCCATTACATGTGAGATGTGTAGCCAATGTGATTCAGTCTGGGAAAACAAGAATTGAAAGTTGTCTCTTTTAGGCAGCACACTTATAGATGTATTTGGCCAAACAAGAATTAACATTTCGGGGTCATTTTGAAGGGGATGACTCTGACAACACAGGAAATTACAGGGTTAACATTAATTGCCAAAAAGATCAAAAAATTTCCGAACATTTAGAAACGTCAACTGTTTTTCTGGAAGGCTTAGATTAGTCATAGCATAAGACGATGAGGTATATCAAGTGGTCCAGACGCTCAGTCCAGCAATGTTCACCTTAATTCAAAAAAAAGTTTAAATAAAATACCTAAAATAAGCAAAAAATTGTATTTCGGAGGTCCAAAATAAACTTTTTTTAATAAGTTTTTTCACATCTGGTTGTGGTAACAGCTTAGGAGAAGTCACGCGTCGCCACTGTCATATGCAAGGTTATTTCATCTGAACCACTAGTGTTTGAGTTTATTTTATGAATAATTTTAACAATGGTATCAATATTTATCTTGCTAAATTGAAATTCGGATTCTGAATTATTTTTATTAGCTCGGTAATATGTAGTGTTATATTGGATTGCCAGTCTGGCGTTATGGAATATTTTGCTTATGAAATATTTTGTCCGAAAAAACAATCAATTTTGACCGCTTGACTCTTGCATATAGAGTAGCAAATTTTTTTACAAAATAAGTCGTCTTAACTTCTCGTCATTCAGGCATTTCTAATGTTTGTGTAAATACTTTTTAAGGTAAAAATCTATATTCTGTCGAAATGAAAGTTCTGGAACACAGCTCGAAGAATTTTAGACTTCAGTAAAATTATTTGTTATTCCACATTTTGGCGGATTATTGCGTACGTCGCTCTTTGTTACAGAGATGTTCTAAAACGAAAACATTCATTTTTTTTGAAAACCTGTTGTTTTAGTTCGCGGTCAGAACAAATCCATAGTCTTCACATGTACAGGGTGATTCACAAATTGTGACCAAAAATGAAACATCATATACAGGGCCGCATTTTAATGGGGATCTTCTATGTAAAATTGTTCCTCGAGGGCTTCATTAAAAAGATACGGGGTGTTTAAAAATAAAAAATAAAATTTTAATATCTTCAAAACCGTCAACTGGAATAAACTAAAATTTGGTTTGTGGATTTAGTATTGTCCACATTCAAAAGTCTCTACTTAAAATTAACGTGCACCAGTGGCGGAGGTACAGGGGATTAGTGGCATTATTTTTCCAAATAAAAATAGTAGGCCACTGTTTTTTTTTCAAAACTTTTCGATTTTTACCTTCAATTTGCTACAAATAATTACTCTTGTGCTTTGTCCTAGAATGCTTTGTTTTCGTAAAACTAAAAAAAAGCACATTAGTTACCTAATTAAAACTTTATTACATGTGCGGCATCTTATTAATAAAAAAAAACGTATTTCGGCAAAATTTGTTTTGGTTTGAATTTGACGAAACGCAATATCTATCCTTTCTTATTATTGCTCAGAGGATTCAAATCAGTAGACCTCGCAGGCTAATGTACGGGCCTGTTTCTGCCAATCCATCGTTGTCTAAAATGATTACGAACATGCGATGGGGCACCGTCGTGCGGATACCACATTCATACTCTCGTTGCTAACGGAATATCATCTGACACATTTTCTTGTAATTCTCTACAAAAGCTTAGTATGAGTTTGCATTTAAACGTTGGGACAATATGTGCAAAAACAGTTGGCTATTGAAAATGCCGCACCAGACATTTCTCATCATAAATGTTGAGTGGATTCTTACAGAACGGGGATTTTCTAACGACCAAATATGTTCATTATGAGAATTAAAGGTTCCACTTCTCGTAAAAAGCGATTCATCTGACCACAAAACCAAATCAATAAAATCTGCATTTTGATTATGCATTTGTAGTAACCAGACACAAAAATTACGCCGTTGCACTTCTTCGCCGGGTTGCAGACATTGCACATTTTGCCGATGTAAAACTTCCCGATTTAAAATTCTCCACGCAAGATGGAGGGGAATATGGTAACTGGCCTGCCATCCGCCTAGTACTTGTACTAGGATCATCCAACGCCAAATTAATCACTTCCAGTTCCTTTTGAACAGTATGCCGGACACCATGGCCTCTAACTCCGGGAAGTTTGGCAATTCCATATTGCCGAAGTCTTAGAACTGAACGCGTAAAAACCTTTGGGGTAGGTTGGCGTCTTTTAGGAAATCAACGGTGATACTCCCGAGAAGTCGCTAAAACATGTCCATTACCGAACCCGTACTAAAAAATAATATATCGGCGTACTCATAATTGCTAAATTCCATTTCACAACACTCAAAAATTGGAAAAAAACTTTTAACTTGACTTTAACAAAAAAAAATGATAGGAGTAACGATAACAACCGTATAACACATAACTTTAATAAACTCTTTCCCAAGAAACGTCAAGTTGGTATCAAGGCCTCCTATTTTATTTTGAAACTAATTGTATCCCAGCTTTTCATGAAGGATCTAAATTGTTTTATTTTTTGAAAACAGTGCACTCTAGGAAAAAACACAAGAGTAATTATTTGCACCAAATTAAAGATAAAATTCGAAAAAGCGCGCGTTTCGAAAAAAAAAACAGTGGCGTACTATTTTTATTTGGAAAAATAATGCTACACATCCCCTGTATGTCCGTCACTGATGCACGTTAATTTTAAGTAAAGATTTTTGGATGCGGACAATATTCAGGTAAATCCACATACCAAATTTTAGTTCATTCCAGTTGACGGTTTTGAGGATATTGAAATTTCTTTTTATTTATATATGTATAAAATATATATTAATTTTTATGTTTAAACTTCAACACCCCGTATCTTTTTAATGAAGCCCTCGAGGAAAAAATCTTACATAGAAAACCCCCTTAAAATGCGGTCCTGTGTATGATGTTTCGTTTTTGGTCACGATTTGTGAATCACCCCGTACATGTGAAGACTATGGATTTTTCTGGCCGCGAACTAAAACAACAGGTTTTCAAAAAAATTAATGTTTTCGTTTTAGAACATCTCTGTAACAAAGTACGACGTACGCAATAATCCGCCAAAATGTGGAATAACAAATAATTTTACTGAAGTCTGAAATTCTTCGAGCTGTGTTCCAGAACTTTCATTTCGACAGAATATAGATGTTTACCTCAAAAAGTACTTACACAAACATTAGATATGCCTGAATGACGAGAAGTTAAGACTTATTTTGTAAAAAAAATTGCTACTCTATATGCAAGAGTAATTGACAAGCTGTCAAAATTGATTGTTTTTTCGGACAAAATATTCCATAACCAAAATATTCCATAACGCCATTCAAAATCCGAATTTCAATTTAGTATAAAATATACTAAGTGACATATAAATCCGAACACCCAGTTTAAATGGTTTTATTTTAATAAAATTTTGTATAAGTACTTAATGAAGCATAATAAGTAAATGATAAAAATTTCAAAATGATTGCACTGCTTTAAAGCCCTTTGACCTTTAATAATGTGTGGATGCACCCTGATGTGCTACGCATTCTCCAACGCGCCTAGGCATGCTTCTGATCAGGTGGTCAATGTCCTCCTGTGGTATCTCATTCCAGGCAACCACCAACTAATCTCGAAGTGCTTCTAGAGTCTGAGGAGGACGTTGCAAATTGAGCAATCTCCTACCCATCATATCCCACACGTGCTCAATTGGGGATAAGTCGGGAGATCTTGGTGGCCATGGTAACAATGTGACATTATGTTGAAAGAAGTCTATTGTGATTCTTGCAACATGTGGTCGGGCATTATCTTGTTGGAAAGTTGGATCTGCCAGGGTATCAAGATAGGGTAAAAGATGGGGTTTAGAACTTCGTGGATATAACGCTGCGCGTTCATGTTACCTCTGATGAAGATTAAAGGTGACCTGGAACCATAAGCTAGAGCACCCCAAACCATAACTCCAACAGTGTGATGAACATGTCTTTCAACAAAAAACTGTGGATTCCTCCTTTCACCACGTCGCCTTCTAACCCTGGCACGACCATCGTGCATGCCTAAACAAAATCGAGACTCGTCACTAAAGACAATACTGTTCCATTCCTGATCCCAGAGTGACCGTGGTCTGCACCACTCAAGGCGATTACGTCGGTGTTCTCGAGTTAAAGGGAGGACCCAGTGTGGCCGGTATGAGAACAAGCCAAAACTTCTCATTCGTCGGTAAACACTTCGCATGCCAATAGGTCTTCCGTGTTCTGCAAACCATTCATTTGCAATGGACCTGGTAGTGGAGAAACGATCCCTTAAGGCCAATAATCTTAGGCGGCGTCCAGTGCCCCTTGCTCTTTGCGTACGGCCTTCTCGAAGCCATGACTGACAACACCTAACCACAGTGTCTACACTTCTTTGCACTCTAACTGCAATTGCCCGAAAAGAAAGTCCAGCTTCCCGAAGTCCCACTATACGGCCCCTATCAAACTCACTAAGTTGACGAAATCGTACAGGTCTCCGTACTCTAGGCATCGTAACCGATCGTAAAGGATGTCAAGAACCAAAATCCGCCAACGTTGATTCTTTACTGCGGCTGAAATATTTATTTTTAGAGGGTTAGTGAATTAAAAAAAAGCAGTATAAAAATCGGAATGTCCAACTGATAAGGCTGAAAATTTTTTCACTAGTTATTTACAGTAAGATAAATACATTCACCAACTTTTATTAAAATAAAACCATTTAAACTGGGTGTTCGGATTTATATGTCACTTAGTATATATATATATATATATATTAATTTTTATGTTTAAACTTCAACACCCCGTATCTTTTGAATGAAGCCCTCGAGGAAAAAATCTTACATAGAAAACCCCCTTAAAATGCGGTCCTGTGTATGATGTTTCATTTTTGGTCACGACTTGTGAATCATCCTATATAATAAATTAATACATCATCGTTAATTTTTCCAGGTTTGATTGCAAGAAAGCAGTGAACATTCCAGTAAATTCACTGTCAGGTATTAACGCAGAACACATTCTGGATAAATACAATAAATTATACAGACTATTGAGCGGACAAGATGTGATGGTCAGTGACAAAAATGTTAATGCTTCACGACATCCACAGGTAATTTTTATGGAGGCGCCCACATATGATGTTCTATGAAAAATTCAAAACTATACTTTATTTAAGTTTCGCTTACATTTGAATACAAAAACCAGCACTCGTTCTTCAAAATCTGGCGCTCGTATTGGCCAGCAGGCCATAACTGCCCAGGCATGCAGCAACAGGAAAGTGCTCTTGTTTTTACAAGGCGAACAGTAGTCTATTTATGCGAAATTCTGGCAAAATTAGGAAACACATATTATCTAAAATGAGTGTCAGTGTTTACTAGCTTTTGCAAGCAATTGATTATTATAACTTTATGCTACCTCTTTTAATTTGTTCTTTAAGTGACCGTGAAATTACCTTCAGATACCCTCATAGTGACTGATTGACCTCTGATTCGGGCTTAATGATTCATAAAAACTAAACAATATTTGATTGGGATCAACTGCTCTGCTTCTTTTGAAACTGTCCTTGATGTGCACTTGAAATCACCTTCAAATTCCGCCGTAGAGATAAACTAACGCAGGATTTGAAGTCAGCGACCCAAAAACTCTGTTGTACTGAGAATCTTTTTAATGCAGTAGAAATTGTAGCCAGCATTTAGCTATTTCACACCACTATGCAGTCAAATAAGGTGTGAACATATGTAGTTAAAACACCTTTAAAATTTCACAGGGTATTGCATTTTGCATGAACCTACTAGCAAAGAAATTTGTCCTACAAGGCGATTTGATGGTTGCCGGGAACCCAGAGTCTGCCTTCTACTATGCGACTGTGATCCTATCCTTATGGAATGATTTTCCAAATTTTGGAAAATTGATCCTGGCACATTTCTACAAAATTTGCCCGTATCTCGTGCCATATTACATCCCTAGAGAGCAAGGAGAGACTGACGAGGAATATTATGTGAAACAGGGGTACCAATATAGTGATGGACAAATCGAGAAGCAGGACAAATATCTTAGAAGAATGACTGGTGAGTAAAATTTTATTAAACACTATAATTTCGATCTGGAGTTGCTCTTGTATGAAAGCGTTTGAACATGTATTTATTCTACAATATGATATCCAACCTAATGCTATATTCACTTGTCCAAATTTTTTTTGAAAAGGTTTGTGTCTCATAGATGCTGCATATACAGGGTGATAGATTAGGTCAAAAGCAACCGATTTTGTCCTATAATGTCCTATCCTGAATTTAACCGTTTTCGAGTTATTTGAATTTTATTTTTTATTCCGATTTCAGACGGTTAAATTTGAAATACAAAAAAACTACATGTTTGATTTTGAGTTTTTTGTTATCGACGCATAGCGGACATTCCAATAGTTCATAATAAGTAATAAAATGTTGAAAACTTACAAAAGTTTTAAAATTACGCTTTTCAAATGTATGATTTTCTTATTTTTTACTAACATATTCGATAAAATACAGTTTCCTGTAAAAAATCTAATAGTTAAAATGTGCAAATTATGTAAATAATATCTCTATCTAACAAGCTTTCATTTGAGGTATAAAAGTTACAACTAACTCAAGTACAAAGACATAAAATTAAAAAAAGATGAGTAAAGTTGTACGAACGATAATTACGTAGGATAAATAAAAGGCTTTTATTTTAATTACAGTTTTATTTAATTACATTTCCTTTAGTATTTTACAGATTCTGCTCAAATTGTAATCCCCTGTTACGATTACACGCCCGCATTCTCTTACGTAATTCACTATTGGTAACTCTAGTTGTTAAGCGGCTTTTTATTTGGTCAGCTGCACTGATTATCCTTGTAATTAATTCATCGCGCGTTGGTACGGGCGAAACATCGTACACCAGGCTTTTCATATGTCCCCACACGTAGTAATCCATCGGTGTGAGATCTGGGCTTCTTGCTGGCCAGGCAATGGGCCCGCCTCTGCTAATCCATTGATTTGGAAATTTAGAGTCTAAATACGCCCGTACTAATCTACTGTAGTGTGCGGGACAGCCGTCGTGCTGGAACCGCATATTTTGTCTCGTCGCCAATGGGACATCTTCCGTTAAGGGAAACAAGTGATTTTTCAAGAACTCTTCATACACTTCTCCATTTAAATTGGCGGGCAGAAAATGAGGTCCAATTAAATATCCATCAACGATGTGCATCCACACATTGACTGAAAACCGGCTCTGAGACCCCGTCGGTCTTATTTTTCGGGGGTTTAAAGCTTCTTTATCAGCCCAGTAATGAGCATTATGGTAGCTAGTGATCCCGTCCTTATCAAACTTCGATTCATCGGTCCACAGAATGTTCTTAAAATAGTCTGGATCTTCTGTATCTGCATGTAACATGTACCTGCAGAAATCTAATCGTCTTGCAGGATCGCCCTCTTCAATCACATGCACAGGCGTGTAGTGATAAGAGTATAATCTTGCAGTATGCACAGTAAACCATACTTTGTATTGTGATATACCCAACTGAGCAGCCACAATGCGCGTAGACGTAGTAGGGTCTTCCTGAAACACAAGGATTTCCTCTTCATCTTCAGGAGGATAGACTCGGGGTCGACCAGCATCACTATGTTGCCTTTGAACACGTCCGGTTTGGCGGATGCGCCGATACACAGAGTCAAACACAGTAACATGAGGTGTTCGGCGATTCGGGAAACGTGGCAGATATTCACGGCGGGCAGCTACAGAATCGCCGTTACAAAGTCCATAACAGAACATTATGTCTGCGTATTCTTCATTTGTAAAAGTTTGCCCGTGCTCGCTATGGCGAGGTCCTGGCGGATCTTCTGCGTCTGCCATGATGATAAAGACACCACTCGAAATGAACTGGGAATCTCGAAAATAATAATCGTGCGTAAAACGTGTGCGCCTATGCAGTAGTTGATACCAACTAAACCTAATTCTCACTCGGTGTGCGGCGATGGCGTAACTACAATGATGAATAATAACAGCTCTCTCTCTCTCTCTCACTCCTCCACTAAGTCAGCTCTTCTCGCTCGCTTCCTCGTCGAGCCGATGCCATAAAACAATCATGGCATGCGAGTCCTTTGAGGACAGTAACGACTTGTTCAAACAGTTAATACAAATTCCTTAAAAATCCAGCCTCTGTGGGTGTCATTGTTGTTTCTCTGCATGTAATTCAGATAATTGAACGCTTAATGCCTCAAATGAAAGCTTGTTAGATAGAGATATTATTTACATAATTTGCACATTTCATTACTAGGAGATTTTTTACAGAAAATCGCATTTTTTATCGAATCAGTTAGTGAAAAAAAGAAAATGATACATTTAAAAAGCGTAATTTTAAAACGTTTGTAGCTTTTCAACATTTTATTACTTATTATGAACTATTGGAATGTCTGCTATGTGACGATAACAAAAAACTCAAAATCAAGCATGCAGTTTTTTTGTATTTCAATTTTAACCGTCTGAAATCGGAATAAAAAATAAAAAACTTAAAATTCAAACAACTCAAAAATGGTTAACTTTTGGATAAGACATGATAGGACAAAATCGGTTGCTTTTGACCTAATCTATCACCCCTTAACAGGAATACGTGACATTACAAGTCACCCTGTATGTTCATAAAGATGGCTACCATGATACTATAACTCGAGAAGATCGAATTCCGTACGCCGTTGCGTATGACGTCATTCGGTGACAACTGTTCCGCTTGTCACTAGGAAATGGATTGTATTATAATGTTTGGAATGTTTAACATTTTTTTGTGCTATCCATTTTACCTAATCATTTTAATATTATATAGAGCGTTTTACTTATATTTTAATGTTTCTACCAATATAAGTTAATGAAGCATATCATTATAGATAGAATAAATTATCTTTATAAAGATACCACTTTTAGAAAATGACTCAACAGATTTTTAATGTTTTGGATATTAAGCCTTTTTTCATTCATATACTGCGAGAAGTCTGCGATGCCTTGATAATTTCATAAAATGAATAGAAGGTATATTGCATTATACTTTTTTTTAGGTAATCCATTTTTTCTTTTGTACAGTGATCACTTTCCACATAACATTTCAAAACTCATTGTTCACAATCTAATTTATCCTTTAGAAAACTGTACAAGTGCCAATTCTTATTGTTGTTTGCTAGAACATGCCATCACTTCCCAGTACACCACACTTACATGATTAGTTAACTGTTTTTAATTATATTTCACACACCAGATAACTGATTAACTAATCCCAAAGTACATGCTAAAGAGCCATATAAAACTGAAAGTTTGTCACCAGTTTCTCACTGGTGCGAAAAAGATAGACTGATCGGGTAATAGTATCATGGGTGGCTACTCATTTCGGCCGGACCAGCAACTGAGCACCTCTGCAACACGTCAGATGCGATTAACCCGTTTGAGCTGAAACTCATGAAATAAATATTTCAAGTTTATTTCCTAGCATAAAAGGTAGCCTATGCACTATTCCTGACTATAATTTATCTCTGTACCAAATTTCATATAGGTCTGTTAAGCCATTTTGGCGTAGTTGAGCAACAAACATCCAAGCTTTCTCATTTTTAATATTAGTAGGAATCTATATCTTCTATAGGATATTCATATTGACTCCTCATGTGACTACATATTTGTAACTTTTGTCAATTCAATGCTTTTTGACTCATTTTGAGTCATCAAAAGAAAAAAAATTGAATGAAGTATATTAGAGCTACCATGTATGACTTAATGAAAGTATTTCATTGTGTCAACTCATACATAAAGGGTGACTCAACAATAGTGCCGGATTTGAATTTGCCGCCATTTTTTTGTACAAATGGTATGGTGTTTACTTGATGACACCTGTCATCTATAGACCACGTGATTAGACGTCATGGAGCAGTAAGGTATATTTTTTAATTCACCGGTTGAGCTACCGGTGCAACCGGTTAGCCAATTTTGCGTCCTTTAATTTCCGCTGGAACGACCGGTTGTACATCAGACTTGTTTTTATATTGATGGTGGATATGCCACCGGTGCCAACAGCATCCACCGACGTTCGGGCTCGGTTGATCCACGATATTCTAACCTCTACATCAGTTTTTGACAACTACAGTTTTATGTGAAAAAATGGAAGAAGGAAAGATTGAAGTTTTTCTACAGCATAGGAGTCGCGTGAAATTTAATGTTTTTTTTTCAACACAATTCGAAATAAATAGAGCATCTGAAAGCAAGTGAATTTGTTTTGAATTATGCATATCGACGATCCCAAATCAATACCTCGTAAGACCGAAAATGTCGATTTTCAGATGTTGTTCCTGTATGAAGAAAGAAAATCCATGTCGATGGTTCTTATTCGGAAAGCATCGAAGATCGATACGAGGCATTGATTTGAGATCGTCGATATCTGAAAATTTCTTGGTTTTCTGATTTATAATTCTTATATTGATTCTCGGAGCTCAAATTCTCTCCGCTGGATAACTTCTTCATCCGAATCATTACTCGAATCGCTTAACAAACGTTCCACGATAATACCAACTACTGCATATATTGGCATAATGTTTTAAATGATACGGTGCTCAAATTAACAAGTATCCATTTACGATAAAACAAAGGTTAGGTTTTCTCATATGACAGCAACCTGAAGGCTAAAATGCAAAATGCGTCTTTTTATTAACAACCAATCAACGGAACCGGTTGCCGACGTCATCACATTAGCTGTCAACCATAAGCTCACCGGATCCATCAGTGATTGAATCAACCGGTGAATTAAAGAATATACCTGTATTCAAACGAGCAACGTTTAATTGTTGTGAAAACTCAATACAAAAATGGAGAAAATTACGCGGAAACATTGAAATGCGAAAGGCTTTCGCGGCCATCATCCAATGTTATTTGCTCGGTTTTTGGGTAGTTAGGCCGTCCTAAAATATGTTTACTTGACGTTTCGCCAACACGAGTGGTTGGCACCTTCAGGACGTGTTCACAGTTCGGAGTCCTGTGAGCTATTACTACTGAAGGAAAAGGTGTATGCGAACAAGCTACAAACAATTGAACACCTTAAAGAAGAGATACGCCGCGTTATATATTAATAGAGCCACAGTTGTGCGAAAACGTTATCCGGAATTTTAAGAAAAGACTGACCCTGCGCCAGAGGTTTTGTGGTGGCCATTTACCGGATGTCCTATTCGCTGTTTAATCGCGTTTCATGTTGAAATATAAATAATCGCTAAATTCGAAAAGAAATTGTGTTTTTCTTGAAAATCACATCCGGCGCTTTTATTGAGACACCCTTTACCAATGAAAAAACTAGAATACTATGGCATTAGAAATACTAAGCTAGCGCTATTTCGTACGTAATTGTCAAACAGGAAGCAGTTTGTAAGGTCCGAGGGCATCGCCTATGAACTTTCACATATTTGAAACGGGGTACCACAGGGATCTGTACTTGGCCCTCTGCTATCTCTAATATATGTATATCAATGATCCTCGAGTATTTATAATGGATCCTGCTTCCTATTCACAGATGATACCACCTTTTTGCCTATATCTGTCCAAAACACGGGCGTGGATAGTCTGGAACAAGCTAAAAGATGATTTTTTTGTGGGTAGTCTGCTTTAGCATGTTCCATAGTCACATTGCATATAGCACAATGCTCTGGGGAAACTCGGTAGCATCTAACAAAAATTTCATTTTACAAAAGAGCTTCGAGGATAATTACAAATTCGTTATGGATCAACATGAAATCACTTAAAACATTTACAATTATTACCACTTCCATCATTTTATATTTTTGAAGTCCTTTGTGCACAGAAATCTGAACAAATATCAAACCTCTGCAGAAATACACTCAAATGAAGAACATAATTTTGAAAATATGTCTTATGGCTACTTCTCAAAGTTTGCTGAAAAAACATTGCTTAACCACTGTCTCTATGCAGTTGATGCTATGACGTTACTCCTATAGTTAATAAATTATACCCTATTTCACGAGTATCCATCACGCTTTGACGTCTACTGAGGTGAACAGCTGATCAGCAAGTGACATTTGTGTGCAATGTTGGCTATAATGAATCTAGCAAAAATTTGTTTGCAGCTTTTTTTTGTATGCAAATGAACTTTTCTGAATATAAGAGCTTTTAGCAAAAATGGATTTGTAGCATACAAAAAACAAAAAATGGCTCTGTCCACCTGGCAGTGACGGACCCGTTAGAATTATGTGTCCTTTGCCAATATGGGGAATTTTGAAATATTACTAGATAACCAGTCAGCCGTGTTGGATACTCGTGAAATAGGGTAGAGTTTATAAGACCTCACATGTACATTGAATATACATAATGTGGTCAGTAAATGGTATGGTGTAATGTAGAAACACCTGCAACATACTGTCAGGACATCTAGCTGCAATACTTTTTGCTGGAGAGTTAATATAGTTGTTCTCATTTTACAGGGCTGATGAGACTATATGCAACACTTCTAATCTCAAAGCCAAAACGTGGTCAAGCAAAATCACCATATAGCCTGAAAGAAGGTTGGAGGTACATAGCCTGCCTTCTAAATCTTGAACCCCAAATGGATATTACAGCAACAATGATGCACACTTTCCTTGAGACTGTAGGCTTTCGAATGGAGGATGTTTATGGGAAAATATTCCAGAAACTGATTAGACAAGTAACAGTTGAAAAGTTCCTACCCAATCTAAAGGATGCAAAATGTACAGGTGGCGCTGTCACTCGCCTGGAGCTGCTCTTAACAGAGTATACAGACAAAGGGCGATTCGAGGAACCTGCTGGATATGAAGATCAATGTTCTTGGTAGTGTTTTATTGATTGTGTACAGCAAATTATTTTATACTGTCTTTTTTCTTATTGTGAAATAAATATTTACGAACATTAACTATTGTCTGTTTCTGACTCATTTCACACTGATTTCACTAATAGTCGTTTTGATTTATCGTCGTTCAACTCAAGTTCTATTCGTTTCACTATCCACTTATTCTCTTTTTCATTTTTATCTGCCCAAAAATAAACTCTTCCCTTCTGTTTAGAGCCTTTCACTGGAACTTCAAATTTAGCACTGTTTCCAGTACAATAATTCTTTTTTGTGTCATCTACATCAATGTTCAAATCCTTAATGGGTTCTCCTAATAAATGAACAACTCCTTTGTGAGTTCTAACCGTTTTTAAAGCGTCTTTGTAGAATTCCGTTTGCGTTACGTTTTGAGAGACCTTACTTTTGGCTAGAATGCCCATTGTTACTGTAGCTACACCTCCGATGGCTGCGATTTTGACTAAGGTCATAGTACTCATGTTCATTTTTGAAAATATGAATTTATGAATTATAACAAAAGTGAAAAGGAATTGCGATTTTTGTTGGTTATATTTTCCTAACCTCAATGCTCCCCACAGAATAAATAGGGTTTATACATAACACTGAATGCTCCCTAAACAAAAATGAAAATGGGTCAAAAAGAAAGTGTTAAAACTGAAATCCTGCAACTAGTACAAATAGCGATAATGATTATGTGTTTGTATACTTATTATGAACTCTTTGTTAACCACAGCATTCAAACATGAAATTTTCAGAGGTAAAGCAACAAATAAAGTAAAGTTGTATCTAGCTCTAAATAAATCCCATCTCTATTTCTACCTCTTGTGGATCTGTCAAACGCAGAACAACGACAATACTGACATTCTTCTGTTCCGACAGTTTGTATGGTAGCGTCAGTCTAGGGGGATGAAACGTCTCATGGGCGAACTGGTCATGCTCTCCAGCCAAAAACTAGGAACCTGTATTACCGACATCACGTGACATGCTGTTTTCTGGGATTATATATCTTCATTTAAATGTAAAAATATCGAATATAACGCTTGTTTCGTTAATATCGAGATTATCAACGCTGATGCTTTCGGAGATATTTCGTTAGAAATAAGTATAAAATATAGAGCAACACTATCAGTAGCTGTGATGGTATACGTGAGATGTATTGTGAGGGATGCAGAAGTTCATGAGACTTTGTTATAAGGCATAAAGTGCTACAGGTAGGCTGTGAAGTTAACATGTCAGCAAGATGTAGTGAGTAGATTATTTAAAATTGCACGTCTGGATTCAGCCTCTTTATAATCCATTGCAGTTGGCACCGTTATTTGAAGTACGAAAGTTTTTTTTTGCTGTAAATAAGACATGGTAATATTGGCAGAGTACAGTCCTACAGCCCTAAGCTTTATAAAGCAAAATTCTACTCATCCAGGCCAACAAATTAAATACATAGAACTGAGCAAAGGAATACATCCATTTTTATTTTCATGTAATACAATTTTTATACCATTGTCAACAGCATATATGATTATTTTTTGAAAGTAAATATATTTTCTGCATCATAATTAGTGTTGGATTTTATTATTCTGAACCTTGTTCTCAGCAAAACTGCTGAAAGAAATATTACCCTTATTGGGGATATTTTATGAAGATACTCGAAGTTCATAAAATAATCCTTCAATAACGGAAATATCATTTTCAGCAGATTTCATATTAGGAACAAACGAAGCTCCCGGAACATTCTTAGCATTCCTTATTCCAGGCGCATTATCTGCATTCATTCCATAGTTTCTCCAGGCAAGTAGGCAGCGCAACCATCTGACAAACGTCAGCGGTGTTGCCATGGTTTAACGAGCAGCTCCCACTTCTTCACTTTATGTGTTTTGTGGTATGAAGGTTGAAATGAAATGGCTTGTGTTTTGTAATTTTTTGTTGGGCTCGCATCCAAAGTATTTTAATATTTTCCAGTCTTTGTAAATGCATTTTCTCCATATTGGATAGCGAAAAGGATTCAAGCATATCTTTGTTTCATAAAAACAGATACTGAACAGTATATCTGTATCTGTTGTTCCATACATCACGTAAGTTTTGTCTAGCAACTTCGTTACAAGTAGCTTTCATAGTAAAACCTTTTCCAGCGTCTTCACTTATGCCTGTTGAGGCAACATCAGCCTGCTCTTTAAGATTCGCTTGAAGATAAGGTAATCAAAATGAATCAGCTACTAGCTGCCTATGACAAAAAAATCGTCATGCCGTCTGGTAAAGTTGATGGGCACATAGCAGTTGATGATGAAGATTTCAGTTCTTCTGAGTCTGAGGAAGATGATGGAGATATTGATCAGTATGAACACGAATATGTTTATCAGGAAATGCGAAGATATGGCAAGTGTGCTGTGGAAGCTGATGATGAAGTGAGTATGGGTCATCCTTCCATAATCTCTTTCATTAGTCTAAGAATTATCACATAGATTTAGAGATTCAAGTGCATATATGAGAAAATGTTCTTACAATAAGTTCTAAAGGCCAGTGCTGTCAGATCAAAATGCCAAAAGCATGTTTAAAATGGTGTATTCTTTAATTCACAAGTTCACCGGTGCAAGCAATTAACCAATCTTTCTTCTTTTAATTTCCATCTGAGCGACCGGTTGTACACCAAACTTGTCTATAAATGTGTCTATATAGATTATAGACAAGTTTGGTGTACAACGGGTCACTTAGACAGAAATTTTGTTTACACCGGTGGCTCAACCGGTGAATTAAAAAATATGCCTAAAGTGGTAGATTTGAAAAAAATAAATGGCAGATCTCAAAAATTATGTTTCACTTACAGTGCAGTGAAACTAAATTCTTTTGATGAAAACTTATTAGCAACTTTTCAAAAAAAAAAAAACACGCGGAATTGCCTCTTGAACCCATAATTATGTTCTTATCTTGTTTTAATTATGTGTTTGTTTAATTGTAGAGTGGTATGAGTAGTGTAGATGGAGTTGCTGGTATGGAATATAAAAACAATCCATTGAGTGTTTACCAGAACTACAGGTTCAATGCTACTCTTGTGAAGAAGGAATTACCTATTGACAGTTTCAAACAGAAGGTAAATATGTTGTGGTATTGGTATTTCTTTACACTATTTATAACCATTTTTGATATTGATACTGGCTTTTCTGAAGCATATATTCTTTTACAAATATATGTCTCATTGTTCTTAGCATTTTAACACCTCAATGACCATGTGCATCATATTGGTGCATACTCAGATTTCTACACAGACTGTGTGTCTCTGTGTGAGCACAGTCAATGGTTATGTGTCAAGTCATATCAGATTAATACTGACCCAGATGTAATTTATTTCGTAGTAGTATCTTTATTAATAGCTTCAAGCTAAACAATACAATATATATAATGTTATTATCTAAAACTAACACTATTTTCTACATAAATTCTCAGTTGTCTTTTGAATTTGACAAAATTTGTAGATTTGACTTCAGCTGGCAGGCCTTTATGAAATAAACTATTTTGCGCAAAAGCAGACCCCACAGCAGGAACATAAAAATCAAACCTATTCCTTGTATTGTAACTATGAATATCAGAGACAAATTGCAAACTTTCCAATATGTGTTTGGGATAGATTCTATTCTTTATTTTGTAGATGACTATCATTGTATTGTATAATATATTTTGTTTGATACTTAATAAATTAGTTACCTCTAATGTGTCTTTAATTCTTGTGTATCTATTACATCTTAATATACATCTAAGAGCCTGATTTTGTTTTCTCTGTACTTAGTGTATCTATATCACCTTTCTGAAACATATATAATATGGAGGAACAGTAGTTAAAGTGTGACATGACTATTGTTTTATATATAAGTAGTGACGTCCATGAACTAAGGTCCTTTGTTACCCTACACATTAAATTAACTTTTTCAGAAACTTTTTTTTATAATATTCTCTGCATGACTATTGAATGTTAAATTTGAGTCTATCATAACTCTTAAATATTTATACTTGTTAATCTGTTTATTATTTTCAATTATAAATCCGTTGTGCAGATAAGTATCCTGAACATTAAATTTACATTTCAGTATCATACACTTCGTCTTGTCAACATTAATACTAAGACTATTCTTCCCTAATCAGGCATATAATGTCTTTAAGTCTTCATTAATCATTTTAACTAAATTGTCTATGTTGTCACATTCCAAACAAAATTGTATCGTCTGTAAACAACTGAATTTTGCAATTTTTTACAGCTTTCACAATATCATTTATATACAGCACCAATAGATCAGGACCCAACACTGTTCCCTGAGGCACACCATGTCTGTTTACAGAAGATAAGGAGTTTTTTTTTACTTTGTTCGCTGAGTTCTTTGTTCCAAGTATCCTGAGAACCATCTTAAAACGTTGCCTTCAAAGCCATATTTTTCTAGTTTTTTTATCAACAAATTTCTATTTATTGTTTCGAATGCTCACCTAAAGTCGAAAAACACAACATCCACATAATGACCCACACTCAAAACATTTTTCCATCCTGAAATAACAGACTGAAGCGCACTCTCACATGAATGGTCCTTCCTAAAACCAGCTTGGTATTTTGTGAGTAATTTATTTTCTTCTACATATTGACGTAATTGTTGATTGACAACAGTTTCTAGAAGTTTTTCATAAACAGGTACCATATAATTGGTCTATGCTCTTCACATTTTATTGTTCCACTCACTTTTTCTATAGGGATGACTATTGACATTTTCCAATCCTGTATTTAAATGTGGTGTTTAGTAGATTGGGTACTTCGGAAATAAAATACCTTGGTCCAGAAGCAAATTATAAAAATTTAGCGCTGGTCTTTAACATGTTAAGGCATATACTAATAAATGAAGGAAACAATTATTAATGTGCAATTGAAACAAGTGCAATTGTTATTTTTGCAAGAACTTATATGGAAAATCACAGCTTCATTAATCTCTCATGTTTACTTAACAGTCCCTGGCTATGCCTAGTCACCTTTCATTTTTCATACTATTTTCACATTTTAATTTCTCAAAAAATTGTAAATTTTCCTTGTACCTATTTGTCAGTATACTTGTTAATTAAAATACATAACAGGAATTTAAAAGCAAATCCAGGTTTCCCATATACAGTTCAATCATTGTTATTTACATTTTTTCAGATGCTGGACCTTATCAAAGTAAATAGTGTGTTGGTTATTCAAGGGCCAACTGGTTGTGGTAAAACTACCCAAGTACCACAATACATTTTAGATGATTGCAGAGAAAGACAAGAGTTTTGTAATATTGCTGTAACTCAACCAAGAAAAATTGCTACAATAAATGTTGCTAAGAGAGTTTGTGAAGAAAGAGGTTGGACTTTGGGCACTGTTTGTGGTTATCAAGTTAGTATATGTCACTTCTATACATTTTTTATTGGATTTTGAGCATATCATAAATATATTTTTTTAGGTTGGCTTAGAAAAAAAGGTCTCAAATGACAATCTGATTACTTATATGACAACTGGAGTTCTATTACAAAAATTGATTCAAAATAGAACACTGCATCAATACACACATGTCATCATTGATGAGGTGCATGAGAGAAATCAGGATTTGGATTTTCTTCTGATTATCATTAGGAGATTTTTGTTCACTAATTCTTCTAAAACAAAGGTATACCCTAATTTATATTATTTACAAAAAAGTTTATTTCAGTGTATTTATATGACTTTTAGATTTCAAATATTTATTATGGTGGATCTTTTTGCAACATTAAATTTCATCTATATCTCAAAATATTTGATACCAATATAAAGATATAGGAATTTTATATACCAATCTCTACAATTTTATTTCAGGTCATCTTAATGTCTGCAACCATTGAAGCACAAGAATTTTCCCATTACTTCAGATCTCAAGGTCCCAGTATGTCTATTCCTGCTCCCATAATTTATGTTAAGAAACAGAGTTCCTACAAGAAACACTTTTTCTATTTGGAGCACTTGAAACCAATACATGACTTAACAGAAACTGTAAGCATCTGAACATCTTTCAGCAATATAAATCAAAAATTTTGCAATACAATAGTTTTTGTTGCCTTGCAGACCTTCGATTTGGACAGACCAGAAATCTCTGAAGGAATATGGAATATGTTTACATCACTGGTGAATATTATGGATCGATTGGATGATAGAGATGCTGTTACTGGCAAACAGATTATTGGCAGTGTCTTGGTTTTCTTGCCAGGTATCAATGAAATTGAGGAAGCACATAGCAGACTTTTGAGGTAATCAATTAGTTATTTGCAGCAATGAATTTCTGAGTCCCAAATGGTCATTTACAAAGGACCAGCACCCAATTACATAACTCAAAAAGTGATTTTCAATGACATTGTGTGGGTTTTCTGAAAAAATGTCTACTTTTGATGTAGCTGTCATTTGCTTCACGTTCTCTTGTACTGGCTGTGCATGTTGCCTAAACATCATGACATTTGGGATATATAGTCTGGCTCTGATGTGACGTAACATCTGCTTTAGAGATGGCACTAGCAGAACCCATCATTTATAGCTTCTATGGCTTGAGCTGTAAATTATTTCTAGGTCGTTGTTGCAGCCCATAGGTGGCGTTCATATCGAGTGCGCGTGGCGTGGACTAGCCACTAACTAGTAAACAAGTTGACATGCTTATTTTTAACGATATTATATTGATTCTTACTTCCCCCGCCTACTGGTGAGGAAGTATTGTAATCGCGAAGAATTTCGATGATATTATGTTTTTTGGATGCTATATGACATGTACATTATGAAAAACCATGTCACTCATTTCCATTGGACTGCCAGGGTATTGATGAAATTTGCTCTCAAGGTTACTATTATGCCAAGAACGATAAAAAGCATTGAAAATTGGTTCCGCGGCGCGGGAGAAAAAGGCTAAAAACGAAAAAAATAAAATCGTTGTTTGCGTTTCAAAAATGTTTAGGGGTAAAAATTGAGGGAAGGATATGTCTCGGTAATTCTACGCACCTGTTAGACACATTGTGTATATCATAGATTTCGCTTGGAATGATACAGAAATGCGTTCGATACGCGTCCCTGCTTCTACTGTCTGGGATTTCTGGCGCGTTCTCAGGTATCGGGAAGAGCCGACGTTGCCAGATGGACCACCGGTAGGGCAAGGGAGGATTGTCTGGACCTTTTTGACTGACTTGATCCGATTAATTTCTGTGTTATACATGTTCGTAACTAACTTTTTCCTCAGAGAATCTAACTTGTGCTGAATATAATCCTTTATGAACTGATGACGGCATTGCCTTGGAAGTGCAGAGTCAACCTATTTAACACCATTCTTCCGTAATATCCCTGCAGTTCAGTTCAGCTTGTAGCTAGGTAACATCATTTCACTAACTCGTTTGGATCAAAATCCTTTGGAGATAACTGTTTAGATTGAGCAGTGTAAATGGCAACACAGTCTTCGTGCTGCCTGTCAGCATTGCGTCTTTTGTACAGCAGGTAGCGGGAGTTGATTTATAGGTTGGGTCTTATCACTAGGCGGTAGGGTTCGGCCTCATTTGGCGAAAAATACACCTTCGGCGAGCATAGGCCGAATGTTTGGCCGAAGATACTATGCATACTGTGGGAGTGAAAATGCATATGATCTTAGCCCATTCTTGACAATTAGAACCCATTAGGAATACTCTTTTAGCTTCTAATTAACACCAGTGTACATATTTTGTCAGATGATCACTTCTACAGGACAAAACAGGGGAAGATAGAAAAGTCACATATTAGTTTTCATCAAAAATTCACTGCATAATTATTTAATAAAAAACCATCTCTACATCAGACGCAATATTAGATGTTGTTAATCAAATACACCAAAATCTTGATAACAAAATTCCCTGTGTTTGTATTTTTGTTGATATAAAAAAAGTTTTCGACACACTAAACTATAAATGAGTGTTAGACATATTGGAGAATGGAAATGGAGAAATGTACTCATTACTAGAAAATTATTTATCCAACAGACAGTGATCCGTTAAAGTATCAAAATTTCTAACGAAACATTTAACTAATATGGCCTCCCTCAGGGAACTGCTTTTTAATGTATACTTAAATCATATATTTAAAATTGACTGTGTTGGAAAAATAGTAAGTTTCACAGATGACACCGCAGTTCTTTAAAAAGGTGATAATTGGTTTCATTTGAAAAGTATGAAATAATTTTGTCAAAATTATCCAGTGGCTTGATAACAGAAAATTGAGCATTAATTATTCTAAAACATATTTTTCACCATTTTTGTCATATTCCAGACATCTACCAAATTACACAAACATCTCCTTTATCATAAAAATCAGAAATATCAGCACCAGATATAAGATATCTTGGAATATTCCTGGATCCAGGCTTGCATTGGGATGTTCATATCTCATATATTTTCAAAAAAGTTACATATGTATTGTGTAAAATTAAATATATCAAAAACATTTTAAAAGAAATATATCTCTATACCTTATGCCATACCTTGATCGAACCACATTTAATCTACAGTATATTGGCATATTCATGATTTGGAGATTTTTCAAAAAATTATTTAAAAAAAATGTTTAACAAACCAAAATTGTATCCAACTGTTATCTTATACCAAGATACACAGGTATATAACTTACAACAGCTTTATTTCTTACATGCTATAACCAACTATCACAATTTTATCAATAACGACCAAAAAATTAAACACAATCACCACACAAGGCATAAACTAAGACGAACAGTTGTACCTAGACCAAATAAATCTGTAACACAATGATCATACCTTTATTCAGGTCCAAAATTGTACATAAATTTACCTGGCGGAATAAAGGGTCTATGCTTTGGGAATAAGTCCAAGAAAAAGTTAAATGAATGGACTTTTTCTCTGGCAAGATCAGATGTATACAAATTAATAGTCAATATGATCAAATAATTCGTTAATTAGTTGTATCTCGATTCGTATTTCAGTAATGCAGTTGCAATGTCAATGGTCCATGCACAGGTAATGCCTCCTATGGGCCGTTACTTCAAATTTATTTACTCATTCTTTGTATTGTATTTCAGGAGTAAATAAATATTATTATTATTATTATTCTTGAATATAATTCGAATTCTACAATTTTCTCGTTTTGTCCAATTTTAACAAGTTTTGGTACAATATTGAATCAAATCTGGGGTTACAACTGATAAGAAACAGTGCCAAGGGCACAAACGTTCATTATTTCACCACTTTCTTCTTATAATAAAACCCATACTTTTGATTAATCAAACGTTCCGAAGGTTTTGTTAAAAGTTGAACACTGGCTTTGGTCATCAACTTGACCTTCAGTCGGATCTTACTAGACAGAAAATTTGAACCCATTGTTGCCATTTGAAGTTCCTGTGATGCTAGAGTTGTATAGTATTGGTGGTAACATACTGTATATGATGTAGGTATGCATCTGAGAAGAAACCTAGAGGTGCTGAAGGCGGTTATATCGAATGGACAATATTACCTTTGCATTCCTCGCTGCCTAATGATGACCAAGCGTTGGTATTTCAACCAGCCAAGCCAAGCCACAGAAAAATTATACTGTCTACCAACATTGCTGAGAGCTCTATAACTGTTCCAGATTCATTTTATGGTGAGTCATCTTGTTTTTTCAATTTTTGATATTCAACCTTTGAATTGCTCTTATACATGATGCTGGAAGTCAAAATTTGCATACATTTTTGAGTTTGACATAGGAGATGATTTACATTTGAGGATGTGTTTTCCAGTAATTGATTTCTGCTTGACGAAAGTGATGACTGTAGACCCTGTGACGAAATACATGAGTCTAAAATTGGAGTGGGCTTCTCACACAAACTGTGAACAGAGAGCCGGTAGAGTTGGCAGAGTTGGAGATGGTAGAGTTTATAGATTGGTTTCATCAGAATTTTATGTAAGTAGATTATAACAATGTTGACTAGGAAGGTATTCGCAAGATGAGAAATTATCATTTGACAGTTAAAATTTGGAAATGAACATAGACATTCGACAATGTCATTTGATCTTGTGAGTGTTTAATTTTCTTCTCTTTTAACAGAAAAAGATGCCAGAGAAGAGTATACCTGAAATGCTAAGGGCACCTTTAGAACGAGTGGTGCTGCAGTCCAAAATGCTAAATTTGAATGATACACCTAGGCAGATATTAGCTTTAGCATTAAATCCGCCTAATTTGAAGAATATTGAAATGACAATCTTTGGTCTGAAAGAGGTAAGCATTGTAATTACTCAACTAAGAATATAAGTTTGAACCAGTTATTTGCTGAGAAAAATACAAAAAAGGGTTTTCCAATTTTTGTTGAATAACATCAGAGATCAGGAATTTTGCCTGTAATTTGGCTGAGATGTGTGATGTGTTTCTTGTATAGCATAATATTTGATCTTGATTCTTTTTTAATTTCAGATGGGTGGCTTGTTGCAAACCTGTCGCGGAACATATACTGCTTCTGATGGTGACATAACATTTTTAGGACATATAATGGCGAATCTACCTATAGATTGTCGCCTATCGAAACTTATCCTGTTAGGATATTTGTTTAGTTGTTTAGAGGATGCAATCATCATGGGTAAGCTGTTAGCTGTTACTAAATTACAAGATATTCTAAAAAATTATATTCTTCTGAAGGTTGACTCTGGAAATTTGTTGCTCTGCAATAATAGTCATTTTAGATACACGTGGATGAATTTCTAAACTAACTCTGAATCTCAGATGCAAAAGTTTGTTGCCTATAAAGTCGCACGTTATAGTTAATTTGGATCTTCTACAAGTTTTTAATTAGTGAACTTTTTCAGCTGCTGGTTGCACAATTCAAAATATTTTCTCTATTCCCTTTCAACAGAGATTGGATGCATATAAAAAACTGTTAATGTGGGCAGATGGATCTTACAGTGACCTTATTGCATTGTTGAATGTATTCCAGGTAAGTTATGATTGGATTGCAAGTGGTTATCGTGTTATTTGAATATTTTTTTATAAAACTACCTTGTTTTCCGGAAACCCTAAGCTACGTTTACCCGAAGTCCAGGAGATAATGGACAGTTTCCAAGTATACTTTCAACCAAGTTTAGTTTGACGGAATAACACTATTTTGGCTCCCAAAACTTTCTTCAGTTCGAACGTAAAATTTCTCGCTAAAGCTGTGACATAATGAGTTTCAGAATGACGTAATAAGTTTTTCCACGCTCTGTCTTCAGATTGTGACCCTACTTCTCCATGAAGGTTAGGCTTCCATCAGATATGAAGAAAATTTATTTTATTCCTTGAAGGTTGAGATAAAATGTGTCAAACTCTACCGCATTTTTCACAATACTTAAATTATTTTTTTTGTTAATATCTTTATTTTTAAATTGATGTTATTCCAAAATAGTCATACTTGATTGTTGGACTTTCTATTGCAGTAACACAACCTGTCCTATACCCGAAAATTATTTTCTACTTTGGGTTCGATTTGTTATTAAAGCAGGTTTTTTTTAAGTATAATTCATTATATTAAAGTCTGTACTGCTTAATTTCTTTTTAGGTATGGAGATCCTGCAAAAGAGATAACCAGTTCGAGAACTTTCATGCTGAGTACAGATGGTGTCAAAGAAACTTGATCAGCTTAAAAGGCTTACGTGAGTGGAGCATGCTTGTAACTGAACTTACTCAGCGCCTGGAGCGAATGAATATTCAGATGATACCAGGACAGGCACGGTTGAAACATGATGAAAAACCATTCATCTTAAAAGTAAGTAGAGCAAGAATGTAACAGAAGACCCGAACTTAGAACTAAGTTCGAGAGTGGAGAACATAGTCAGCTACAAATTGGTGTATTAGTTCACAATATATCGCTGCGTATTTATATTCAAGACGAAAACTAGTTTCATTGGAAATAGAATCAATGACTGGATGTGGAAAATGCGATTTCGGAAAAACTGCAGGTGCGAGTTTGTGGAGCCTTAATGAACCACAATTGATACAAAGTTAGTTGCGGTATGGGAATATCAAGCTAATTTTGAAGTTCTGTGAACTTGTTTGTGCCAGAGAAATGTATTTAGAAGTTCCGGGACTTGAACTACTGTGGAAGTTGGAAGTATACCTCTAACAAAACTCCAGTACTCACTCAGTAGAATGGAAAAACTCTGATCTGCACCATACACTAGAATCAGCTACTACTACTTTACTTGTGGTATATATGTACAAATACTGTTCAGATTCCAGATCACTGAGGACTCGATAAGGCACCACTACATCTCGTCAACAGCAGCAGCTACTGGGAAAAAGCTGGGCTAGGGCTATGAAGTACTTTTCTTCGCTTGACGTCCTTACTCTCTACAATGTCCAGATAAAACCTAGCCTCGAGTATTGCGCACATGTTTGGGGTGCTGTCGCCTTGACTACATTATCCATGCTCGATACTGTTCAGAGGAGGGCTGTCCGACTGATCAATGAATCTTCTCTAACAGACAGTCCCGGGACCCTTTCTCGCTGACGGGCCGTTGGCGATCTAGCTTTCTTTTGCCGCTTCGCCAACTGGCTTTGCTCTAGAGAGCTCTTCTCCATGATGCCGCCGCGCGATGTGCCTGTCAGACAAACCCGCCTGACTTCGGCCTCCTATTCTAACTTTGTCGAACGTCGTACATCCAGAACTGGCCTATACGACCGCTCCTTTATCACTGGCTTATCGAGATCGTGAAATAATCTACATGAGGATTTTTCCAGTTCTATTAACCCAAGGCAGTTCTAAAACTGGATTAACAAAGTTTCTTTAAGCTCTTCATAGCAGCCGCGGTGGCCTGGCATTTAGGCTTCTGTCTGCGCAGCTGCTACGGTATAAAAAATTTTGGATAGCCGCGCGATAGTAATGGGTCGGGAGTAATCTCCGGAAAGAACAATCCATAAACAAACTTGTTCTGTAAGAATGTTCAATTTGTTCTGTCGCAAGGAGAGAAAATATTTTTAAGTTTTAGGGGCAATGATGTCTGAAATAAGTTTAGAATTACCGGGGTTGAAAGTGTATTGATACTCTAACACCAAAAAAATTGATATACATCCTTCTCCGCCCACAAACACCTCACAACCCCCTATCCCCAATTTTTCACCCCAATTTTTTTTTTCAAAAATTATCAGGGCAGTCTGAAACGAAAGAAAACGCAGCCGAACCATTTTTTTTAAAACTACAAAACTGTTTTGTCCTTGATAGTACCTTGTGAAAAAGTTTCATCAAAACCTGAGCAGAACTTCAAGTTATAGATGGGTCAAGGATTACCGGACAGACAGACCGACCGACTTCATTTCCATGACTGACACGGGTTTTCGTCATATAACATACAAAAAATATAATATCGGATTTTCGAAATAGTAGCATATAAACACCACATAGTAAACTGGCTTTCCGGTTATCGTAGGTTTGTCCTACAGCATTTCATAAGCAACTATCCTCTGTCCAGGATATAAGATCTATCGAAATTATACAGCACACACTGCTATCTATTACCAGAATCGACAACTGTGAGAGTGAAAACAGCAAGTTCTCTGGATCTACATTATCAAGCTTAATTTCTGTTGGTGTACAAGGTAGTAAACTAGGTCCACTACTATTTATTTTCTACATTAATGACATTTGCAATATTTTAGATTATTGCAAGATTCAGATATTTGCAGATGATACATTAATATACATATCAGATGAAAATATAGACACTGCATTAAAAATGCTAAATTCTGACTTGGCAAAAAACATAAATTGGTTAAATGTAAATACACTCAAATTGAATGCCTTTAAAACAAAATGTATGCTACTGGGGAAATACCTAAATGAAAATACTATCACAGTGAGGATAAATGGTGATATAATTGAAAATGTTGAATCAATTAAATATTTAGGTATATATATACTCGTATATGATATATATATATATATTGATAGTAAACTAAAGTTTGAGGATCACTATGAGTACACTATTTCAAAAATTGTCAAAAAAAACCAAATTACTTTTATAGGGCTTCTCATATTCTTGGTACATATTCCAAAAAAATTGTTTATATTAAAATTATTCTACCGCATTTACTATAGTGTTCAACTATCTTGTTCACTGCCAATGAAGCTGTATTCTGAAAATTATAAGTCTCGCAAAATAAAGCTATGAGAATAATATTGAATAAAAATAAGTACACCAAAATAAAATTATGTTACAAGAATTGCAGTGGTTGAATATAAAAAAGTTGATATCATATGTGGTTCTTATTTTTATATTTAAAATAAAAAATCACCTTTGGCCATAACATTTAGAACACTACTTAGAATTGAATAATCATTACAATTACATATTATACAACAGAAAATATAGATTTTCATTTACAAAATTGCAATAGTAATATAACTAGCAAATCAATATTACAGAAAGGATTACTTGAATTTAACAAACTAAATAATGATATAAACTCTACTTGTAATTTAAAGATGTTTAAAAGAAAATTAAAGGAATATTTCATGTACGGTGAAAATTCTTAGAGATGCAAATTTTGATTTTTTTTTCTAAATATCTGTATGTTATGTAATTGTTTAGTTTTTTAAAAGAATGTAATTGTAGCAATCATGCTAACTAAATCTTAAACAAACAGACTGTCCACGTGCAGTCCGACTTAATTGCTACTAGGCGTGTTACCTGTGGTTCTTCAGCCGGTGGTTGGGGAGAAACGTTACCTCCGACTGTCGAAGTAGCAACACTTTCATAGCATATCTTTTATTTATCAGATAATAGCAGCTGGCGCCTTCTACCCGAACTTCTTCATCCGCGATCCGGACGCCGCCCAATTGAAAGAAAGGGATGCCGTAAAGATCGTGGGCGGTAGGAATCCGTTCAAGACGATCTATTTCATGGGCATGGACCCCAGACAACCTGGGCCACTTTATATTAGGGCTATCAAAGATATGCTGAGCGATAGCGACGAGAGTAAAGCTAATATGGAGGTTGGATTCGACGGAAGTACGAAGGTATTAATTTGTTTCTCTTTATTAGGATGGCTCGTTAGGACACATTCTTATGAAATTTGTCAAATATTTGTGTGAGCTTTTATATTGCATGCATCTCAGCAACCAGTAGCACAGATGTCAATGGCGTTATCTTGATTTACTTTATATACAGGATGTCCTGAAAGTTGCGACAGTCCTTAACAGAAACCAGTATATTTGGTATAACAAAGCTAATGTGTGTCAAAACAACAGCGAAACGTTAAATAGAATTTAATAAAAAGTAATCACTATTCATTTGAATTTCAAGTACTGCCTTGTCACATTTTCAAGTTCGTGAATACCGCTTAATGTTGCCGCCATTCCATTTAAGAAGTTTGTTAACTCCTTCATAAATTTCCAAAATTTGGGACGGTTTAGGTCTGTATCCATTTTGGCAGCGCCGGCCTTAGGATAGGGCGAGCGGGGCGGTCGCCCAGGGCCCGCGCTTTCAGAAAATTGGCGGCTAACCCAATGACCCAACAGCAAGTGCGAGTCAACACGCGGTTGCTGCAGTTAACCCAAATGGCCAATAGCTAACAAATGTAAATCGTCGGTTAAGCGGACCAAAGATCCACCTCGGCTTCAAGTTGAAAAGTAGAACACGTCGAAAATGGATGTTTTTCTAAAACTATTTGTCGGATTACTTAATTTTTAGCTGTTGCAATAAAACGTATGTACGTATGACGTGTCCCGTTTTTCTTCTTAAGATCGAGGCGAATCCTTGCGCCGCTCACCCGACGAAGTGCTTTGTTGTTGCTACCCTACTAACAATTACACCCAATAGTAAACCAGTGTAGATGCGCTGTTGAAAACTCTCAAATCGATTATCTTTTACGCTCAATAGCAAACGAGTGCTACTACCTTAGTAAATAACTAAACCAATTTCGTAAAAAAAATCGATTTTTTATTTTGAAAGATGTAAGAATTTAGATCTAAAGTTAAAAGATGGTGATTCGAAAGATGTAGATGGGGAAGAATTGTATATGGAATTGAAAATTTTTAAAACAATTTTACCAGTAACTATTGAACATGCCATTGACGTAGTTAATTATATAGTTAAAAACAAAATCAAAGCAATATTACACGAATATAATTTATAGAATCTTGTTAGCATTGCCAGTAACAGTTGCATCAGGGGAAAGATCATTCTCAAAACTGAAGCTTATTAAAACTTATTTAAGATCAACAATGAACCAAGACCGTTTATGTGGTTTGGCTATGTTATCGATAGAAAAAAAAGAAGCAAAAGATTTAGATTAATATTTTTGCAGAAGTAAAATCAAGAAAAGTGAAGTTTTCCTAATGTAAAATTGTGTATTTGTACAATTTATGTAATTTCGAATTTTATTAAAGTTGTATAAAATATAAAACTATTTATATTGTTATAAATAATAATTTTCCGAATTTCATTATTCTGTATTTTGATCGTTTAAATATTAAATGTTTTATGTTTTACTTTACATTATTATTAATATTAACCAATACGAAATATGGCACTTTTTTGAAAATTGAGATTTTTCACGCCCACTAAGGGGCCCCGCACCTCATTTTGGCCCCAGTTGTCTGGAGGAGTAAGGCCGGCGCTGCATTTTGGCGGCCTTTGCACGATACAAACCTAAGCCAATTTCATTTTTTTAGTGTATGATGTTTCAAATATTCTATCTTCTTTAAAATATAAAAACAACTTTGTCATAGATGGGATTTAATCATGTTTATTGAAAACTGTGCATGAGCACATCTTATTTCCAGTAACTATGTTGATTAATTAATCATTGTCCACTTGCAAGTTGCTAAGCATTTTAAACTATAGTTCAAAGCTACATCCTTACCTGATGGCTCTTGAAACAAAGGCTACACGTTCTGTCTGAGTTTCGTTTGGATAGCGCTCCCGAGAAGCTATATAAATATTTATAATAGTTTCTTTTTCAGGAACCGACATAGCTCTTTTTGCCCGTTTTCTTGGTAATTGGCCCTCGTCTAATAAGGCACTAATGTCGAAATATCTGGCAACGGACGGTGGCCGATAATATAATATATACTATAGTCGTACAATACGCTATAATATTATATTATATTACCACTGGAACAGACTACAGAATATATATTTTCATATCTTTCTAGTAGTGGTGCCGAACCTACCGATTTTTCAGCATTTCTGTGCGTAGGCTGATCTGTGCTGTACACAGTGTATTTAATTAACAAGGTATCCCCCATATGTTAATCTGCCGCGCTTGAGTAAATCCTAAAATCCCCTCTTGGGTTTACCTACTATTAGCTTTCAAACTACCTATGTATATAAAAATAAATATTTACAAGTTCCTACCGTCGGATATATTGCAATCAGCGATAATACTCCTCCAAGCTGCTTCTTTAATCTCATTATTTTCATACTCGTTCGAATATACCTTCCATAAACATGGTTGTTTTCTTACACGTTCAATAAAATACTGCATTTTGTCTATTGCGAATTCCGAAGTGCAAGAACAAATAATAAAATAGCAACATCGCGCCAAGCCGGCTGTCAGCAAGAGCGGTTCGTGGACATTTTCGGGTGACGAGACCCAAGAGGGGAATATACACCTTAGGAAAAACCATTGTTATACATGGGAAATCATTTCTTGGCAACAGCGTCTACTTTCATCGCTATTCGTACATATTTCCTACCGTTAACCGCAGACCTGTATCACGAATGAGAATAATAGGCAGATACGCTGTGTTGCCAATTTGAGTAGAGCTTCCCGAATTGTGGGGAATTTAGAGTTAAGTGTTGATTCATTCAAGCTTTTAATCAGCATGGCCTAGACGTTAGAACTTCATAAAGATAACATTGAAGCTGAATGCTGCTGGAGTATAGTGTTTCGAATATTCAAAGCGGAGCGGGACACTATACTCGTTCAATGGGTCATCAAGCCACAGTCTTTTCAACAAAGAAATTATTTTACGAAAATGCGTTATATTTTTACGATTTTGTCGTCACCAAATCTCTGTTTCTCAAAATGTACGTCTATTGTAGAATTTTCAGCTAAGCAAGAAACGTGATCTAGTATTTACTCAACATTACGGATTTCTCGAAATACATTAAAAAATGTGACCTAGATACCTAACTGCCCCAAGCTCTTTAAATATAACACCTTAAACCAGGGTTACCAGCTGCTCAGTCACTTTGATTGTCATGTTGTACTGCGCAAGTCAGCAAACAATCTGGTGTAATAAACGTTAGGAATCATCAGGTATTGCCAGATTCCCGAATACCGGGCATCATAGTACCCGTTATAGTTGTCCTTCAAAGTTGTCAAGTCGCCCCTATGGCGCAAATTCGCCACACCAGGCAACTGTGCTATAAACAAACCCTGTTTATCACTACTATTTGATAGTCATATGGTAGTTGTAGCCCTATCTAGCGGTCCATGATTTCTCTCAATACTGTTGTATCTCTACTGGCAACAAGAATAGCGATTACAAAATCATTTATACAACAATATACAAACATGAAAAATATGATTTGAACCATGAAACATTAATACAATTTTAATAGTTTGAACTTTTCTCATTTTTGGAATACTCTTATGTGGAATCCGCAGCTATTTTTCCCGAAATTTGGGTAGACTTAGATTTCTTAGAAATATGACATATTGGTATCGGCAACTCTGCGAATGGGAGAAACAAATCGCATTTGTTGAGCGCATCCGTCTAAACGGTAGGCGCCAGCGCCCGTTCTGCCATCTCTCTCTTTTATCACTCTTCTACTTTACCCCGTTGTCCGTCACACTCCGACGCTGCCACATATGATCCTACAATCGAGTGTCTTTCACGCACCTACATACTTTTGTATATTTCCATCTCTCTTCCTCATCATAATGTATAATAATGTTTTTTCCCAAGGTGTATACAGGGTTATCCAAATTAAGTGTCCACCATTGGTAACTTTGTTATTAGTAAAAATACAAAGTTGTTTAAATTAGCAAACTAGTAGCATTTTTAACGCTGGTAAAAATGAGAAATAAAAAAAAACAATTGAGAGTCGTTATTTTGATTTTTTTCAGTAAAATAACATTTTTTAAATGGAAACCCTTGTATATTATATTTTTTTCTGTTAAAGCATCAAATTTTAAACAAAAAAGTTCATAATGACTTTTCCGCTAAAGTCAAAAATAAAGTCAAAATAACGATAAATATTTTTAATTATTTGCAGTATTATAATATTAAGACGGCTATGAAAACAACATGGCGTTCGCGATTTGACAGCATTAAGATAAGCGACAAATTGTTAAACTGGACATACTCGCAACTAGAAGGCTTTGGAAAACAATGATAAAATCAAATAATGTCAAACATTAGTGTAAATACTTGTTTATAAGCTTTATTGTGTCATTAATTTAAAGAAAAATGTTCTCCCATGAAGAAAAGTGTGATATGTTAGAATGCTATTTAGTGTGCAGAAAATCCTCCTTGAGAGCAAGAGAATACTACAGTGAATTATATCCCGCTCGCATTCAACCGTATGAACGATATTTTCTGAGACTTTATCGAAAATTTAGGGGCAACGAAAATGTTTTTGCTAAAACAAGGGCAAAAAAAGAATTCATAATAAGCGAGGCCACGGAAATTGCAGTTATTGGATATTTTGAAGCTTATCGTGAGAATTCAATAGCAGATATTCTCAAGGACTCTAATTTCAGTTATGGTACTGTTCAAAGGATTTTAAAAAAATACAAATTTATTCCGTATAAGTACCGACCAGTTCAAACGCTTTTGGCAGGGGATCCAGAGAGAAGACTTGTTTTTTGCCATTGGTATCTTAGCTTCTGTCGCCAAAATGTAAATAACTTTCGTTACCTTTTATGGACAGATGAATCAAATTTTTCAAATTCTGGAATGTTTAATAGAAAAAACCACCATTATTGGTCAAGAGAAAATCTTTTGTTAGTACATCCAAGAGGCCCACAAGTCCGTTTCAGTTTCAACGTTTGGTGCGGTATAATTGGTTCAAAAATTGTTGGCCCGTTCTTTTATGAGGGAACCCTAACTGGTGAAAGATATGTGGAATTTATGTCAGAAATTCTGACTAATTTCTTAGACGAATTGGATCTTATAAGTAGACATCATCTGCATTTTCAGCAAGATGGCGCACCTGCCCACAACTCCAGAGGTACTTATCATTTTCTAAGTACTCCTTTTAATGATCAGTGGATAGGAACAATACAGTGGCCTCCCAGATCACCAGATCTAAACCCACTTGATTACTTCTTGTGGGGTTACTTAAAGAACCAAATTTACAAGCGAAGGTACGATAACCTTGACGCGTTAAAGACTGCAGTTAGGGAAAAGATAACCCAGATAGATGGTAGGACCATACTTAAGACAGTTCGAGCAGTTGAAAAACGTGCCCAAAAATGTATTGAAGAACAAGGTGGTGTTTTCGAGCATCTTCTTTAAAAAAAATTGTTATTGTATTTTGTAAGATTATAAGTTGATGTTGAAAATAAAGTTTGTCGATACAATTTAATTGTTTCAGATTGGAGGCCATAACTTCAACAATTTGTAACCTAGGAGAAAAGTTATTGTAAGCTTTTTTGTTTAAAATTTGATGCTTTAACAGAAAAAAATATAATATACAGGGGTTTCCATTTAAAAAAATGTTATTTTACTGAAAAAAATCAAAATAACGACTCTCAATTGTTTTTTTTTATTTCTCATTTTTACCAGCGTTAAAAATGCTACTAGTTTGCTAATTCAAACAACTTTGTATTTTCACTAATGTGAAAGTTACTAATGGTGGACACTTAATTTGGATAACCCTGTATAGCGCTCGGTAAGCATATCATAGCACACACAAAAAAAATTCAACCGTACGCCACAGTCCTGTGAAAATTCTTCTTCGGAAGTGCTGTTTGTGAACTTGACTTGACGGCTTATCTAATAGGAACGAGGCGCGTGCCGGTCAGATTATTTATTACTCCGTACGTTCGTTGGGTAGATTATGGTACTACATCAAACTGAGATTAGCAGGATACAAGTTCAAGTGGCATTATTACTCACATATAGGTGTTTTTATCGGTATTCTACTTCTCTGGAGAATTTCTGTCATTAATGGTGATTTCTTCAGTTAACAGATTGTTATTTTCTTCATACCTGCAGACGCCTAACCTCCTATAATACCATCATTCTTCCAAATTTCTTGTACTGTTTGACTATTCTATATTTAGCAAATAATTACATTTTTGAATATAATAAATTATACACAGAGATAAAAGACCAGAAAACTTTGACAAAATTTAAAGTAAAATTGAGAAATCACTTGTTAAATGTACAATTATAGGTTGCCCAGCATTCACATCATACATCATATGGTTTGAATTTACTAATTCTAAGTTGTTTACAATTATTCTATTTATGTAGCCAAATGTGCTAAATAAATCTTTTACTACTACTACATTCTAAGGACTTAATTCGTCATGCTACAACTTATTAAGTCACTGCTTTGGCGAGAAATTTTACATTTAAACTTAACAGAGCAGGGTAGCCACTTCTAGTTCAAATAGAAGACAAACAGAAAACACCAATAATTGATATTTTGGATTTACTAAATACTAAAATATAAATAAATAACATAACATAATAATATGAATACTAAAAATACATACAAAATCATTTTTTAATTCTCAGATCTACATAGAATTTAAGAAGTTCGACCAGAGAGAGCAGATAACCGTATCTGTAAATGGAAGACAGATGATTACAGATTCTATACCAACAAGAATTCCTAAGGAGGTCTATGAGGCAATTCGAAAGAGGCAGCTTAGATATGAATTTGCTATCAAAGTATTACCGTAAGTTGATTCACATGATTTTTTTGCTCAATGTTGTAATTGTTCAAGATTCACTATACTTTTTCTTATCTTTGTAAGTACCGTACATTTTTTCATATCTACATATGTTTTTTTACAGAGAAGACGACGCTTGGAAATGGGTGAAAGACCATAATATAAAACTAAATAGTACCTTCCAGGCTATGGAAATATCCTCGTCCTCTGACTCTGATAGAGATTCTATCAGTAGTTATGGTCAAGACGAATATTCACCTGTTCCTACATTGGATGTTGAACATATAACCATTAAAATCTCAGAGGTAATCTATTTTATTAACATTGCCACCTTTTTTCCTTTACAAAATTAGAATTTTAATATGGCGTTTCGTCCTCCAGCATTGGTTTTTTCTCGTATCTCTTACCGTTTCGGAGATCCCAATGGTGAAGGTCAGATTTTAAACAACCAGTATAATACCATTTATTCAAAGAAAATGTGTATGAACTTCCAAAAATCGAAAGTAATAAGTTTTATATTTTTAATTATGTACAGCTTACAACACTTGTCACATGGACCTGACCGTTACCACCGAGTGTACAAGGCCAAACAACTGGGCTGTGAAAAGCCTGTGACGTCACGCAGAGTAGGCCTATGCATGTTCTTATGGAGTTTCGCGATTATAGCTGGCAAGAGAGCAGCGCCACCATTTCTCTGCGGTGTTGTCATATCTAGATTTGATATAGCAGTATCGAAATCTCTACTAATTAGCTGTACCTCTCTGTGGGCGAATTTGCAAGATGTACTCGGGGCCTGCGCAGCTTCAGTGATGATGTGATTATTCTTTCTGATCTGCCTCAGTATGTCAAGAATACATTTTCGATATTACGTTCAATCTGTCACTTGTGAAGACTAATAATTGGAATATGTGGCAACCTTGATAACACCGCTAACATCCAACAGCCAACTAACCGCAAATTCTGAGCCTCTCTTATGTATCTTTTTGTGTTATGTAAACTGTAAATTATTGATGTTTTAAACTTATATTTGTGTCTCGCGATTGTTTAGCTAAGTTTTCAAAATGCCTTACAAGTACTGCGTTCCTAATTGTGCCGGTAATTACGGGAAGGGTCCGAAGGTACACGTATTTTCGTTTCCATTGAATGAAAACTGTCGTAAAAGATGGCTCAATGCAATTCCTGGTAGTGATTTAGTAGTCACAAAAAACACCAGAGTATGCAATTTGCACTTTGCCGAGGACAGCATCATTTGGGAATCCACCTTCCATTACTGTACCCCTTAAGTACCAAAATAGAAGGCAGATGTAATTCCAAGTATCTTTGCAAATTGTCCAAAATATCTTTCAAAGGACATATCAAGCAGAAGAAGCCGACATGAGAAATTGAGGGACAAGGAACAAGAACAACTACTTAAAGCACTGCAAAGTAGCATTGATGATTATTCCTCCTATCCAAAATCAATAAGTTTTCAAAATTATTCAGTCTTTCTCACAGTTTTCAGTTCATGGCAATGTCCATATGGGTGGCATAAAATTGTTCAGGATAAAGTCACTATGTTTAAGTTAGAATATAAATCAGCACCCATCATAACTCACTCTGTAATTGTTGATAAAGATCTCAATGTAAAAACGTATATGTACTCCCAAGCATTGTTACTCAACTCAGGTAATATTAAAACTCCATTTTTATTATCTAATATACACAACTTGGATGATGTTCTGAATGTTATTTCTGAGAATGTAGATGCTTCGAGAGAATATTCAGGTAAAGACCAGTTCAGAGCCACTATCAACTGTGCTTACAATATTTTAAATAGCACAGAACTATTCACCGATGAAGAGACCCACACTGTCAATCAATTTATTTGTCAGCAACTAAAGCTTGTTATTAGTCAGAAGAACAGACACAGTTACTCATCAGAAACAATAGTGTTTTGCTCTATGTTGTATACAATCAGTCCACATTCATATAGATTTATTAGGAGCCATTGAGCACTTATTTTACCACACCAAAATACTCTGAAGTCAATTTGTAATACATTGATGGTCGATCCAGTTCCCGATGAGAGATATAACTTTTTAGGCTATGCAAAGAACACAACTGTTCAACAAGCACTACATTTTTTATATAATTTACAAGTACTATTATATTATGCCTATAAAAATAGTAAATTGTCCACATTTGCCTGTGAAATTTTGTTGATCGGTTGTGACTAACATGGGGTTATTCATTGAAGAATTTATCATTTTTAGCAAGCTTTTATAACATCCACTTATTACTCTAATGTGCATGTAATGTTGGATAAAATATCGGTGAACATCAGCATGAAAATAGTTAATAACTACTTTAATATTTTCCACCAAGTTGCCTTCATATACCAAAAACACTTTTCTGAATTATCCGTTATTTACATCAGGTAGAGTATATTAAATATGCTGCAATAATAATATATTATTCACTAGCGCTGATGTACGGCACGCCGTGCTGTAGGCCGGCCGACCGGCCTACTCGTGGTGATGTCACGCGTCTATTGTCAGGCCTTGTATTCTCGGTGGTAACGACCTGACCTATTTATCATTATTTGTTATGAATGTGATTAGTAGTTAGAAAATTTCAGAACTATTGCAAACTTGTCTGTTTCATTGCTTGACCATTCCTCTTTCAGTTTGTTGACGCGTCTCACTTTTGGGTAAACTGCTACGAAAGTGAAAACCACTTAGCCCAAGTAGATCAAATCTTAAACAAGACTGTATTAAGAAGCGTTGTGGAAGTCAGAGATAAAGTGGCCGTTGGGAAAAGATATGCAGCGAGATTCCAAGATGATAACCTTTTTTACAGATGCCAGGTGTTGTCGCTTACGAAGACAACAGCACAGGTACGATCTAACGCCAATTTTCTGCTCATATCATTTTGTGCGTGCTCTTTACAGAAAATTAGTTTTGCCTATTTTCGGATTCGGTCAGCCTTGGTCAACATTTAGCGAAATTGAAAATATTGGAATATCGGGAAGAGTGATGTTAAAATGCGCAAGTATTCGTTAGTGCATTAGCATGACACGACGTTGTATACGGTTGGTTATGATCACAGAGACGGAAAGCAAACAGATCGTATCCAGTTTGGATTTATTAGTTTTAAATGTCTTGTAAGAGTGTCTAAAACATGGGGTAAAAATTCAAGAAGTGAATTATGATTATAAGACTTTTTTTGTCATTTCTCTGTTCGTTTCTGAGATACGTGCCCCTGGTAAGTAAATGGCGTTGGCATTCCTAGTGGAATAATAGCCGCCCTACTTGGGCTCTTCTGGTTAATAACATGCGAGGAACCACTCCGCATGTTTTTGTTTTTCTCTTATAGGTTTTCATGCGACTTGGCACTATTCACTACCTTCTCCCAGTCTTTCCTATTCTCATAGAGTTCTCTCCAGCTTCTAATTCCAAGGGTTTCTATGACTGTGCATACTTGGTCTTCCTACCTTCCTTTTGGTCTTCCTCTTGTTCTAGCTGTCGTTGGCTTCCATTTAGTAATCTTTTTGATCAACGTATCATTGTCTCTTCTTTCCTTATGTCCTACCCACCTTAACCTTTGGGACTTAATCTTACAATATCTTCCCCATTCAGCACTCTCAGAATTTCCTCATTTCTAAGCAGCCTAAGCCATTCGTCTTCTTTTATTGGTCCTATAATTCTTGTTGTTGTTGTTGAAGATTTATTTAGCATTAATGCTACAATGCCAATTTTGTATGATTGAAGTAAAAACACATAATACTGTTGTTGTTGATTATCAATGGTGGTATATTAATTTTGAAATGAAGATTAAACAAAATTACATATACGTTTACTACAGATCTCCAAGCTGTAATATTAGCCGATTTTTGGACTTTTTTTAGAGTGTTTGTGAATAACAGTATTATCCACTGTGCACTTGGGAGGCTTCAATATAAATTTTGATAATCACGATTTTTACGTAAAAAAATTTAAACAAGTACTGAACTTTCATGTTCTATGGCAAAAAGTTAATGACTACACAAGGATTACAAACTTTTCACGAACTAAGATTGATTTAATAATAACCAATGAACAGAATTTGAGTATTAAGGTTTTACATACTCCAAAAATAAGCGACCATTCGTGGATATATTTCGAGGTGGAAAATATGTCTAATGAGAGAGAATCAAGAGAAATCAGAATTATTGAGTTTGAAACGTTATGAGAGTCACTCTTACAAGCCAATATCACTGAAATTTTTAATGATGCTGACACTTACTTCTCAAAAATTATGGATTGTATGGAGAACTGCATGAGAGACGCACAAATTAGGAAAGTGTTATATCAAAGGAAAAAGCCAACACTCTGGTTTTCACAAATATTTCTAGACTCTAAATTGACGCGTGATAATGACTATAAAAAGTTTATGATCACTCAAACTGAGGAAGATTGGATACAATATAAGAAATCATGAAACAAATCTTAGGAACGAAAAGAAAAAATATTATGAAAACAAAATCGATAGCAATAAAAATAACAGTAAAATGATGTGAAAGACACTAAAAACATTGTATCTTCCAGTAGGAAGAATGCATTATCAAGAATGTGCTTCGAAGATGGTATAGTAACACAAAAAATATGGATTGCCGAACGAATGAACGCTTATTTCATAAAAAGTGTAAATGAGATAGTGGAATCAATCAAAGATGGGGATCCAAATCTATGTCACATGTAATTCTTCTATGACAAAATTCCAAACAATAAATATCAGCTAACTTTCAAAAGCCATTACAAGATTGAAATCGAATAGAAATTCTAGTGAACATCTTTCAAAAATGGTTATGAAGGAATGTTTCAACATTATTGGAGAGAAGTTATTATTGTTAGTGAATCACTGTTTAGTGTATGGCAAATTTCCTTCAAAATTAAAATGTTCCACAATTACTTCTGTTCCAAAAATGCAAAATTCTGAGTTATATACAAACATGCGGCCAATTAATGTACTGCCAGATGTCGAGAAGCTCTTAGAAGGAATCATATATGAAGTCATTGCATATATTGAAGAAAATAAGATATTGACAAAATTTCAAGCAGGATTCAGAAAAAGGTTTTCTACTGAAGCAGCAATTCAAATGGTAGTAGAAGAATGGAGGCGAAATATGGATGAAAAAAGTTTATAGTAACATTGTTCTTAGATTTCAAGAGAGCATTTGAGACTCTTGACGGGGATAAATTGTTAACGAAATTGCATTGCTATGGATTTCAAGGTTGAGTATTCAACTTATTACAAAATTATTTAATCAAGTCAAAGTACTAAAATTGGCAATACATTATCAAACATTAAAAACATTTCGCTAGGTGTGCCACAGGGTAGCACATTAGGTCCATTACTATTTATTTTATACATATATTAACGATATTCCTGATATTTTACAACACTGCAAAATTCAACTATTTGCTGAAGATACATTAATATACTAAGTGACATATAAATCCGAGCACCCAGTTTAAATGGTTTTATTTTAATAAAATTTTGTATAAGTACTTAATGAAGCATAATAAATAAATGATAAAAATTTCAAAATGATTGCACTGCTTTAAAGCCCTTTGACCTTTAATAATGTGTGGATGCACCCTGATGTGCTACGTATTCTCCAACGCGCCTAGGCATGCTTCTGATCAGGTGGTCAATGTCCTCCTGTGGTATCTCATTCCAGGCAACCACCAACTCCTCTCGAAGTGCTTCTAGAGTCTGAGGAGGACGTTGCAAATTGAGCAATCTCCTACCCATCATATCCCACACGTGCTCAATTGAGGATAAGTCGGGAGATCTTGGTGGCCATGGTAACAATGTGACATCATTATGTTGAAAGAAGTCTATTGTGATTCTTGCAACATGTGGTATGGCATTATCTTGTTGGAAAGTTGGATCTGCCAGGGTATCAAGATAGGGTAAAAGATGGGGTTTAGAACTTCGTGGATATAACGCTGCGCGTTCATGTTACCTCTGATGAAGATTAAAGGTGACCTGGAACCATAAGCTAGAGCACCCCAAACCATAACTCCAACAGTGTGATGAACATGTCTTCCAACAAAAAACTGTGGATTCCTCCTTTCACCACGTCGCCTTCTAACCCTGGCACGACCATCGTGCATGCCTAAACAAAATCGAGACTCGTCACTAAAGACAATACTGTTCTATTCCTGATCCCAGAGTGACCGTGGTCTGCACCACTCAAGGCGATTACGTCGGTGTTCTCGAGTTAAAGGGAGGACCCAGTGTGGCCGGTATGAGAACAAGCCAAAACTTCTCATTCGTCGGTAAACACTTCGCATGCCAATAGGTCTTCCGTGTTCTGCAAACCATTCATTTGCAATGGACCTGGTAGTGGAGAAACCGTCCCTTAAGGCCAATAATCTTAGGCGGCGATCTTCACGGTCTGTTGTTCTACGGCGGCGTCCAGTGCCACTTGCTCTTTGCGTACGGCCTTCTCAAAGCCATGCCTGACAACACCTAACCACAGTGTCTATACTTCTTTGCACTCTAACTGCAATTGGCCGAAAAGAAAGTCCAGCTTCCCGAAGTCCCACTATACGGCCCCTATCAAACTCACTAAGTTGACGAAATCGTACAGGTCTCCGTACTCTAGGCATCGTAACCGATCGTAAAGGATGTCAAGAACCAAAATCCGCCAACGTTGATTCTTTACTGCGGCTGAAATATTCATTTTTAGAGCGTTAGTGAATCAAAAAAAAAATCAGTATAAAAACCGGAATGTCCAACTGATAAGGCTGAAAATTTTTTCACTTGTTATTTACAGTAAGATAAATACATTCACCAACTTTTATTAAAATAAAACCATTTAAACTGGGTGTTCGGATTTATATGTCACTTAGTATATATTTATATATATATATATATATACTATCAAATAAAGCCCTTGAAACTGCAATAGAGCTGTTAAACAATGATATGAAAAACGTAATAAATTGGTTAAATGGAAATAAACTAAAACTAATCACAAACAAAACAAAATATATGCTAATAGGAAACTCTTTAGATCAAAATACGATAAAACTTACAATTAATCATTAAAAAATTGTGTCAATCGAATCATTTAAATACTTGGGCATATACGTAGACAGTAAATTAATATTTTAAAGGCACTATCAAATATTATTTCAAAAATATCCAAGAAAATAAATTACTTTTATAGAAGTTCGCATAGACTAAGCGTTTATTCCAAAAAAATTGTGTAAACACTATCATTCTTCCTCAGTTGTTATATTATTCGACTATTTTGTTCACTGCAAATGAAACTGTAAATTAAAAATATTACAAAATAAAGCAATGAGAATCATCTTATATAAAAATAAATATACTATAATAAATTTGATGTTGAAAGAACTACAATGGTTAAATATCAAAAATTTCATAGCCTACTTGGTTTTCATTCTCATATTCAAGTTGAAAAATCATCTTCTACCAAATCACTTATTTTATTGTATTGAACAATGAGTGCCACAATTATTCTACTAGAGGAAGTATAGACATTAATTTACAAAACTGCAGTAGCAATATAACGAGCAAGTCAGTATTTCAAAAGGGATTGTACGAATTTAATAAATTAAGTAATGATATCAAGATGTGTGTCAGTTTGAAAATGTTCAAAGGGAAATTGAAAAAATATCTCATGGAAAACCAGAATTCATAGCAGTGAAATTTTGTATAAAAATATGTACTCTTGAAGACATAATATATTTTGTGATATACTGTGTAATATGGATATAACAAAATGTCGTCTCACGTGTAATATTTTTAACTTGTTCGGGTGGATTGATATTTTTAACATTTAACGAAGGTATCTGCCGTTTTACAACAAACCCAATGTCCCCCCCTCCTTTTGTTTTTATACTGATTATAATTTCGATCTTCTCTACGTTCGTTCTGAAACACCTTGTGGCTGCAACCTCACCGACGAAATCCTGATGAAGGCTCCATAGAGAATGCCGAAAGCTTGATTTTATCGTCAAAAGAGTCAAGTTAAGCCTAAGAGTTTAGCCAATTTTCTCAATTAAAAATTAATTGTATTTTGAACCCAACTGGTCGTTGGCTTTGGCAATGACTACCGCTCATATATATATATATATATATATATATATATATATATATGTTTACTTCCATATATATATATATGGACATTGTAGCATTAATGCTAAATAAATCTGAAACAAACAAACAAAAATTCGGTTAAATATTTTTCTTCACTCTGTTTTCTGTAATTTTACATTCTTGTCTATTAAAATTAAAATTACGTCACTATGTATTTTGATTATTCATAAAGTGATTTTTTTCGGATAATTTTGCGTTCGAGAACTCGGAGCCCCTGATAAACGGCACTGAAAATCAGTTTTTCTTAAATAAACTGACGCCTGACTACAGGTCGCGCGACGAGTTGTATAAGGGTCGGTCCTGGTCACAAAATGAGCTGTTTGTGAGAAAAACACTTTTATTGACCAATTTTGACTGATACGATATTTAAATGAAGATTATCACATCGAGGGTATTCATTTTATTTTCGCGATTACGCATACGCGACATACTAACCAAACTGGCCTCTAAGGTCCTAGGTGGCTTCGCATTTATGAACTTCGAAGCTCTAAAAAGGCAGAGCTCCTATAAAAATAGAACCCTTCCAATACCTGCTCCTCCCGATTTGCACTGCAGCCAATCTTCAAAAAGTCGGACACATGATAAACGATATATATCCGATGGATTTTCAGGCCGTTGAACACAAATCTATTATCAAAATTACGATACTTTAATTAAGTGCATCAGAATCCGCATACTAATCGGTAAAACAGCACTTAAATAAGGCCATAACCAACTGGTTGAACAAACTGAAGCAAATCTCTTTAAAGCCAACAATCAGCAATTCGTACGATGCACTCAACTGAAACTGCTACCCAATTAACTGTTTGTAAATTTGAGACCATAAATAGAAATATATTGTTTGCAAAACTTGCAGTGTATGGAATTTCTGATAAAGTTTATAATTTGTTTTTTAATTACTTGAATGGCATGAAACAAATGGTTAGAATATGTCGTATAATTATTGAAAATAAAATCTGAGTACCGCAGGGCAGTTGATGGGTCCACTTCTTTTCATTTTATACCTCAAAGATATGCATCTATATGATACAGTACTGGCATGCTCTGACAGTAATCTGGATACAGCTATTAACAAGGTGAATATTGTTTTGTATAAGGTAGATAATTACATGAAACTCAATTCGCTTAAATTTAATTTGGCTAAAACAAAGGATATGATCATAACAATTAAATATCTGTGATGAACATATCTGATGTTAATTTTCACATTAAGAATTAAAAAGGTGAAATTGTCACCATGATCACCTATCTCGGAGTTCAGTTGGACAACTGTTTAGCTTTTGATAAATATTTTGAATATATCTGTGAAAATATATAAAAAAAACTATACTTTTTTTAATAAGCAGAATTCACTTCAAACTACAAAATCGTGCAATGAGAGTTATATTGAGGTGTAATCCTGTAAACACAATGCTGAATACATTCTGTATCACAAAGAGTATTCTATCTGAGAATGGTTTTTATCTTTAAGATAGTTGCCTAGGTACTTGATTGATAATATTAACTTTGCTTGTGATGTTCAGCTTTATTCAACCGGACAAAACATGAACAAAAACTTTTATAAACCTGCTAGAAGAGCTCTATGAATTCACTATATTTTAAAGGTTTCAATGCATTCAACAAATTGCCTAGGGACATCAAAGAACGTTCAACTTTTCATATATTCATACTTGAATTTATTAATACTTGTCTTTGTTTTTGCTGATTGATGTTCTTTGCTTTTAAAATGTACTAATCTTAAGGTAGCTAATGTTTTTGCTACATGTTTACTCTTTTAATGCCGTGTATTTTTATTCATTCTGTATATTAGGATTGTCCTATTTCTCAGCTCATTTTATTGAAATCAAACAATACATTTTTCACAGCTGAATGATTAGGCTTTTCAAAAGTAACATTATCATCAAAGGTTGTAATTTTATACAAATATTGACTGGCTTCCTTCTAGTTTTACGGGCTAGTGACACGAGTTCTATTTATTCCGAAAAACTTTCCTCATATCAATCTTGTTTCCAGGTGATGTTTATCGATTATGGTAACATCCAAGTAGTGAACACTGACGATTTATACCTGTTACCTAACAACCCCATTTGCAAGGTAGCACCTCTTTCATTGGAATGTGTTTTGCATGGTGTACAACCTTCTAGAAGGATGAATCCTAATGGTGTTTGGTCAGATAATCTCAATATGTACTGGAAGAGACAGCTAGTTGGAATACTACTCTATGGCAGGGTAAGCTATTACTTTTTTTTTGTTTTGAGTGAAATCCCCTGGATTGCCTCAATCTTGAAAAAAAATCACCGATTTTGACGAGGAAAGGCCAGTGGTTACGGGTCCATGTTCATAAGTCACAGTGGTAACTTATTTCTTATATTAACGTACGATTTATCTTGATAGGTGCATTCTGTTGTCGATAATGTAGCATATATTGTCATCTACAAAAGGCAGCGTGAGGAGAGCTCTGTGAATGATATAATGCTCAAATTGGGACATGCTGATCCAGCTGCTGAAAGTTTCCTTTCCAAGGTAAGACATAGGAATATTTCTTATAATCCAAGTAGATTAAAACAACAAAGTCACCGAAGCACGTTTCAAGCAACTATCAGTCTCATTTTGAGGTTGAGGATATTGCCATTGATTATATACTTATTTGGTTCCTAAAAATCTTCATCGGGAAGAAAATCGGAAGTTACGTACGCCATAAATAAATCCTTGTCAAATCACTCAGCATTATGCTTTATTTTTTATTTCCCAAAGGCTCCCCAATACATAACAAATACATGACCAGTTAGGGATTTGTGGAAAGTAACATATTTCTGTTGATCACTCATACACTATCAACTTGCTTGTCAGCAATCTTGTATCGACTGTAGGTCTCCTGGAAGGTTCTCAACACTGTTACTCGCAACTAAATTACATGACAGATTACAAAAACTTGATACAAAAGTGCTTATAGTTTTTTTCACTGTCACAGAATGACTAACTGCACCATGTGCAGAGCTTAACTTCCTGAAGGGAAATTACGCATTGCCGATTCTTAATGCAGCTGCTGCTCGCTCTTGCACACACCGTTTTCATACACTTCTTGAAAATATTTCAATAAAATTAGCACATCTATCCGCATTGTAGTTGTATCTTCATGCATTATGTTTTATATCAAATATGATCAAAAGGTAAACTTGAGTCGCACGTCCACGGCAAGTTGACATACCGACAGAGCCAACTATATGTTGACGAGAAAATGTTCAAGGTGAAGAGACAAAATTAAAAAATGGAGCCAATGCTTCCCACGTCCTAGATTTTTTTCGCGATTTCAATACTTCTTTGCCTGTGGTGCAGGAAGTAAAAACATATGATTCTGAGCTTAAACAAACAGCCACTCATCGAGATAGATTGCATATGTTATGTGTAAGGGAGATGGATGTTTGAAAGTAATTCACCTATTTTCACTGTGATCTGTCAAAGACCGTGAAAAGACGCTGTATATCTGATTATGAATTAATCTTTTAGAAAACGACAGGATCGTAGCTTCAGAACCCTGCACTTCCCTGCGGGGTGGAAGATTGCTGAGGTCATCATGATTCCAAAAAAGGTGGGTTCGATATTTCCTCAGGATTACCGTCCCATTAGTCTGCTGTCAGCTCCTGAAAAGGTGATTTATCGTCATCTCGAGAATCTTTCTTCAACTCACCAAATGATTCCTGACGTTCAATTCGGCTTTCGGTCCGAGCATAGTACCGAGCTACAGGCAGTCAGGCTGGTACATCATGTAACCAGAGGGTTCACCCTCAGCATGAGTACTGGAATCTGGCTTTTGGATGTCTCAAACAGCAAACACTGCTTTGACAGTGTTGCACGCGGGCCTCCTCTATAAACTTCTAAAATTACTCAAATCCTTTCTTGAAGGAAGGAAGTTTCGGATCAAAATTAACAATGTTTTGTCAACAACACGGCTAGTACGGCCCGGTGCTCCTCAGGGCTGGGTTGCAGAGTGCGGTGGACGAAGTACTAAAGTGGGCGGAACGGTGGCCGATTAAAATTAATCATTCGAAAACGCAGCCTATTTATTGTACCAAAAAACATCGCGCCCCCCAGCCGAGGTTTCGGTAGACGGAAATCGTATACCATGGACAAATTCTGCCAGGTATCTCGATGTCACCCTTGATAAAGGCATGACCTGGCAGAAACACAGCAGCCTTGAACACAAAATTCCAAATTCCGTTTCGGCAACTATATCCTTTGTTATGTAGATCCTCTAAATTGAGTTTGATAAACAAAGTTCGACTATTTATGTATGTGCGGCTTGGTGTTTTCTTGCCAAGACACACATGCAAAGTCTTTAAGTACTGCAAAGCAGAACTTTACGAACAATTTGCAATGCTCCATGGTATGTCTCAAACAAGACACTACACAGAGATCTTGACATTCCTTACTTGAGGGATTATGTCAAGCTTCAGGAGCAGCGACGTTATAGTCAAGCGGAATCGTTGCGTGACTAAGTGGACTACACAGTGGAGCAAGTTAGTAAACATTCAAGGCCACAGCTCGCGCTGTAATAAAAAATTAGCGCGAACTTTTAGTTCACCTCATTAATCCGTGTACCAAGTCAAAAAGTGTAGGTGTTTTCTCGTAAAGTAATACACTTCTGTTTTTCCTTGATCTCCGCCTTTTTTCTTCTCTTTCTCTTTTTCCTTGACATTGTATGATTTCTGGGAAACCAGGACCGACAAATTCGACTAACGTACATTAGACAGTGACAAATAGGCAAAGAACCTACGGACCGCCCAGACAAACAAATGGCGAATACAAACGTTAGCTGAAGTGTTACAATGACATTTACCATGAATTGGAGGGCAACCGTAAACGCACTGGTTGCGGTAGAGCTAGCAACCGTCGAGCAATTGGTTCAGTTTCCGCGTTTTTGGTATAAAGGCTTGTATTTGTATATACGTCTCGAGACTGGTTGCCGTCGTATTGCGGTTGCCATTTGAACTATCGCTAAGATTTTTTAACACCTTTCCAGACAGATCACGAGAGGCGCAAAATGGTGATGTCCTCAGCTAACCCGACAGGCGAAGCCGCCCGTTTCCGCTTCGACAAAGTGATCAACTACAGTGACTTTGAGACACCCCAACTGCATGGGGCTCACTATAGGCGGGTGCCTCTGAAAGGACCTTTCAATCCATTGGAGATGAAAATATTCGGGTGTTTGCAAAGTTCCGGCAACAAAACTGTGGAAGTCGAAGGACAATCGGTCAATACAGTGTTGCTGGATAGTGATCCTCAAGATCAGCATACCAGGTAAATTATTTTTGAGAGCTAACTACAAAACTTGCGTTCCCATTTTTCTATATTTTACATGAGCTCCTGGCCGGAATTCAAATCAATTTCTCTCAGTTTTTCGTAAATTCGCCGTCTTAATTGTTCTTCATCTTGGGCTTCCCAGCCTCCATGATAAACCTTCCTAGAAAGTAAAACCCAAAAATCCTCTATTGGGCGAGCCTGCAGCAAGTTTGAAGGATTATCGTTTTTGGTAATAAAATATATGTTGTGTTGTCGAAGCCAGTTTTGGGTATCTCTTGAGTAATGGCATGATGCTTGGGGTGACTAAAACATGTCATGATCATTAGAATGATGTTCGTGGACAAACTGAAGCTGTTTGGAAAGGCAGTTATCAATATAGCTCTGACTATTCAAAGCTTCACCCCTCACTCTTCCAAAAAAGGTTGGGATGCACCCTAGTTAGACATTGCGCACCAGACAAGGAGTTTATCTGCAAATTTCGCTTTATGTTTGTATCTAACATTGTCAGAGCATTCCTCTACGTTATAAAATCTGTCCCTTCATTTCAGAATTACTCAAAGTGAAATACTTTTCGTCATCTAAAATAATGATTTTTCCATTGGCAAAGTGTACCCGCGTCAGTTGACGACAACATCTTGGTATCCGAATGAGTTGCGCTTGAGAGTATTTGATGCACTTAAGTCTCTTTCGATATTTAAGACCATTCCTCCTCACTTCCAACGATATCCTACTCTTAGAAGATGTTGGCATTCCAACCTGTTTTTTTTTGCTATTCTTACCAATCTCTCTGATCTCTGTGCAGTAAATGCACGTGGACTTCCACTTTTTTGAGATTCAGACATGGTATTCCCTGCTCGTAACGCTATTGTTCGATAAGGAATTGAACCTTTAGCGGTGTCACCTTTCTAGTCTGAAAAACTTGACTTGATTAATTGATGTTTGATCATATACCTCTTGCATAACTTAACATTTTTTGCCCTCTTCTCTTTCTTTTAAAGCTCTTCTATCTTAGGTTCAATGATGCTCAATTTTTCATGTAATGAAGAACTTGATGTACTGGAAGGTTTTGCCGCAACCTCTGTTTGCAACTGAGTGATGGTCTGCTTTAATTCTGCAGTATCAGTTTGTGCTTTTTGTGCCATCTCTGCATCCTAAATCGCGATTTTGCGGTGGCCTACATATTGGGTTTAGAATGACGTCACTTTGCTTATTGTGTTTCTCGCATCAAACCCTTTGATTTCATATAAAGATATCATAGGGGTTACTATGTAAATTAAGGATCGCCATTTTGTAGCATCCGCCATATTGCCTTCAAAATGGCAGCAGTTAATTCATTTTGTATTGTCACGCAAAACAGACGTGTTTACAAAATTTTGCCTCAATTGGTTAAGGTTTGCTGATTCAAAATTCACTTTCAAGATTTGACCCACACATAACATACTGGTACATATAAACAGGTCAAATTAATTAAAAGTTTCTAAAAACTAGTATTTTACTATTTTATGAAAATACTTGCGGTTTGACCCGTTCTTATCGTATCATATCAGTACGCGATGATGTAACCAAAAATTTACGATCAGCTCCCCCTTACTGTAATGCAGAAGAAACCTAAGGTTTCACATAATATGGGAGTCGTTTGTTAAGAATGGCAAATCAGAAAACATACAGCTAAGTAGGTTTAAATCGTTTGATGAAGGAGCATTTTGGTGAAGATTGGCGAAACAGGGCATACCTTTTGTGGTACAAAAAATTATTAGACACTAACGAAGGAGAACACGTAGATATTTCGGAAAATAATGAAACCCAAGAAGATAGAGACAAGCAAAATGAATATTTTTTGTTCGCTCACAGTGTGTCATTTTGTTTGCAAACCACGATATATCCAATGTTTATTTGCTAATAACGTCCAGTTGTTTACTTTTTTTACAAAAAAAATATACGTCAATCATTTGGAAAACCCCATTAAATTGAAACAGCTTTCTCAAAATAACACAACTTTTTGAAATAAAAAAGTAGGGTGTTTTTTTCATCGCCTGAAAAAACTGTAAAAGTGGATATATCCTCATATTGTCTTCTCCTGATATAACTACTCTTTGGTTTTGACACATTCCGATATTTTATCAGGTTGTTGGTGGCTTCGAGCGTGAATCAGACAACGCAAGGTGACAGACTGAGACTCCGGCAAACCACTTTGATGCCCAACATCCCTGGTCTTCCCATGTTGCTAATGTTGATCTTTTGTCCCACAATGGAGGTAAAAGTGACTGAAGATGGAACACGGGTGGCATCTATTTTATGTGGTTTGGGATTCAACAAGTACACGAAGAAAGCACTGTATCCTGCTCATGATCTTTGTTTGATATTGGATACCGAACTTACTGCGGACGAGATTACAGCGGTAAGTAGAAATTCCTGTTTTATATTGTGGGATGCGCGGGATACGATCATATGTAGGCCTAGTAACCGAATCTGAAATTTCCGCTAAGCAATGCCGCACAACGAGTCACAGGAATGCGACCTGGCCACGTTTATTTTTAGAAGATTAAACGTATTCCTAAACGATAGCCGTGACTCGTGAAAGTACATCAATGTGTTGTACTTCCTTAGATGTATTGCAATTGTGCTTACTTGACGTATTGGATTGCTAAACCGCGGAAATTGTACCTTCCGTGTCTATTCGTTACCTGTAACAGGTACTTAAATACTCGTATACGTTCCTGATTGTGCTTCCTGTAACCACATGTGATTACTACATTACATACCCCTAGATAACCATAACAAGAGCTTAACACCCTAGTACTAGTGGGTTTTCCAACAGGGATTTAACAAATTTGAACTTTCAGTGTGAACGCACCTTTAAATCAATTACCGAACTGTCAATGTCAAAACATTCGGTAAAGAAAACATTTTCATCATGCTGGAGTACACGAACGAACAAAATTTACAAATAATTAAAATTTACTACCGAAATTCCGAGTCGGTGACTGCAACTTTAAGAGCGTTAACGCCAATTTTTGGTCGTAATTCTCGTCCCAGTAGACAAGCAACTCATAGTCTAGTAAAAAATTTGATCGCTGCTGGTTCCCGTGCAAGTCGAACAATATTGCTGCCGTTCAAGCTTCCGTCGCAAACAGAACACGTCGATCCAACGGCGTTCTCAAGAATTGGGCATCGCTCAGACCACACTAATCGAGTTTTGCGAAGAGTTTTTAGCCTGCACCCTTATAAGTTCAAGTTAACTCAAGAATTTAAGCCGTTCGATCATATGAACCGACGTACCTTCTCGAATTGGGATCTAGAAATGTTGCAACAAAATGACCAATTTCATTGCAAATCATCTTCAGTAATGAGGCGCATTTTTGGCTAAACGGCTTCGTCAACAAACAGAATATGCGTTATTGGTCAAGTGAAAACCATCATGTGCTTCAAGAAACACCACTTTATCGACAAAAAATAACTGTATGGTGTGGATGTCATGCCGGTGGTGTCATTGGGCCGTTTTTTTCGTTGATGAAAATGACCGTCACGTTACAGTCAACGGAGATCGCTACAGATACATGTTGCAGCGTTATTTTTTTGCCAATGGGATGGGCTAGACATTAATGATACGTGGTTTCAACAAGACGGTGCTACAAGCCACACACTGGGTGAAACAATCGACTTGTTGGAATCAAAATTCGGTGAACGTGTTATATCTAGAAATGTGTGATTTAACACCTCTAGATTTTTTTTTTGTGGGGCAACATTAAATCGTTGGTCTATGGCAACAAGCCGGCGTCGTTAGAGGAGCTCAGAGCCAATATTGAACGAGAGATAGCGGCCGTTTCTGTCGAAGTGTGTGGCCGAGTCATTGAAAGTTGGGTTCAACGAATCGATCGCTGCGAACGTGGTGGACGTATAAACGAGGTCGAATTGAATACACAAATGTTTTGAATATACTTCAATCCAATAATAAAATGTTTCGAGATATCTCTAATGGTTAGCCTTTTGTTTAAAAAGAAAGTTGTCAAGTCCTTAATGAAATGACAATTTCACAAAGTATTTCATTACGTGTTGTCTTAACGGTATTAAGGTATTTTCAACAGTTTGGAGTATTCTTAATATTTCTCGTCCGTCAGAGATGACTAAACAACAATATCAATGAGAAAAATCCATTTTTACGATTTTTAACAATCGTAACTTGTTAACAAACAATAGCACAGTTCTGCAAATTGTATAACAAGGATGCTGGCGGACGAAAGCATGAATTTAAGTGAGATTTTCAAAAAAGTTGTTTGAAATATCGAGTTTATACATAAAAAAGTGAGTCAATTTTCCGAGAAATTGAATAACATAATGCCAAGTTTAAACGAATAATATAAATAAGAGTGTGAAAAAAAATCTTATGAAGTCATTGTTTTATGTTCTATTAACGTTAGCAAAAATATGTATATGTATGGCTATTTTAAGATCAGCTGCATATGATGCATTAAAAGAAACACGTATTCTTACCCAATTGATAAGTTGAAATTTGATATAGTTATTATAGATGAGTATTTTTTACACAATAGTTGACTAACTTAATGATCAAACCCTAAGAATAGAGTACTTTTCATTATTTTCTTCATCATCAGTACTTTCAGTAGGACAGGAGAGACATTCCTATATCGCAACATTGTCATATGGGTGAGGATGAAAGATTATTACATGGGCCTGTTTGACTGACATGATTAATTCAACCTTTTTTTGTTATACATATCATATTCAAATATAATTACAATTTTATATTGTCACCCTCAAAGTAACTTACTTCTAAAGCCACACAGTGCTCGAGACGGTTATTCCACTCCTCATAGCAGTGCTAGAACTCCGATACTGGAGTAGCCTTCAGCTGGTCCGTTTCAGCCGTTTGAATGTTTTCGACTACCTCAAAATGAGTTTCCTTGGGGTGATTTTTCAACTTCGGGAAGGGAAAAGGTCACAGTGACTCAAGTCAGGCGAATAAGGAGGCTGAGGAGCCACCGGAATGTTTTTACTGACCAAAAACTCGTTTAGTGACATTGTTGTACGACAAGGAGCATTATCGTGATGCAACACCAGGCTGTTCTTGATTTGATAAACGGTAGTGTGAGTAAAATTTAACTTCTCCTTGATCACTCTGTCTGTCAACCGACAACCTGAACGCACAAGATCCCTGATTCTGTCGATATTTTCATCGGTTCTTAAAGATGAAGATCTTCCGCTTCGTTGCTCATCTTCAATCGACTCTTTCCCTTCTGAAAATGCCTTAAACCACCAACAAATCTGGGCTCTTGACAAAACACTATATTGGTAGGCCTGCTGAAGTTGAGCAAGAGTTTCTGTTGCATTGTGCCCAAATCTGAGGCAAAACCTGTTGCTCGAAATTGATGTCATTTATTTTTAGACCACAATAGGGAAAACTGTTTCACAAAAAAATCGCTACGGGCAATAAAATGAGAAAATTTCTCGAGCGAGTTAAGACTTGGTACTGAAGGTGGATCACATTTCCAGTGTTGCCAGATCGAACGCTACGTTACCAGTCTCATATCTTAATTTACAGACCTCGTAGCTATTTCTGCTGGGCACCTTGTCTTAGATATATGAATTGAATTTTCTTCATTTGTCTCAATAGTTGATCTCCATATTGGTGCCTTAACTATAAATACAATCGAGTTAACGCCATTTATTAATTTGGTCTGATTACAGGTGAACGTTATCCGATTTTACTTGAACCAAGGCGTCAATCTCATGCAAGAGATATCTAACAATATGTCAAGTCAAGAAGAGATGATTGCTACACAACAAGCACTGAAAAGAAATATACTGGAGTAAGTATATATTTCAGCAAGTTTGACTAAGACTGTCTACCAAATCATTTTGGAAAAATGATCAGAATATGTATATATGTCGTCAATGTTGATTTAGTGCTGGTTGATTGAGGTATTTTCTTATTTTTTTCTAGTTTAATATATGCTGATAGAGTGGTGATACCACGAAAAACTGTCAAGCACGCAAACGTGTGGGGTCAAACTGACAATAAGTTGATGGTGCTCAAGCCAAATGTGGCGGATGAAGTCGAGGACATCTGGCCATTGCATTGGTTCGTCAAATTGAAACAGTCCGACAAATTCAGCGAGGACGTTCCAACGAATTTGGACGACATGGATCAGATGGCTAGAAAGTAGGTATTGTGCGCATGGTGATTAGGGGAATGACAATAAATTTCATCGATGAATTTTTTTCCTAAACATGATGCTTTCGTCTGTCCGACCAAAATACAGCCAACCATGGACAGCTGCTTCGTGAAGTCTTAGCTACTCATCATCATGGTCTATTGGACAACAAACAAAAGCATTGCGTTTAATGTCAATGTCATGGTTATATTCGGATGTAGAATTTCCTCTCCAATTCGAGTGTAAAAAGGGGAGAGATTACTTGCCCTTGAAGGTCGTGGTAACCATCATTTTGCACCTCAAAACCCCACAACTTGCGTTTGAAACTATTTTCAAGGATGCGTAGGGTTCCGAAATGTTAGGTAGGGAGATTAAAATGGGACACCCTGTATAATTTGTATTTTCAAGAGTGAAGTGATATAAAGCTTGAAACTCTCGACAAAAGACGATTTTAATTATTTATTAATATGACGAGCTAGCTGAACTCGTTATGCTGATATATTTTTCATTTTCAATGAATCCCAGAAAGGTTTGAATATTGAATTTTAAGTGTATTGCAAATTACTAGAATTTTTTTTTGTTTTCAGTATGATTCCTATGCAGCAAATTGAATGCTGCCTGTGCAGAGAAGTTTCCTTCACAATATATGAGCTTAGATTACATCTGGCTTCAGAGACGCACCAGCAGAGGAAAGCAGAGTATATGGCATCACTAGAATATGATGCTAAAGATTTTGACTGATTTTTTTTCTATATTATTAATTTAAACTGAATTCCAAGAATGCTAATAATTGTTAGTCTGGAAAATATCCAGTTAAGAATTTAAAAGTTCAATCAGTAATAATAGCATGGATATCTTTTTATTTTTCAAAGTATTTTTCTTTTTATTCTGTGATTTATATTTGGAGAATGGTTACCTTCATTTCTTCTATGAAAATATTTTTTTACTGTTATGTAGAATGCTAAGTATTATGTTATCATTTTAGTTGTGTTACAAGATTCTGTTTTGTGTACCAGTATGAGAAATAAAGTGGTAATGTTATTATAAATGTTTTATTTATAATTCATTATAACATACAAATGCTTAACATTAAACTTCCACATCTTCCCCAGTTAGTCCAGCTAAAACAAAAAAATTGATGTTAATTGCAAAAACCAAATTTAGAGAAAACTATCATAGTTACATCAAAATAATTAGAAAACCATAGATGGCACTCTAGAAGTAAATTTACAGGTCTTTTTTCCTTTTTGAGGAAATACAAAAAAAATATGATATAGAAAATTAGATTTTGGTTATTACCTTATTTTACAAACACCCTCATAAGAATGCTTTATTTTCTCATTAAAATGTGAGAGATGGCATGATTTAAGTTGCACTCATTTTACAAGTAAACAGAGGCAGTCCACACAGACAATCAAATCACTGAAGGTCTGGCTCACCTTAGAATTCACAGTTGAGTTAACCTTATCAGAACATGACCAATTTCTAATAATTTTTAACTACATGTACTGTAGAATTGAATTTTTTATATCTCTTGCTGAGATCTATGACTTTAATAAGAATTTGGTTCATTTTGCTGTAATGCAGTTGAGAGAAGGTAATCTCACATTTAAACCAAATTTTCGGAAACGAAAACAAGTAGTCCAAACTAAAGTGAGGTGAGCTTGTCTGAGATAGTGGTTCAAATGAACTTAACTCTAGTATCAAAAAAGAATTGTCAGTTTGAAATCAAATTTAATAATATAATGAATCGGGTGTAAATCTAGCAAAAATTTGTTTGTAGCCTTTTGTTTGTTATATGCAAATGAACTTTTTTTTTGTATGCAAACGAACTTTTCTAAATAAAAGAGCTTTTAGTACAAAATGAATCTGTAGTGTACAAAAAATAAAAACAAAATATAGCTGTGTCCACCTGAGATTGACAGATACGTCTGAATTATGTGTCCTTTGCCGATATGGAGAATTTTGATATATTACCAGATAACCAGCTGCCATTGTATGGTGATGGATACTCGTGAAATAGGGTATAGATATCACTGATGAAATTAATAGGTTAAAAGAGCAATTCATAGTTAAACAAGTTTTGAATTGCAAGCATATTCTTTTTTGCTACTAAATCAATTTGTGTAATATTGATGGTTATCCCTAAAATATAAAGCTATGTGATAATTTACCGGTTTTGACAATAACTTCTGCATTCAAAAATATATACAGGGTGACTTTGAAGTTGAGTCATTAATTTTCAGATAATGATTGTAGAAGGAATATAAACCAAAATATGTGTGTAAAAATTAAAAAAAAATTAAAAAAATTTTTTACCTTGCTTTATAAACTATCCTCCCGACAAGTATTTCAGTGCGGACCTGTATTTGATCGTGAGGTCCCCTGTGAGGTCTTAAGTCACCTGATTCACGAGCCCGTTGTACTACATTAACAAAGGCACGAGGGGTTGGTTGCACTCGATTGGGAAACCGATCCGCATAAACATGTGCCATTTTTTATTTCGTTTGAGCCACGCAACAGATACAACTATTCACTGACACTGACTGTATACAAATGAATGAAATAATTCGTTCCAAATTCTTTCGCTTTTTTGTTTCCGATGCGATGAACCGATACGACGGATTATATCCGTTGTCGCCAAACACGAGCACATTGAGACAGGGCGGTACTCAAACTTCCAAAGGGCTATAACTTTGTTACTTTAATTTTACCAGAAAAATGGTAAAGGAAAAAAACATTTCTTTTGATCAGATCTACTCACTGTTAAAATAAATGACTCAACTTCGAAGTCACCCTGTATATATATGAGGGAGCACCCATGAAAACTGTGATTTATAACTTATCAAACAGAAGTTATTCTCAAAACTCAGGTTATCCCATAGCTATTCAACTTTTAGAGCACATGCAGTTTAGCAGCAAAAGAGAAGTGTATGCTTGCAATTCAAAATTTTTTTTAATCTCAATTTGCTCATTTGACCATTCAGCATTGTCAGTTGTATCTATACCCTATTTCATGAGTATCCATCACAGTAGAATGACAACTGATTTCCTAGAAATAAAGGGTGATCCATCTATTGGTTAATTTTTGAACTAAGCCTTGTCTCATCATTGGCAACACTTATATTAGTTCCGTTCTGACAGGAATTTAATATAGAGTCTGTGGTGAACGAATATGGATCGATATACGCTTGAACAACGTTGGGAAACGCTTGGAGAAGGACCCCCATTTTTACCAAAAAATAAATTTTTTGGATGAGGGCTATTTTCGTCTTGGTGGCTACGTCAATAAGAAAAATTGCCGTATTTGGTGCTCTGAACAGCCAAATAAAATTACGTAAAAGCTAATGCATGCGCCACGCGTGACTGATGTGGTTTGGTGGCATTATTGGCCCTTTTTTTCAAAGATGACGAAGGATGTGCTGTTACTGACCTTTTCTTTCCCGAAACCGATAAAAAGACTTGGATGGCATGTGGTTCCATCAAGATGGCCTGCCACGCAGCCGCGAAACAATCGCTCTTCTTCAAGAACAGTTCAAAAATCGCGTAATCAGCCGTTTTGGTGATGTGACTTGGCCACCGCGAAGCTGTGTTGTAACTCTGTTGAATCATCTTTGGTGGGGAAGCATAAAAGATAAATGCTATGCGAATGCCCCAGCGACGATTGAGCACTTGATGACCAACATTCATGCAGCCATTGGTGAGATAATGCCAAAGACTTTGGAACATGTACTGAAAAATTGGGTCGACAGGATCGGCTCAGCCGTGGCGCGCATATGAATGAGATTGTGTTTCATTTTCATTTCACCTCAAATAAAAAAATCTGTTTGGAAAACGACGAAACCATCGATTTAAAAATTAACCATCAGATGGATCACCCTTATCTCAAAATTCCCCATATCGGCATAGGATAGATAATTCTGACAGATACATCAACGCCAGGTAGACAGAGCCTAATTTTGTTTTTTGTATGCTACAGATTCATTTTGTACTTGCTAACAGCTCTTTTATTTTGACAAGTTCATTTGCATACAAAAAACAACCTGCCACAAACAAGTTTTACTAGGTTTATACCTGATCCCTTATTGCCAACATTGCAAACTAACACAAAAATGTCAATTGCTGATCAGCTGTTCTCCTCAGTAAATATCAAAGCCTGATGGATACTTGTGAAATAGGGTATATACATACTCCCTTAATCAAGGATAGAACCCAAGGCAGATCCAGCAAGGTGCATATTATTAGCTGTGTGTAATTCAAAATGAACAGATCTATATGTGTGATGATTGAACAACTCTTTTGAAGCGTGTCTGCAGTATCCAGCAACTGAACTACGAACTGATAACAGACACAATCTAGGGAACCCTCTTGTTTTGAGATGTCTCATTAAATTATATGTTGAAATGATGAGATATGAGAGCAAAAATTGCATTTTGATTCAGAATTCGGTAATTCCTCAAAACCAAACCACATATCCCTTCTTTTTTCAGAAGAATGTATACATTCGTTACATTCAATTTCAACCAAAAATATTGATATAAATACAATAACATCTGCAACCTTAACCATTCATTTCATTGTATGATGTTTATCCTCTGACTCAGTGAGTCATTACTATAGGCAACACAATAATCTCGTCAGCTTCGAGGCCGGTCGGTAATTCTATCGTTCAAATGAACGACTCACTAAAGAGAGATGAACGAAATGAGCGAGCTCAGAGAAAAGAGTTTTATGTCTCAGGCCTACATATTGTGTTGTTCAGAAAAGGACCAATTAGGTGTATGAAGGCAACACCTTATTGGTTTTGCTATAAGTTACCTTAAATTAATGTTTGCATAAAGCCAGTTTGCAGTTTTTATATTATCATGCCTTGTACTTCTAAGTTTTACAGCTTCAGCTCTACTCTTGTTTTGAGATTAATAATAATCATGTTGGTTTGTAGTCTGTGTAAACTGAGAAAAACAACTTTTGTCCACGCTGTAGGGTACTGTACTTTCTCAGCATATCAACGTCACTGTAAAGAGACTCAACAAAGCACAGCTACAACATAAATCGTTGTATGGCCATATGAAACATACCTTTTTGAATCCAATATCAGCTGCGTACTCCCTGAAACACTGGCGGCAGATGTTCAGACCATATTTGCGGATCAAACCGTGTCTGTTGGAACACGCACGGCTGGAATGAGAAATTTCAACTCAAAACGGCGAACCATGCTATATTTTGAGGTTATGTTTAAGAAATTTGAGAATTTTCACTTACCAGGACCTAGATCCTTGTCCGTATTTGCGAGGGTGAGAGTACCAGATGTTTTGGAAACCCATGTTTGTATTTTCAAATTTGTATCTGCTCCTTCAAGCGATTATTTAGATTTTTAAGATCTCGGCTTGCTTGCCTCGATTTTTCCACCATTAAAAAGACAGTTGACGTAAAACAAATATGACAAGTTGGCAGTTTGTCATCCTTCCAATGTTGTCAAATTGTGTAATACGTATACACGAGGGTACGGGAAAACATTCTGGACATCCGTCTACTACGAAAAGTTTCTTCCGAGAATTTGAATCATTGAGACGTTAGGTAATAATAGGAAAAATGCTCAAAAAAGTGTAGGTACTTTATAAAAATTTAATAAACCAACATAAACACAACAATCCAAATACCAAATTTACACTAAATGAAGTCTGTATCTAAAACCTATGAAAAACTCTTTTACTGTACTTTGGTCCGATAGCATTAATTCAACTTCATATCAACGAAGGTAAAACAAAAATGAACACACAAAACTGAATTTCTTGAACATTAAACTTTTTTATACAGTTACACCATTATCTGCTGAACATTTTTATTTCACAAGTTGGAATGTTAGAAAATAGTCGAACAACGTGGTTTTGAGCATCTCTGGATCCCATCTCAGACTGGGACCTATAAAGTTTGAACTTCTAAGTTGTTATATCTAAATACATGAGCTGTATATGCACCAGCACACCATATACATATTACGCCTTATATTATGGAATTTAAATGCTTATCTTTCAAAATCTGAACAATCCTGATAACTTGGAAAGTTATGCAAGATACAAATAGAAAGTGTGATCCACTAATGTAGAAAATGTAGAGATTCAATATGGGTGTTATAATTTGATGTTCTGCCCAAAGTCACTATGTTAAGAATACACAAAATATGGTTAAAATTACAAATAACTTTCATATATATTAGCACTTAAAGTGCTAAGCTTATCATTGATTGACAAGTTTTGGACCAGGAGGTATGGAAAAGAATTTTTTGTTAGCATCCCATTGATAATAGGTATAAGTTTGGCAAGAGGTTTGGACTCATTGAAAGGATTCTGGAACCCATCACCAATGGAATTATCTATTGTGGAGTCACCATTGTAGAATTCTGATAGTTTATCACCAAACAGAATGAAACTACGGTTCACACAATGGGTTGCTATTGATTTCACCTCATCACTCTCTAGTAGGTCAGCTGTCTCAAGTAGCTAAAATAAAAATAAACATTTATAGTATTATAGTTATCTTGTTTTGAAACTGCTATTGCTTTGGAAATGGCATTGCTGAAATTTAAAACCTACCAGTTTTTCATGGGTGTCACTCGTACTTTCAACATCACTGATTATGTAACTTTTAAATTTTTCTATGGGACTTTCATCATGAGATGCTAAGGATGTCTGCAAACTCCAGAATATTGCTTCTAAATCGCTCAACTTTAATCTCTTTGTCAATTCTACCCCTTGTAACAGTGTTTCCATCTGAAATGATTAACAAAAAAATCACTACCTTTGCTGTTAGATTCAGTTATTTTCTGTAAAAGGATAAATAAAACATTGGTTTGAAGAAAGCCAAAAGTACTATACCTCTTTTTCGGCAAGCCTTGCAATCTTAACTATACTATTATCAAGAAAGCTTTGACATAGAGACAGGTACTTCTCCTGAAGTTCTGTGGTCATAGAATTTGGATCCCTATACAAATATCCACCAATTATGCTAAATTGTATCTTCAAAGTGACCATCAACATAACTGTTGAATAGATTATAGTTGCTATTTTAGAGAACACTGAAATCTGAAAAAACATGTTTTGTTAAACTGCACTTTGTCTGTTATTTGTTACTAGGGGTAACAGATCTACTGACTTTTGAAGGTTAAAATTAATGGACTGATTCTTTTTTATTAATGTCACTATTATCTGTTATTCTGAATTAGGAGCTGATAAAACCAAATGGGTCTGAATCACCGACTATTGGTCTGAACGCATTTTCAAAAGAGACATGTCTTCAAAATCATTTTAAAAAGCTCTCATTATAGAGTCTAGGTTTGATCTTTACAACTCACGACTTGGAAATCTCAATTGGAACAAGGTTCTGAATTACCTTTAGCTTATTCCAAAGTTCGACTTTAGCCTCTGGATATTTCTTGATGTTCTCCACAATATCTTCTGTATCAAAATGTTTAGAGACAACTTCATACAGAGCCCCCGACAAACTCACTATTGTTTGATTGCATGTTCTTGCAATGCTCTCGAAATGGTTGAGTTTGCGATTTCGCTCAATAAATTCTGTTGTTTCTCTCTCTTGCCATTCTTTCAATCGCTGTTGAGCGTATTTAGTGAACAGTACCGAGCCCACAAGGAGGGTTCCTCCAACTATAAACTTGTTTTTGTGGCGACTGAAAAATCCACGTATCTTCGAAAAAGACATTATTAAGCTGGTTTGGAGTAAGTGATTATATGCATACTATTTCGCCTCTACTTCAATCGCTAACTACTATAAATAAACAGAAGCAATCAGATTCTCTCAAATCATGTTTTTTAATATGTAACCTGCAAAACAAACATCACAAAGACGAAACGTCAAATGTTACGCTAGGCTAGATTAGGGATGTTCGATACGATCCGATATTTAGAAGTATCGATACTTTTGCTTTCGATACCCGATATTTTGGATCAATATTTTTTATACGATACTTGGGTGTATCGATATATTTATACGAGTATCGTTATCTTTCGATCCGGCCTGTCAGACCGACGCCTCAGATTATTTTTCTTCTTTGTTTCCTTCCGCTGGTGCTACTCACTTCAAGCTAGCTTTAGACGGTGTCTTTTTTCGTGCAACTTGATCCATGCCTCGTAGCGCAACTATGACGAATGCGTCTCTGCATGCACTCTTCGAAGCGCACCAATCGTTTGCGTCAAAAGGCATAGAGACGCAGTGTTTCCCGCGACTTTTGGGAATTTGTTTGCGTTGCCTTTTGCCTCTTCGCATTTTTACATGAAAATGGAATGGAACAATGAGAAATCTATTGAATTTATCCTATAGAAATTTCACTTTGTGGCGATGTGAGGACCCCAATTACGAAAACAGGATTATACGAAATGATGCTGTTCAGGAATTGTGTACAAAATACAGTATAACACCAAAGCAAGTCTTGAACAAAATTAAGAGCTTGAGGTCATACGTCCATAAGGAACACACAAAAGTTTCTAAGAAAAAAAGTGGAAGCGCAACCTCCGAAGCATACAAAAGCAGTTGGTTCGCTTATACCTCCACGTTATTAATTTTGGATGGTGATACGCAACGCAGCGGCACAGAAACTGAACTTGCAGAATATGACAGCCAAGAGGGCACGAGTGAGAACGAGGGAAATAGGAAAATAGAGGTAAATTGTTTTTCAAATCCGAAATGCATTAACTTAAGTATTTATTTATTGTTTTTAATATGGCATTCTGAAATACAATCAACTGTAAATGTTTACTACATAGTTGGTTTTTCTATGAAATATGAATATTTTAGAACAGAGTGAACAGTTTATTACGGTATTATAATTCTGTATTTACTATTGCTGGTTTACAAATGTAAACTACTTGTTGGCAAGTGTTTCTTGCCATGAAATACTGCCTTCTTTTGATACAAAGTAGTTCATAAATTCCTCTCTGATTACCTTCGCATCATTTCCGGCTTTACGTGGAATTTTCCTAAAACTGATTATGCCTGTATCACAAGCGGTATCTCTTCTCCAAATACCTGGTGTTATTTCTCCTGTATCCACATTTTCGATATCGAATGTTCCTAGTGGAGAATATTTCTTTTTGGCAACAGCATTTCTTCTTAAAAAGTTATGCAAGTAAGTGCAAGTTAAAACTAGTATCTGGATTCACTGCTATCGGTTTTCTAAAAATTCGAAAAACTGCTGATAAAAGTCCGAAAGCATTTTCCACAATACGCCGGGCTCTAGATAGCCTATAATTGTATATTCTCCTTGGAGATCCTGCTGGTATATTAACCGGAAATGGTTTCATAATATTGGTTGTCAAAGGAAAGGCGTCATCTGCTACGATCACAGAAGGTACTTCTAAGTGCCTGCTCTTAGAAAGAGGTGTTGGTTTTGGTATATTTAATCCGTTATTAACCAAGCCTCTACAGAAAGAGGTAGTGTGGAAAACGCCTCCGTCTGACATGCTTCCCGTCAAGAGACCCTATGCAATGTGGAAAATTCCACTGGTTTTCAAAATCTTTAGCTATTTCAAGCCATTCATCTTCAGTTGAAGGAACCTAAAAAAAATGTGTTTTGTTATTATAATATTTTATTTAAAAACTTAATTTTTATAACTAGAAAACATTTTCAGATACTTGAACACGAAACTACTTCATCAAGTACAAGTCAACAGGGATTGGATTTTGCAACACCTTCATCAAAACTAAACGCCAAAAAAAAAATCGGCGCTGAAACCGAGTTTAAAATTAATAAAATTTTATTTGAAGCGGAAATGCAAAGTTTAAATAAGCAGTCAAGCTATCCCACTATAGTGCGTTCAATTGATACTCTGCAACCAGATAATAGCCGCCCCGGATCTTCCATTGCAAATTATAGTTATGAATGCTCAAACTCAACTACACCAGAAATGCTCAGCCCAAACTCAGAAAAGCTAAATAAGTGGCCAAACTGTCCTACTATGGTTCGTTCAAGTGACACTCAACTCGGTAATAGCTGCACTGGATCTTCAACTACTAATTCTAGGTGTGAACTGTCAAACATATTGAGCCTAATTCAGAAATGCTTCCAAACGATATTACTACGGCATCCAACCAGAATTCTGCGCTAGTACAACTACAAGTTATTCAACAACTGAATCCTGATATGGCACAATTTTTGAATCTTCATAAATAATCCTTTTTAAGTAATGTTTGTTATCTTGCTTAAAAAAAAGACTATTTAGATGTTAAAGTAGTTTGTATATTGGGTTTCTCGTATACAGTTATTTTTCTACTTTGGAAGTACATTAATCTTCTTACCTTAACATATCCTTTCAAAACTTGATTCAGGGCATTACACACTTCAGGTATAATTAGTAAAATAGTTGAGTCAGAAATTTTAAATGTATACATTAAACTCCTGTATGAATCTCCGGATGCTAAGTATCTCAGACAAACTGCCAGTCTTACTTTTTCGGGAATAGCTTCTCTCATATTTGTATTTTTTTTCTAATAATTGGCCCAACCATTGACAAAAGTTCTTAAAAATCAGTTGAAGACATCTTAGTAGAGTTTTGAAAGAACCAACCGCCATCTAACAGCATTTTTCTATAAAGGAATAGCTATGTTTTTTTTCAGCAATTCCCGTATCCAACACTTGCGTTTATTACGTTGTTTATTTCTCATTATTATGATAAGCGCAGCACACAAACCTACAAGTTAAATTATTCAACACGCACCGATACAAATTTAGGTTTAAATGATATGTTGCACGATATATTGCATACGCTGTTGCATGAAATGCCGATTGCGCTAACGCACAAAAAGAAGCACCGTCTAAAGCTAGCTTCACGACATCACATAATTTATTTTGGGTTCCAGTGTTGCCACATTAGTGGGTTTTCCCAACAATCAGGGAATTTTTACTTCAATGGGGATGTTTTTCTGGGAAAACGAATTTTACCGGGGAGGCATTTTATAATATAAAATTTTATTAATGACATTACATAATGTACTTGTTATATATTTATTTGTCTTTCGATTCGAAATAAATACTTTTACCTATTGGTGTATTTATTTAGCGACATACGAAAAATATGTCGCTGAAACAAATATTTTAAGATCCAGAATACTTAGCAAGTTGATAACCTATGGTAAAAAAAATAAATGGTATTTTTTGGGCATTTTTTTTTAAATCCAGTTGGATTCGGATAATTACACTCGCATGACACAGTGTTTTTAGATTGATTGATTATAGTTTAAAACAAAACATTATTGTGATAGTGATTCCTCCTGTAAGAAGTGATTTGTGGAGCTACTTTGTAAAACCGGGTTTAGGTAAGAAATGTAAATTATGCAACTGTGGTTTTTTACCTATTTGTATTAATGAACGTATTTAATAATCTAGCCATGCAGTTGAAATTAGAAAACATTATTTTGGGGGTTGTAGAAAAAACAACTTTGATTTTCAGCAGTGTAGGGTATCGAAAGGTTTCAATACTTGTAGTATCGATATTTTTATTCCGATATTTTACAATATCGATACTTCCTAAAATGATACGAATCGATCCATGGTATTGACACTTTTGGATCGGAGCATCCCTACGCTAGAGGTCGTGGCTAAAGGCAAAGGATAAGGAAGGATATAGAACATGAAAATATGAATCAGTGTATATGTTTTGTGGTATTAATCATCACATGATTGGAGCAGGACCGTAACCACAGTGTCTTGGAACCCCATGCAATTATTTTCTGAACCACTTACTTTATTTGTGTATTGTCTTCGATGCTGCACGCTGCATCAGTGTAACACAAGGAGGGGAATTACTAAACAGATGTTAAATGAGTTTTATATATTTGAGTTGAGAACATTACAGTTACATAATAAAGGTGAGAGTTAAATTTCACAATCAATATTTAACATACATTAACAGTAAATTAGTATTATTTAGCGCACAAGATTTAACTTTTCGTGAAACATAGCATGTTTTTTAAATTATTTTTTAATGTTCCAAGTACAAATCTCAAAAAATCAAATCCTTGCGCAATGTCGGATAGTTTTCGTAAAAACACTCAGAACTATCAATATGAACTATACTAGGATTAAAACAGTGATGAAACCATCTTGACGGATCATACAACGATACATAAATATATTTCCTCGTATATATTAATATTATACTAATAATAATTTTATACTTTCAAGATCACAGCAATCAATCACACTTATTTATGTCAATAACATTTTATATCTCATGAAGCTCGCTTAATTTGGCGATAAAAATTACTCCTAATATGTATATAATGCACATACAACATTGTTTCTTGCATTATAGCAATCATCAGTACGGTAATAGGTCTAGTTGTGTGGCGACCAACAAAATGAATGCATGGTCATGGTCTACCCAGTATGTTGTGTGTTTGTCTAACTTTCGTGGGTGGCAGTTGTCAGTATTGTTTTTGCGCACAACATCCCGAATTCTTCAATGGATCGTACACTCTTGTTTGCTTTCCTTTTGCTTGTCTAAACACAATTAAAACTATACTGTACTGATGATTGCTAAAAGGACCTGGAACACAGTTGTATGCAGCGGGTAATGGTTAGAGAGACGGAAAGCAAACATATTCAGTTCAGCATATTCATGCGATAGCGCCTTAATCTCTTCGATATTATAGGTTTGTGCAGCATTCATTTTTGTATTTATGACATTTTTGTCCGTTAGAAAGAAGAACGGAAAATCATGGAAGCATTCCATTTGATGGCATGAGGTAGATGTGAAGTACGACTGCAGCAATGACCGCATTCGGAAAACGGAAATGTTACGGCTCGGTAGCGAAATTTGTGAGTGGTGTAGTCACCGTTCTTGGCGGGTCAAAGTATAAGACTACCAGTATCCCTTTATATATCTCCATTTTTCTCATACATACACATGTAACCTACCCCTGTGTGTGAACGTTTTTTCGGTCAGCTGAAAGACATGTTTTTCAGTTGTGTGTCTACGTCTCGAAAACTTTACGTTACGTATGGGTGCCCTTCAACCATATTTGTCAGAGTGACAGCTTTCTTGACAACATCGGCGTGCAATTTGAGTTGTCCTGTTATCAATCTTCAATATAAAAGTGTACAATGCCGGAAAATAGCAGAGTAGCAGATGCGCTGAAGATTAGTCTGCGCAGTGTTCGGCCCATCGTACGGAGACTCGATCTGTTTACTTATTTCATTTTTCGTTAATGACGCCAAAAAATGACTAACCATAAACAACACTGTTTCATGCTTATTAGCAATCATCAGTACAGTATAGGTCTAGTCTTGAAGAGAAACAAACAGAACACAAACAAGCAAATATGGTATACTAAAAACTCAGAATGCAGTGCATGAGTAGGAGTCACTGCCACCTATAAGTAGTTCACCAAAGCAAAACCTTTATAGGGTTGGTACTATTCAGCATATTAGATTGATAAATTGACATCTACTAATGGCAAGTGAGTGTTGCCAACTTACAGGTTAGGCTCTCTAAAGATGAGTTTTCTCTTTACCTAATCCATCAGGGAACATGCATTTAAGGTTTGTTTAAAATTGATTACATTTCAGTTCATATTTTTGCTGCAACACTCTTAAAATACCCATGATTTTATATTATGTTAAATAAGATAGAATTACAAAAATTTTGACCTCAAGATTAAGATATGATTTAATAAGAACATTTAACTACACTCAATATACTATACTTCTGTTGGACCATACCATCTAGGTGAATATTTTTTGAATAACAAAATTGTAGTGTTAATTAAGTTCATAACCATTCAGAATTGTTATTGAGTAATACAGCTAATGTATTTATGGATTGTAAATAATCCTGCAGCAAAACTTGTCAATGCAGTATGGATGGTCCCTCTCTAACTGCCTATGCACAGCATACAACAATCATACATCCATGTCATCGCTACGGTACAATCTCCTGAGATTGGTTTCCTTCAAGGTGCCTCCTAAAGGTTCAATACTCTCGAACACTACCCTCACTACTCCACCAGACATTTTGCTGCCATAGTGTCCTTTCCAGAATTGGGTATCCTGTCCCTCATGTTCAAATACTAGCACTGCTACGTTTTTTGGATACTCTTCTATAAGGATCTCCACCTTTTGCCACGCCCTACCTTGCCATTGATCAATAAGAACTTTTTTTGACATTTGAAAAAGAGGCCTCAGCCTGGTATCTTCGGATTGGAGTTCCTCATAGGTGTAGTTATAGTATTGGTCATTATAACCCCTGAAAGGTATGAAAAACGTTAATTTAATAAGATTATTGAAAAATGGAGTTGTAGTACAGAGCAGAGTTCGAAAATATCATGATATTTATATAAATATCTCATCACATGATTACAGAGTGGCAAACAATGAACTTTATGGTTTCAATTATTACTTAGCACTTAGAACCATATGACTTTCAAGAATATTCTGAAATGTAAAATCTCTATTCAGTCTCGATGTCACTATGACGTATATTTCACCTAACAGTGTGTAATACATTGTAATCATGCACTGTTATTTATACTAAAACCATTATTTTGAAATAAAGATTTATTATTATTATTACTAACGCGTTTGTTTTATAAGATCAGTTTTTTATTTTTTGGGATTCAGTAAAGTAGGCTTGTGATATAAAGCATTCCATGACAAAGCAATGAATCAAAATAATGGTATTTTATTTTCAAAGACCAAGGGTCACTCAATACTCATAATGTGATTACCAATTTTCCATATTTGACAAAATGGTTTTAATGTTTCTCAATTTTTAAACAAAAACCCATTTTATGAAATATGATACATTTATGAGATTATTGTCAAAATGGTTTTAGTATAAATACATACTTAAAATCAATGCCTGAAAATAGTTTACATGTAAAACTACTGCTTGATCCTGAAATATTGAAAAATCTCACCTGATGCCTAACTTATACACACATCCACAGTCAAACCTCCCTGCCATCCACTCACTGACATAGATGTGTGGCATGAATTTGTTCAGGATGTAACGTAACAACCGTTTTTCCTTTAGACTTATTTCTTGTACCTTGTTGCATTCATAGAAGGAAGTCACAAAACAGCTAGTTTTTCCATTGAAATCTGGTACATCTTTTGGTAAAGGATCTGAGCCTAAAATAATGTATAATACACATATATATTCTTTTTTTACTTTCATCAGTCTTTGATTACAAATGTTTTACAAATAAATATGACAATTCTTTCCATAAACTTGAACATGACATAGTTTTTGACAAACTAGATACTTATTTGCTTTCTTATTTATTTTTTTTTCAAACAAAATTTTAATAATAGTGCTGAACTAGAGGAATATTGAACTTCAAAAATAACAGCTAACACAATTAATTGGTTCATTATGGTGAATATTTATAAATTCATATTAGAGTGCATAAATTCATATTTCAATTATGACATGTAGAAGCTCTTACCTTTTGGTGGATTTTCAATTTGGAATTGATCCCCTTCATCGCTTATAATTTTCCAGTGTTTAAACTTCTCTTGCCCATTGCCATTTTTTAGCATGTTTTTAAAAGAATCTGTGGTATGGTAACAATAGTATATATACCAGGGCAGTTTTTTTCTAGGGCTACTGGGGTTTCTCTTTTTATGAACCTCCATCCATAAGGGCTCAGACTTTATCATGTTACACCATGTTTTACAGACTAATGTTAGCGCCAGTAAATTTTGAGGAGGTATATAGCTGAGTATGTTCAGCAGGATCTCTTCTGGCAAGTAGGTACCATTAAAACACAGCCCGTTCGTTTCATCATCCTAGTAATGGAAGTGAATATAATCTCTAATTATTGTATGGTATAAAATCAGAAAAATTACTCTTTCAAGTATATAAAAAAAATGTAAGGGTAGCAGAAGAGTACAGAAGAGTTGTAGGAGACAAAAAAAAATCACTTTTAAAAAAATACCATTAATTATGGTGGATCTGGGATCTCTGGGGCCTAAAGCATGTTGGTCTGTCCTGGGAAAATTTGGATAGTGTTGCCAGGTCTACCGATTTTAATGCAAAATCTACCTCAAATGTCTCAAATTCTTGATAAGTATTTATTTTTCTGATATAATTCAATGTAACACAAGTATATACTTTCCCATCTTTTTTCAATTTTGTATTTTTGTATTAGTGGGAATTTTTTTAATAGCAGCTCTTCAAAACAACCAAGTGAATATCAAGCAAGGTACACACAAGTCAGTCTCATCAATTTTCAATCACTGGAAAATAGTTTTTGTTTTTCGGTTTACCATCTACCAAAAAATTTCACACAAATCTACCAAAAATAGGTCAAGACTGAATCTGGGACTCTATAAACCTTGTTCTGGAGCTCCTTCTGAGTCCTGATGCTGATGCACAGTGTGCCAACATACAATCTCATATCTGCCCTTGATCATTAACCACTATAGCAAATTGAAGATATATCATGTCTCATTTTTAAGATCTCCTCATTCCCTATAAGCCTTCTGTGTACCACTTACACCAATAATTTGATAATTTGATTTTTAGTTAAAAGTTTCCCAGCAACATGTATCGCTAGGTGAGGGACATGTTCATTTTCCTGCATGAGTATACTTTCACTACAAAATTAATTTGCCTGTATTCTTTTCTAAATTCTAGATATCCTGTGTATACAGCTTACTGCTATACTGGGTCGGATATACAGCAGTTTTTCCAGAAAATAAAATATGTAACCTTAGATTGAGAAATGTGCTGGTACAGCAACCAGATTACTAGCATCAGTTGTAAAATATGAATAGCTCTATCTAAAAATGCAGCTCATTATAGCATTTTCACATACATTAGTATAGTCACATATATACAGGGTGGCCAAACACGTGACGTCATAAAAAAAAAATTAGATTCCCCACATCGAGAGGAACCCAAATCACCCCCATATATATGGTCCGATTTTGTTTAGTTTAGGAGTTATGATTTTTTTTCGGATTTTTCGAGAATTTTTGAGTTCTGTGTTTATTTTTACCATAACTTCGTTAATAATTGTGATAAATGCCTGCTTTTTTCACGATTATGTAGCTAAGACCTAAGGCTTAACTATCATATAATCATTCAAGTCATGTAACTAATACTACTTTTTAATTTTTTTCAAAATCTTCGAACATAACAAAAAAGTGAAAAAGTGCAACAACTTTGAACGTTTATAAAAAATTGAAAAAACATGTTCTTACTATTCGTAAGTATCTTAAAAACTTCCTTACGGTATCAGCTATTTACCTTAAAAATTTCATCAACCTAGCTTTACTACATGCTACCGTAATTGTGGCTCAAATAGAACCGAACCCAAAATTGGATAACCCTCTGCTCAATAGAAATTGTTAGTTTCGGAAAAAAAATTTGCAAAAACCACAAAAACACGTTTGATTTTTACTGAACAGCAGATTATTATTCATTTATGTTATTTACAAGAGGTTTTCAAAATGTCTGCCTCTAACAGAAATGCACAGTGTACACCTACGTATGAAATTTTGTTTTAAAGCTCTAAATGCTTGTGTGTTGTTTTTCAACACATGTGTCGCTTCTTGAATTTTGTTCCTCAATGAATTTTCATTTGCACATTCTTGGGCGAATGTTATGTCTTTAAAATATCCCCAAACAAAAAAATCAATGGGGTTGAGGTCAGGGGAGCGTGGAGGCCATCGTATCGGTCCGTTTCGTCCGATCCATCTGTCTGGGAACCTTTCGTTTAAGTAGTTTCGCACGATCGTTGCGTTGTGGCATGGTGCACCATCATTCTGGAACACCATGTTCCGTCTGGCTTCCAGGCTTGAATCTTCCAGCAATAATGGTAGGCTATTTTCAAGGAAGCTTTTGTAGGCTACCGAATCCAACCTTGACGGCAGTTCAAATGGACCGATAAACGTCATCACCACCGACCAGCCACGTCATCTACGGCACAGGACACGTCAGCCGTTCTGGTATAAATAACCCCGAAAGGCTAAGTCACCTGCAGACGAAATAAGAGGCCATATCAGCCGAAACCTCGTGCTCTAAAAAATTGGATATTCCGGGACTCTGCTTTGCATACTGATTTGGACTTTGTTTGCTAAGAAGTTTGTGATGCATTATACGTTGCGTGAATATGCAGAAATGCATTATTATTATGGCGTTGCTCAAGGCAACGGCGCTTTAGCAGCTCAGCTGTACCGGGAACAACTTATACGCCGAAGCGGACCACAACCTGAGCATTACCCAGACCACCGTGTTTTTATTAACACACATAACACTTTCATGGCAGGCCGCATTCCAGGACGAGGAAGCAATGAAGGATATCCTACAGCTGATCCGGATCGTAGAGAAGTAGTACTTGAAGAAATTAGCCGGAATCCCTCAACGAGTACGAGATCTATGGCACAAAACCTTAGAATACCACGAACATCGATACAAAATATTCTTCATGAAGAAGGTTATCATGCCTATCATGTTCAAAGAGTTCAAGCGTTGATGCCTTCAGATTACCAGTTAAGAGTGGATTTCTGCGAGACAATGCTGCGAAGACAACGAGAGGATCCCGATTTTTTTGATAAAATTTTATGGACTGTCGAGTCACGTTTTGAAAGAACAGGGATATTCAATATCCATAATTTACATACTTGGGCTGTTGAAAACCCCCACCAGTCAAGGCCGTCGACATTTCAACACCGTTTTAGTGTGAACATGTGGTCAGGAATATTCAATATGGAATTTATCGGTCCATTTGAACTGCCGTCAAGGTTGGATTCGGTAGCCTACAAAAGCTTCCTTGAAAATAGCCTACCATTATTGCTGGAAGATTCAAGCCTGGAAGCCAGACGGAACATGGTGTTCCAGAATGATGGTGCACCATGCCACAACGCAACGATCGTGCGAAACTACTTAAACGAAAGGTTCCCAGACAGATGGATCGGACGAAACGGACCGATACGATGGCCTCCACGCTCCCCTGACCTCAACCCCATTGATTTTTTTGTTTGGGGATATTTTAAAGACATAACATTCGCCCAAGAATGTGCAAATGAAAATTCATTGAGGAACAAAATTCAAGAAGCGACACATGTGTTGAAAAACAACACACAAGCATTTAGAGATTTAAAACAAAATTTCATACGGTGGTGTACACTGTGCATTTCTGTTAGAGGCAGACATTTTGAAAACCTCTTGTAAATAACATAAATGAATAATAATCTGCTGTTCAGTAAAAATAAAACGTGTTTTTGTGGTTTTTGCAATTTTTTTTTCCGAAACTAACAATTTCTATTGAGCAGAGGGTTATCCAATTTTGGGTTCGGTTCTATTTGAGCCACAATTACGGTAGCATGTAGTAAAGCTAGGTTGATGAAATTTTTACGGTAAATAGCTGATACCATAAGGAAGTTTTTAAGATACTTACGAATAGTAAGAACATGTTTTTTCAATTTTTTATAAACGTTCAAAGTTGTTGCACTTTTTTACTTTTTTGTTATGTTCGAAGATTTTGAAAAAAATTAAAAAGTAGTATTAGTTACATGACTTGAATGATTATATGATAGTTAAGCCTTAGGTCTTAGCTACATAATCGTGAAAAAAGCAGGCATTTATCACAATTATTAACGAGGTTATGGTAAAAATAAACACAGAACTCAAAAATTCTCGAAAAATCCGAAAAAAAATCATAACTCCTAAACTAAACAAAATCGGACCATATATATGGGGGTGATTTGGGTTCCTCTCGATGTGGGGAATCTAATTTTTTTTTTATGACGTCACGTGTTTGGCCACCCTGTATATGAAAAAATTCAAAATGCTAAACATTCAAAGCCTGTTGCATTTTTAGCATATGGGCAGGGATTGGCTAAGTAATCCTGACCCCCCAATTTTCTCACAATATCAAAGTAGGGCCGGATTACTGCTCTGCCCTGGGGCCTGTTCAGTCAGGCTTCTGTGTACCCCAGCGGCCCCTACATTGCTTAAGATGGCCCTGCTTAGTATAATGTCCAGAGATTTGACTTTTTATTGAATGGTATGAGAAAACAGGGCATTTGTGGTACCAAAAAAGAAATGTTATAAATATTTAGATGCAACTTTGAAGCAATAGTTATATGCACATACCTCCGCTATTCCAAGGGGTTCCATGAAGTCGAATTTCTCGACAGGGGTGTAATCTTCGGAGTTACTCATTTTGGATGTACTTCTCAGTCTTTTATTTTTACTTTCGAATGATGAACTGCTAGCGTTATTATGGTTGTTACCCATAATAAAAACAAGATTCGCAACGTACTAAAAAAATTATCTTCTCACAATTCTCTTTAAAAACTGACTCATGCCATGTGTCATCTGCCATATGATATCAACAAATCCAAGATTAGAAGAAAATTCTCTTCGGATTCCTTTTCTCGATATGGAACGAGTCGGTCAATATAATTATAGATCAGTCGACAGTCACCACAATATTTTAATTTTTGATTTACTTTAATGAGCAGAACATTTCTTTATTTGAGGTAACAAGTGAACGAAACTTATTGGTATAATTAGGAAATTTGAGGCGCTATATTCGAATAATATCATATACAATTTTATAGGATTTTGAAGACTCTTTTATAATACGTCTTGCAATAAAACTGAGACTTCGACAAGTAAAATTTGTATTTTCGTTATTTCTAGCTACTAAAGAAAAAACTTGGTTACAGAATACTGTCATGAAAATTTAAGGTCAGATTTAGCAAATATAATTATCAAAAAAGCTTATGTGTTAAGATATTTAAGAGTATTGGTTCGAAAATTGCCCGTCTCCATGATGAGGTAATTTAAGAAACTTTGAAAAATTGGTCGCCGCTGACGGTTTTTGCAAAAAACGTTATCGTTTTTTGAAGCCATATGGACTATTTAGAGTGTTTCGTTAAGTTCATTAAAAAATGCAAGATGCTTATGATATTATTTTTTTGCCAGAATCAGTGGCGTACTGTTTTTTCGTTAAACATATACAGGTAGAAAATACATCGAAAAATGACACGAAAAGTCCGAACATATGTCTAAATTGTCCCCTTACCGTGTGATACAGGGTGTTAAAGTTATGATTTCGAAATAGAAAAAAAAAATGTTCGGGGTGAATTAAGAAATTTTGTACATATAGCAATAGCAGCATAGCCAATATATACAAATAATATTGTGTCTAAGAGTATTCCAGCGGGGTAGAAATTGGGAAGTCTTGACTCCTACAGAAAAGAGAAGTAAACATTATTTTCTACACCTCCTACTTTTTAAAAATATCCATTGCATTTTTGAATAGAGTATTCAATTTCACATGTTTTGTCACTCTACTCATCCTTTTGGAGAAAAATTGGTTTGAATATTTGAGATAAAACTCGTATAAAGACTTTATTTATTATTACATAAAATATATATTTTACATGTAGCTATCTGCAGGGTTGTTACGTAAAAAACCTATTTAATGACAAAAAAATCGATAAAACATCAACTCATGTGTGTCATGTGTGTTCATTCCGATCTTCTACAAAAGTGAGCAAGAAGTGAATGTCAGCTAATTCAAAGGAAAACCTACATAATGTCAAAAAAGCCTATATAATGTCATAAAAATCGATATAACGTCACTTTTACAAGTGAATATGGAGTAAATGATATGGCTAGTAACAAAGCGATAATTATGGCAATTAAGTCGCTGAAGGAAAGCAGTCCTATCTCAACATAAAGCTATTTGAACAAAATATTCATGTTTTGTCCTTATTGAGTCTCATCGGTGGCATATAACTTTACAACACCCAGTATCTTGACATTTTAGAACATACGTTTATATGAACTTTTTCTATTAGGTATTTGTGGATGTACTTCTTACCTAAAAATATTTCAGCGTTTTTATGAATCACCATGTATATGAACCTTGCAACACGAAAGCAACTGATGTCAGCTAAAAAACAATGTGACCTGTTGTTATTTCATTTGCATGCACCAAAACTCATCTCAATATTTCAATGTTTTCGAGAAATCCAAGGTAAATTGTTCCGGACCTATATTTAATTGAACTTTATCTTCATATCTTAAACTGTTGAATCTCCATTGAATTCGCTTGTTAACATCCTATAATTTTTATTTGTCTCGTTCAAGGCCGCAAACGATATTTGGGGCTGCTCATTTTTCAACCTCATTGGAACTTCTAGAATTTATCCTATTATCGCTCCTTAAATCCATTGTGTTCTATCTGGTCACGGCCAGCTTGACAAAAAAAGCATGGAAAATACTCAGAAATCCTCAGAAAGGCAATAGCACTTCTATTATATAAAAATATCGACATATATAGTCAATTATTTTTTGAAATTCAATATAGATGTTACAGTTATTTTTCAGACTTTCGTTGTCGAACTTAGATTTACGGCATAGTTGTTGTTTTCTCAGTTTTCAAATCGGTGTTGATCGTATGTAAAAATGTTGGAAATCTTTGGAAAAAGCTATATCTGTTAGATCGTAATCGTAATCGAATTTACTGGCAGCTCAGTTTTTTTTTTTGAAAAACGCTCAGACCCGTCGATTTTGTTTTCGAGGGGGACACAAGTTTGGCAAAAATTCACGTTAGCACGTGCAGCCCTCTAAGCGGGGGTGACACCACCCCCAATATCTTAAATGGAAAGGGGGGTCGAGTGATACCTTATTTTAAAGGTCTTTCAATTCCCTTTATAATGATATAAAACTAATGTACTTCAGTTCAGTAGTTTTGAAGAGTTAATGATTTAAAGCTTAAATAAAACTATAATACATCATCATTAGTGGAGATCAATAGTTTGGCAGCAAAGTAATTTAAAAATGAAGAATGAACTGACCCGTTAGGCAAGTAAATGTTGAAAATGGCCACCATGACTCTCCATGCAATAATAAAGATTTTGGTCAAAACATTGCCGTACATTTTGCAATATTTGAGGAGTAATTTGAAGGCACTCATTCACAATTCTTTGTCGCAGGTCTTTTAATGATGTTGGCTGAGTAGCATAGATTTTGCTTTTTAAATGACCCCACATAAAGATATCCAAAGGTGATAGATCTGGAGATCTGGCGATCTTGGGGGCCATTCAATGGCACCTCTTCTACCAATCCATCGATCTGGAAACGTCTAATCTAAATATTGTCGAACACGTAATGCGTAATGTGGTGGGGCACCATCCTGTTGGAACTTCAACCTATTCTCAATGTACCGCCGATCATTCTGATTTTCAATTATGGCTGTTAATGCAGGATCTATGGAGTCTTCCAGTAATTCCAAATACATTTCACCGGTCAAATTTCCAGGTAAGAAAAAAGGACCAACTAAATGATCGCCAAAAATACCATCCCAAACATTTAATTTTTGTGGCTGCTGTGTATGAACCTCATGATAAATTCTGGGATTAGAATCGGACCAATACCGGCAGTTATGATAATTTACTACGCCATTTAAGAAAAAGGAACATTCGTCGGAAAAGCAAGTGTTGAATAGAAAATGTTCATCGTTTATAATTCGTTCACTCATATCTTCACAAAATTGTAATCGCCGATCAAAATCGACTTCATTAAGTTCTTGTACCAGGTGAATTTTATACTGATGAAAACCATAGGCCTTTAGAATCCGTTGGACTACTTAACGTAGGATTTACATAAACTTGCCCTAAAACCCCCACTTCTATTGCTTCGTTCCTTATGAGATTTTCAACGTTGCGTTTTTTATTGGCGACTGACCCAGTTTCCCGAAATTTAGCTACAAGTTCTAGAACATATTTTCGATGCACGTTACTGTTCTCATGTCGCTCATTAAATATTTCTGCTGTTCTATTAGCGCACTGATTATTTCCGAAAAATATTTCGATAATTTCAAGTCTTTCTGCTGTGGAATATACCATGGTTAATTTATGTAATAAAGCGTTACAAGTTATTTTAGCAACAAAGTTTGGTCAAATCAATCGCAAACTATGTACTAAATTCGTATTTAAAATAAGTACGAGATATTTCCTTATATTTCTTCAAGAAATATCTTTATTGCCACAAAAAAAAAACGCTCCAATAGCTATTTTCAACAACAAAATGATAAACAAACCATGGGCGTAGTGAAGAAAAGCATTTACTTATTAAGTAAATCCTTTTTTTTCTTCTGAAAGCAGTACAAACTAATCTGATGTACCTATTAAAGTCTACTTTAAGCTTTAAATCAATAAATCTTCAGAACTACTAAACTGAAGTACATTAATTTTATATCATTATAAAGCGAATTGAAAGACCTTTAAAATAAAGTATCACTCGATCCCCCTTTCCTTTGAAGATTTTAGGGTTGGTGTCACCCCCGCCCAGGGGGCTGCACGTGTTAACGTGATTGTTTGCTAAACTTATGTCCCCCTCGAAAACAAAATCGACGGGTCTGAGCGTTTTTCCAAAAAAAAAACTGAGCTGCCAGTAAATGCGTCTGTTTCGTTTTCGATGCGCCACCCTGTATAGTCAAAGTCACGAAAGATGACTATTACGTCATACCTTAAATTGTACTGAAGTAATCAATGGACGTACGTCGATGATAAAATCATAATGTCAGGAACATAATGACAACAAATTTATATTATGATTTTGCGAAGTTAGGTTATTCCACTGATTATTTTTACTTTCATTTTATTTCATGGTTTTGAGTGATACCATAATAATAATTTTAGTGGGGAGTTTTTGTTTTGAAAAAACAGTTATGAGTAGAATAGATTGAGACAGGAATACCAAATACCAAGGTATTATTCGAAAACAACCTAACCTGCTTTAACATAACCTAACTATTCATCTTTCAAATATGATCGATCATGCAACATGAGAACATCGTCTATCTTTGTCGGATACATGCAAATTAGCAATACAGCAGGTTTAGACAATAAAACTATGTTTGTCTCTGTCTAACATATCTGAAACTTCATTAAAAATATTCACAAATCGCTGTCGTTTGTCTTTACTACACACTAAAATGATGGCGTAATCGTCATCTTTCGTTATTTCGACTTTAGCTAATATTTTAGTCAGATTTGTCACAAGTCACAATACTCGTATGTACAGGGTGAAAAGTTAGTAGTGGATCAACGGAAGTCAGGTGATAGAGGGCCTCAAAGCCTATCGAATGAACCCCTATATGTGTGGTCCGAAATTTTATAGTTCAGGAGATATTTGCAATTTTTTGAAATTTAGAAAAAACGGGATAATGAACTTTCAATCGGAATTACAACTAAAACTGTATCCATCGAAGAAACAAAGTAAAATCAAACATATACACCCGTATTGCACGTGATCAAGAACTTAACCGTAGGAGACGCTACAGGGCCGTATCAAGCTATTGTGACTGATCTATCAAAAAATGTCGTACAAGATATGTGTTGCTGTAAATTCTATCAAAAGCATAGTAAATTATCAGGAATATACCACGCCTTTCTAATCATATTTCGACATTAGGAATCAGTGCAAAAAATTCTGTATTCACCATTTCAGCAAAATGTTACTAAAACGCACACGAAAAAAACTTGTGGACCATCTCAATTGAAATTGTTCATATTTTATTATTAACTTACATATATACCCAATAATATTTACAAATCAACCTTCTATTCACAATGCAGAGCAAATTTTTTTGAGCAAATAGAAACTACAGACGTGGTATCTAGTAGTAGTACAAAAGTTTATTACAGACTCCATAAAGTTTGTTAGTTTGATTGCTATTAAAATTTACATGAGAAATAGGAAGAAGGTCAAAATGGCACTATTATGCTTTAGAACTCCTAAATTAACCCTAATTTTGTGTAATTATAAATTTGGAATTTCCACATTAATAACTAGAAACTTACACTTTGATTGCAGTCTATAATGAACTTACCTGTCTTGCCAAAAAACCCGTTAAACTGCCAGTCTTAATGGTATCAATCGATTTATATGCTGTATTCCGAGGAGCTTGAATCATCAGAATTGTTGATGTCAATTATAAGGGGTTTAACTTGGGTGTCAATGATATTGTCCATATCCCACATTTTGGTTTCAACCTTCTCTTGGACATGGTCAATACATGTTCTCCATTTTGCTGGCGTAATTCTATCGACAGCAACATCAAACAGTGTTTTAAGGTCAGAAAACTTAAAAGTGCTGTTATTTGACGCCACGTATTGCTTGATGTCGGCCCAAATCAACTCGATAGGATTCAGTTCGCAGTGATAGGGAGGCAGCCTGAGAATCGTTTTATTTTGGTTTTTGGCCATTTCGTCAACAATTTTTAAATCATATTTATACTTATGTCGCTTGACTATATTTATCAGCTCAGCTTTGACCATTGTTTGGTCGAAGTCGATCTTCTTTGAGACAAGCCACTGTTGAATGTCTGCCTTTTTGGTGGCCATTGTTGGAATTTTTTCCAATTTTTTGGAGTGGTACGGGGCATTATCCATCACAATAATTGCGTTATCATCAAGTGTCGGCAAAATTTTTTTGAACCTATTTTCAAATGAGTTACCATCCATTTCTTCGTGATAGTCTCCAGTTTTTTTGGATTCAAATGCCCACAATGCTTCAGGAACAAATCCATCTACGCTACCTATGTGGCAAATGATCAGGCGTTTTCCCTTGCCTGAAAGTAATTAGTTATTTTACTTCTCAGCGAGCGCACTAAATGACGAAATTAAGCAACTTACTCTTTTTAGGTTAGTGTAGGATAGGGTCTTAGATTAGTTTTTGGGTGAAGGAAATACTCAGAAACTTGGATGAGATAGCAAAACTGAGTTCGGAGCTTCCAAATCATTGATTCGATCAGAAAATGAATTATCTGCATCCAAAAAAGTTCATATACTTCGAAACTTACCTGCAGGATTTTTCAATCCCGTCGAAAGGCCATCTAAAAAAGCCTGCCTTGAGGACCTCACAGATCTGTCTACCCAAACCTTTCCCTGCGTATGCCCCGCGTTCACCCATGTTTCGTCTAAATAATAAATTTTTCTTCCTTCAGCGCGGAATTGCCTAATTTTTCTAAGGTATTCTCTCCTCCAGATAACAATTTCCTCCTTTTCTATCAATAAACTATTCCTTCCTCTTTTCAAAAATCGAAAGTCTAGTTCTTTCAACAGCTTATGGAACGTAGATCTTTTAAAATTTGGCAGGTCCTCATCATCATTCACTTGCTTCAATATTTTATCTATTGTAGGTATTTCATTCCTGAAGAAAAAGTGATGTACTTTTCTTCTAATGGCACTTTTGTCAAAGTCATCTATTTTTTCGATGATTTTTTTTCTCGCTGGATATGTTTTTGGCTCAGATAGTGAGTGATTTTGTCTATATTCCTTCAAGATTTTGTAAACACTTGATCGACCTACTCCAGAAATTTCAGCAACCTTACATACGATATTTTCTATAGCCAATCCACTATTCTCTTGCATCTGGTTCTTGTAGATATTTAGAATAATTTGTTTTTCACCTGCGCTAAGATGAAGCTTTTTAGCCCTTTTGCTGGGTGGCGTTAAGCTGATTTCAACCACTTCATCAGCTGTATCTGTGTCAGACATTTTAGACTAATATTAAATTTCCGCAAGAAAAATCAAGTCAAGACGTGCATAAAACGTTCGCGCTCATAAACGGGTATCCGTAACTGATTACAATCCTGTGCGTGGTGACGAACCATCAACGTAACGCTGAGAGTTCCCTCTACTATGCAGCGTTGCCAGGCTTAATGTCACAATGATCATGTTTTATTGGGAAAATTGTCAGAAATCGCCGAATATTGAACAGAAACATTACAAGAAGTCTAACCTTGAAATGTGAGGCTACAAATCGATATTCTTATAGGGGGGAAGGGTAGGGAGCTGTTATGGTTCCTATTAACCTTGGTGAAAGTTGGAAACGGTAATATCATATATGGCATACATTCGGTTGAAGGTGTGTGCACGGAAAATAGATTGCGGATAGGATTTTAATAGATAAATCTGCACAAAAAAACACAAAAGGAGATTTTTGTATTTCCCTGAAGAATATCTCAAGGTTATTTCAGATGTACTCATCGAAACTTTATGAAAGGATTATCGAAACCTTATTTTCAATTGCGATAGGGCCACATACCTCGACATCGCATTAATGTGAAAAATAAGACAATAGAAAAAAATTCCCTCACTGATGCTATCTCTTAGGAAAAATTTAACTATAAAGATTGCACAAAAATTTTCTTCACCTTTTTGAGCTTGTTTTCGCATCTCCGTATATGCCGTTCATAATTTGCTGCAGATCAAATTGGAATATACCTTTGTGATGCCATTTATTGTTATATAATGTCCTTTACAACAGTTATTGCACGTATTGCACCAACAGATTGATTTGTGATCCATGCGAATGTGATCAACCACTCTGGCGAAAACTCGCCGAGCGTGGCAACCGTGCGACTTTGTCTGGAGGCTCGTCGCTACAAGCCAATCAGGAAGAGGCCGACAGAGCGCCATGGCTACCGATCACGCGTTGAATCACGAATCAACCACTGTTTACGATTACTTTGTAGCTTCGTTAGATACACTTTAAACCATTAGGTTGAGAGCTGTGATTTTTTTGAAATGAGCTAAATGGTTAGTTTTAGTAATAGTTGGGGTTGTGCTTCATAATTCATTTTATTGTAAAAACTATTTCAATCCATGTAGAAATTTGGAAATTTCAGCTTAAGCAATCTGTGCTTGACGCAGGTGGGTATCTCTACATGTAAACAAGAAATTCTATTTAACGAGCTACAGTCCAAGCGACTTCATGGATTTTGACATATGAGGTACTGTTAGATTCGTTGTAGCAGTGCGAGTGATACTGTGTATTATCACTTTGTAAAATCAAAATGGCAGATTTTTTACGCAAATAGCCAAATCAGCTTAATGAGGTTGAGCATTCAACTCGGCATTCCAGATGCGGGAGCGTTCAATCTTCGGTCCGACCGAAGTTACTAAGTCAGGCAATGGTCCAGCGCGGAATTTGTATCTAACGTTTGGCATTTGAGTAGAATCATGTTATATTCTGCGCGAGATTATGCAGAAATGCATTACTATTATGGTGCTGCCCTAAGAAATGCTCGAGCAGCTGCTCGAATGTATCGGCAGTACGTGGTTAGAAGAGGTGGACCACAACCGGCGGTATATTCCGACTACCGCGTTTTTCTACGCGTCTATAATGCTTATATGGAGGGCCACATACTAGGCACTCATCGTCAGCTAGGAGCGCCGAGGATACGCCCAGAAGAAATAGAAGATAATTATAATAGAAGCAGCCGAGAGAGATCCCTCTACAGGGTGTCCCGAAAAAAGTGTGCAATATTCTACCAGCGGTTTCTAGATCTTAAAATAGGAAGAAAAGTTTATATAAACATAGGTCGACAAACGACCCCTAAGGGCGCTACGGTCTTTTAAAGGTGCTCCCCTGAAGACGGTTTTTCCTTAATATTTCCGAAACGTGTCGAGATAAAGACATAAAATTTGGTACTCTAGCCTAGTTTTTTATGCTGAATTTAAAAATATTATCAATTTGAGACAGTTTTGTTTGGAAGCGTATGTAACCGGGACGGACTCAGGTTATTTTAGCCCCAACATTTTTGTGTGATTCTATTTTTGAAATTTAATTTTATAATTTGAAAATTTAGGGTTTTCTACATAAAAGAGGTACTCTCATTGAATATCGATAAATTGTGCCATTTTTGAATAAAATCGAACTAAAAAATTTGTCACATGATAGGAAATGCACTGCGAATTTAAATGAATTGTTGAATAATTAGCCATGTCAACAAAAATACTAATTTAATAATTGGTAAATATTACATAAATACTTATTTCTAATGCAACATAGCTAACATTTAGGCAAAAACAAAGGAAATAAATTTTTTCTACGAACGAAGTTGAAATTTGTTTAAAAAAGAAGACATACAGTTGGATATACTTAAAAATAGCTTTACAATAAGTGTTCAAATAAATTCCCATTTTGTTGGATACAGAGTCTCGCTCGACGAACTAATGATTGCGTAGCCCGAAAAGTGGAAAACCTTTTTCTTCTTATTTCATTTGCAGCCTGATGGATTCTTTGAAATAAATCTTCTTGAGTATTTACTTCGTCGAGTAAACTAGGTCTTTTAATGACCCCCAAAAATAGAAATCCAATGGACTTAGGTCAGGTGAACGTGGCGGCCACGCTATAGGACCTCCTCGGCCTAACCACCTGTCTGGAAAATTGACATTCAACCAATTTCAAAAAACATATTTTCTTGAAACTGCTGGCGCACATCCAATGGTATTATATCCATGAGCTCATTCTGAAGAAAGTTCAGATACGCCTCTGAATCAAGACGATTGGGAAGTACGATAGCCCCAATTACTTGATCCCCAATTACTTCTGCCCATAAGTTCAATGAAAATCTATGTTGGAAATTTGTACGGCGAACAACTTTTGGATTTTCATCTGACCAGTGATGCATGTTATGGAAATTAAAAGCACCATTCCTAGTAAATATTGACTCATCCGACCATAATATTCTAGGAATAGTGTTTTCCTTTGCTAATATCCACTGTCACATACATCGGCTATTTTATTCGCATTCACTCACATCATGTTGACAGGCGCTTTCGACAATAAGTTTGTTTGAGCTCTTTGACATAAAAAAGGAACATTATACCTTGATGTTAGTGTGGTACCAGAAACTGTATTTGTGAAAGTATTGAAGGGCAGTCTATTAGATTATGCAGTACTTTATATAAAACTATAACTGCTGATTGCTTACGCCATTGTTCTAAGGATTGAATGCCAAATTTATGAAGAAGGATGTTGTATTCTGTACCTCTAGTAGGATATATGCCATCGATCTTAAAACATGAAAATTTTAAAAATTTCTTTTGAGGTTTATCAACAACATCAATATATTGCTTGTAAATCGGACTCCATATCTAAGATCCATATTCAAGCTTAGACCTAACCAAGCTAAAGTATAATGTCTGCAAAGTCAAAACGTCATAAGATTTACAATTGCTGATAACGAAGCCATAGGTTCGGTAAGCATTTGAAATGATTTGATTGATATGCTCATTAAAGGTTAGATGTTGATCAAAGTAGATACCTAAGTCTTTCACAGTTTCACTGCGCTCAAGAATATGTTCGATCATTGTATAATTATACACCAAGTGGTTGGTTTTCCTTGAAAAAGTTACTACTTTACACTTACTTATATTAAGATGAAGTTGATTCTTGGCACACCAGCTTTGCAATTTATTTATTTGACCTTGAACAAATGCACAGTCTTCCAAGCATGAAACGGATGAATAAAATTTTAGGTCGTCTGCGAACATTAACTTAGAACAAGCCAAAGATTCACACAGATCATTCACAAACAATATGAACAAGTGGTCCTAAATTCGAACCCTGTGGTAGGCCACTGGTTGAGACGTAAACATGTGATATGTAGCCATTATAAAAACCATACTGTTTACTTTCAAACAGATATGTATGATGTTAAGAGCGCTGAGTAAACGTTGTTGAAGCCCAGGTACTCAAGCTTTCAGAGCAAAATACTGTGGCTGACCCTATCGAAGGCCTTGGAGAAATCGGTGTACACCACATCTACCTGTCCTCTATTGTCTAATCTATCGCACAAGTATTGGCTAAATACCATTAAGTTTGTTAATGTTGAACGCTGCCTTATAAAACCATGTTGATCGATGGAAATATTATTTTTAGTGGACAGGTATATGCGGTTGTACAGTACGATCTCCAAGAGTTTTGCAAAATTATTGAGTATAGATATAGCCCTATATTCACTGCTAGAGTGATAATTTTTTGACTTTGGAATTGGGCAAACTTTGTCAATTTTCCATTTATCGGGGAAAACAGTCGTTGTTAGGGTTAAATTGAAGATAACACGTAAAGGATGAACTAATTTCCTGATACAATCTCTAACAATAAAAGATGAGATTTGATCAGGTCCAGCAGTCAATTTACTTTTAAGCTTTCTACAGGCCACTAAAATTTCCTCATCTGATATTGGCTCACAACTAATGTCGACCAGTCCACTATGACTGAAATGAAAGTTCAACTCAGTATCGATATCAGCAGTTGAGTAAACTCTGGAGAAAAAATCAGCGAAGGCGGATCACCAAATGACTCGTTACCATACAGCATTCTATTGGGAATCCTAGAAGTGTTGTTTTTACTATGTACGAAAGACCAGAAAGACTTAGGGTCATCATTTAGCTGATTTTGAATGGTTTGAAGATAGATATAATATGCCTCTTTGGTTGTAAGCTTAAATATTTTCCTGAGTCTGCCGAATTCTTAGTAATCTTCGTTAGCACCAGACCTTTTAAATTTTTTGTGCGCCTTGTCTTTTTGTTTTACTAGTTTTATAATTTCATTGGTGTACCAAGAGGGATATTTATGCCTGAAATTTTTATATTGTGGAACGCGTGCATCAAATAACTCGTAAAGTTTGATATAAAATGCATTAATTGCATCATTTGTGTCACTAGTGTTATCCAAGAAATCCCAATTAACCAATAACAAAGAATTATACAGCAAAAAAAAGTTAGCACGTCTAAAATTATATCTTTCTTGGCCAGTACTGACTGTGACGTATTCACTCTTTTTGCAGACAGTTTTTAATGTTAAACACAAAGAAGGATGATACACTTCTTCATCCACTAATGGAGCTAAATCTCTATAAACAATACAATCAATGTTACTTATTACTAAGTCTAGGATTCTATCATATTGGTTATGAATATTGTTATACTGCAAGTGTCAGACGTCTAGGGGGGGCGCCCCCCGCGCCCCCCCGCGGCCCCCTTAGATCCGCCACTGGTCTCGTTCAAAAGCTGATGCTCAGTATACAATATTTTGTTAGGGCTAGTAGATACTAGCACAGATAGCAAAGACAGTCAAAGAAGAAGTGTCACGTCACTAAACATTCAAAGTCATTATCACAACATGTCACTCAACTAATCTAAATTCAACATGCAAAATTTTTCGTGAAAATTTAGCTGTGCGACACAGCCCGGTTATTCTTCCATCATCATGAAACGATCATCGTTAAGAAACTTAATTAAATATTGTCGTTACATCCACAATATTCCTACACCAATTCGATATTCCAAGCCACGAATTCCAAAGGGAGATGCAGGAAAGCAAAAGCAAGATAGAGATATTCGGATTTTAGCACGAATAGGACTAACGAGCATCTATGCGATCATAATAAGTTCCTATCTTTGGGTAAAAAGAAACCATGATGATAGTCCCATTGAAGATGAGTACTATTTGGGTGTCAAGCCGGGATGCGAGTTCAAGGATTTAACGACGAAGCCTGCTTCAGCTGCAATTCAAGGTACTACTCGTTCTCCTCTCGAAACTACTCGGTTTATTTTTTGTGACATTCAGATGAGGTGTCCTTGCGAGTTTTCCAACTCGAATGTTCTTTCATAATCACTTTTGTTGTAGCATGAATTGATAGGTTGTAGAGCAATAAGGTCAGTGTTTCTAATCGCGGTTTTCGGCACTCAAAATTCAAATTTCAAGCTGATCAAATCTATGAAATATTTCCATTTAAATATTTGATTATACCTGCTTTTATAAGTCACTCGGGTCGAGTACCAAAGATGCAATAATTGTAAATAACCCCGTGGGGTAAGGCTATACTTTAGTGCATATCGCAAATATGTACTTCATTTCTTACTTTAAAATGAAAGATTATTATGTAACTTTTACGAAAATATAATTTTTCCTTGCTATTTTCTAGAACTTCACAGTTGCATTTTTTGTGGTAATACCTTAGAATAGAATACTGTTTTATATGCTGTCTGTCTTTTTTTGCTTTTTGCACAGAAGGATGCTCTAAATTATAAGAATATATAGCATACACAGGATACTAAGGAAAATAGATGTGAAACTGTAAAAAGTCGTTGTTTTTTGCAAAAAAGGTTCAAAACCAGCCGTGTTATTACACATTAGCTTATTAGCTAAACTAACAGTTCACAATACATACGTAAATGATGGTATTTACTTGGTAAACTGAACTGTATTTTCAATGAGATCATAGTGTTTGCGTTTATACGAAATATTTGAAAATACAAAAATTCTCGATGGCCATTTTATAACGTTCATTGCGTGACAGATAAGATAAATGATGTCCATTGTTGCCAAGTTGTAGTTTTTTTTGAGAAATACGTAATAATAAATGAGGTTATTTGCAAAATAAAAGTCTTAATTTATTGTAAATGGCTTCTTTTATGAGAAGTTGTCCCAATATTTACCGAAAACTAGATGAAATTTTGAACACTATGTGTCTAAACAGTAGAAAATGCACCAGCGGTTAGCGTGACATAAAAAAATACACAAGGCACCAGCGGTCATATAAAAATACCCAACTTCGGTTCGTCGATTTTGACCAAGCGCCAGGTCCACCCAACATATCATCGTCCAACATTATAGTTAAATAAGGAACGACCATTTCATCAAATCATCAGAAACTTGCGTTATTCTTTGTTATGTTTTCATTATTTAGTGATTGGCAACAGCTAATTTTTCAGTTATTTCTCATATATACGAGTATATACAGGGTGGACCATCCATGTGTGGACGGAATGTTACTCATAAACAAATACATTTTGGGAAAATGTATTTATGGGATGTTATACACGACATTTAAGGGCACATTTCGAAAATATTGGCTATTATACAGGGTGTCCCAATTTCGACCTACATATCAAAGTTCTGATTTTTCAAATAGAATGCCTCAAATTTCATTGCATATTTAGATAAACCAATTCAAAAGAAGAACACCTCAACCTTTATCTTATTTGTTACTTTTTCGAATTTTAATTTTTGCTCATACAGGGTGGTCAAAAACGCAAATTGTAGTTTTTTCTCAAAAGTTTCAAATGCATCACCCTGTATATTTGTGCAAGTTTGGATACAGTTTTTTATAAGCTTTTTTTGGATACTAGACACAAGGGTTTTTACGGCTATTTTTTCGGTTATTAGCACGTCTTTTATGGAACGGCTTAATTCCTTAACATATCGCATCATCCTTGGAAACAAATAAATTGTTGATTAGTTACAAACTGTCTAAATTAGCTTTGTCAGCACTATAATAAAAACGTGTTTTTCTAAAGAAGAAATGGTGAATATGGTGTTCGGTTTGGGCGAAGCCCAAAGAAACAGTTTCCTAGTATCTCGCATTTACAAGCAACGGCACCCTAATATGCGACATCCAATGCCGGAAACATTTTCCACACTACGAGAACATTTTGAATCAAGTGGAGCAGTGGAATATAGTGAAAAATGTATAAATAATCCCAGTGTCACCAATGTGGCGAATCAGTTGGAGGTTCTATTAAAGTTGCAGGAAAATCCCCATTTAAGTGCACGGCAAATTGGAGCAGAAACTGATATATGCCGAACTTCTGTCCTAAAGATTATTCACAAGCATAGGTACCATCCATATCACCTATGCTTGCATCACGGCATTTGTCCTCAGGATTTCGCAGCTAGAATGGAGTTTAGTAGAATAATGCTAATTAAAGTGAGTGAAGACACTACTTTCCTGGATAAGGTTCTTTTTAGCGTTGAGGCAACTTTTAACAGCATAGGTGTTGTCAACAGGCATAACTTGCACTATTTTGCGATGGAAGACCCTTACTGGGTTAGGCAAATAGATTTTTAAAATAAATGGATCTTGAATGTTTGGGGATGAATTATTGGCAAACAAGTTATCGGGCCTTTCTATTTCGGCAACAGATTAACAGGTGCAGAATGCTTGAATTTTTTGGTCGAGCATTTGCCTTTGCTTTTGGAGGATGTCAACCTGCAAACTTGGATGCATGTGTACTTCCAACATGACGGCGCACCTGCGCATTATCATAATCGTGTGCGTAACTATTTGGACACCTGGAATAACAATTGTTGGATCGGTCGTGATGGTCCCATATCTTGACTTAAAGCTGATTTATACTGTTCTGATTGTTATTAGTTTTTACGACAAACCTTTTTTCTTAGTTCTAATATGGAACTAGCCCACTGTTTGTCTATTGTTTCCATGGATGAAGTGATTTCTTTCCTTAATTTTGGTGTATTGTTCTATTAAAAGCTTAATAACTCAACATCTGGTGATTTTATCTGAATCAAACCTTATAGCAAAAAAAGCTTATACAAAATTGAATTCAAGCTTGCACAAATATACATAGTGATGCATTTGAAATCTTTGAGAAAAAGTACAATTCGCGTTTTTGACCACCCTGTATGAGCAAAAATGAAAAATCGAAAAAGTAGCAAATAAGATAAATGCTGTAAGTTTTTTTGTACAAAATTCAGCACTCCAAATTTCAAAATGGTGGATTGAGGGGTTGCCGTGTGCGGTGGGTAGTTTTTCTGGACAAAACACCTTATATCTCAGTAGCTAATTACCAAAACCCCATAGTATGTTATATCAATCTTCTTCTTTTGAATTGGTTTATTCAAATATGCGATAAAACTTGAGGCATTCCATTTAAAAAATCACAACTTTGATATGTAGGTCAAAATTGGGATACCCTGTATAATTCCTAATATTTTATAAATGTGTCCTCAAATGTCATGTACAACTTAGATATAGATTTTCCCAAAATGAATTTGTTTATGAGTAATATTCCGTCTACACATGGATGGGCCACCCTGTATATTTATTCATATATATCACATTTAATTAGATATATTTTGTGACAGCTCCGTCACTTTAAATAATTCTTCTAGTACATACATACAAAAAGTAAATAGATTATAACTATAATATAGGAAAAACAATAACCGAAGTACTTTTGTGAAGGGCATAAGGCATTTTTCAAAAAAGTGCCCAAACGCTATCGTAGGGCACGAGGTGGATTTAGTACAGTAAAACCTGCCGGCCACACCTCCAAATCGCATTTTCCTGACAATCCTGTGCCGCACATCCTAATCTTTCATTTTAAAATAAGCAATTAAATATTTGCGATATGCGTTATAGTTCAGCCCAATCTATGAGGTGTGAAATACCTGTATGTCTAACTGGTACGGAAAATTACCGGAGTTGGCCCCCTACAACCTCCCTCTCCCCCCAATTTTTTACCCCTAAACCTTTTAAGATATTCTGAAACGTCGAAAAACGAAGTTTGTGCGATTTCTATTTTTTCTTTTTCGACTTATTTCTTCGCCGCCACTGGTCGGATTTTGAAAAACTACAAAGCGTTTTCGCCCTTGGTATAGTAGTAACCTCGTGTAGAAATTTCATCCAAATCCGAGAAGTACTTTCCAAGTTATAGGTGGGCCAAGCATTAGCCGACAGACACACCAACAGACAGGCGTGGGAAGTAAAATGTCCTAAGTAACTTTTCCTTAAAAATGATCGTTTTCGAGCTATAAACCATTTGAAGTCTGGAAAACCCTAAAAATGGCCATCTCAAATACGTGACAACGCGGCTGGAAATCATAGATCCTGTTATTTCTAACTCTCTAATTAAAGCCCAAACCTACCCCTACAAGACCTTGAAGAGTATTCTGAGCTTAGTTTATTTAAAATGGTTCCAAAAATCTAAGAAATTTAATTTTGTCTTGGTGGAAAATCTATTGCAGAAGCTTTGAGGTTTGGAATCATTCATTTTTTACTTCCCACGTCAATTGGTGTAATCGCAAAAAATGTCGATAAGATATCATGGTATTATGACAGAAATACAGGGTGGCCGAAATGCAACTGACTGGTTTGTATTTTGAATATTTGTGAAATGAAATAAAATACGTCCATTTTTTTCATCTTAATCTTATATTTGTGAAATGAAATAAAATACGTTCATTTTTTCATCTTAATCTTCTATTGAAACTTAGAATTTATTTATGAAAAATAATATCAGACAAATGTCCTCCTCTAGAAAGGAAACGATGGTGGGCTGGCCATAGACGGTGGTCGGCGCTACTAAAAGAGGAAATTTTTATAATAACAGAGTCGGATTTCGATTGGCGATCTAGCCTGTAAATCCTTCCCTATTTTGGTACTCAGCAAGTGATCATTTACTACTTTTCTCCCCTTGTTACTGTTCGTCGATATTGTGTTGTTGAATTGTTGTGCTGTACTCTTGTTGGTGATTGTTCTTGAGTGCCTTTTTTTATCAAGGTTGATAATGGACAATAAAAGGTCATATGCGACCATTTTAATTACGAATGCAGTGAGTTTAATTCATGATGAGGTCAACAATAGTGTGGAGCAGTTCAACTCTATAATCGCAAAATACATTGGGGAGTAAGCGAATAAATTATTGCAAGAAGAGGTCATACCATGGAAGATGTGCTGCAGCTGTAGTGAGCCACAATACCCAGCGGCCTGTCTAAGCTTAGTCCAACCTCGCTTATCGCTAAGATGGAACAAAGACTCAAACGCAAGAATCTTGAAAAGAAACTGCGACCAAAAAAAGCTGATATAAAAATAACTAACAATTCGGATAGCAATTCCAAAGAAAGTGAATAGTTTTATGGCGAATTCTGTCAAAAACCTGACATGAACGAAATTTATTTGGAGGTTGCTAAACAAGAATTTTTAGGAAAACTTAGAAAAAGTGACGACGAGATTTTGCAGATCGAACAAGTCACCAAATCACAGGACTGTACTTTGTGGCATCTTCATCGGAGGATAAGGTTGTAGAAGAAGGCAGACAACAAGCTGTAAGTTCTAGTTAACTCCATCATATACCCAACAGAGTTTTCTAGTAAAGCAATACAAAAATCATTGGACACGGCAGTTCAATCTTGTGGTTTGATTATTGATCGCACACATCCATTTCTGTCAGCATCACCTCCATCTCAAAAGTTTCAAATGCATCACCCTGCATATTTGTGCAAGTTTGGATTCAGTTTTTTATAAGCTTTTTTTGGATACTAGACACAAGGGTTTTTATGGCTATTTTTTCGGTTATTAGCACGTCTTTTATGGAACGGCTTAATTCCTTAACATATCGCATCATCCTTGGAAACAAATAAATTGTTGATTAGTTACAAACTGTCTAAATTAGCTTTGTCAGCATTATAATAAAAACGTGTTTTTCTAAAGGAGAAATGGTGAATATGGTGTTCGTTTTGGGCGAAGCCCAAAGAAACAGTTTCCTAATATCTCGCATTTACAAGCAACGGTACCCTAATATGCGACATCCAATGCCGGAAACATTTTCCACACTACGAGAACGTTTTGAATCAAGTGGAGCAGTGGAATATAGTGAAAAATGTATAAATAATCCCAGTGTCACCAATGTGGCGAATCAGTTGGAGGTTCTATTAAAGTTGCAGGAAAATCCCCATTTAAGTGCACGGCAAATTGGAGCAGAAACTGATATATGCCGAACTTCTGTCCTAAAGATTATTCACAAGCATAGGTACCATCCATATCACCTATGCTTGCATCACGGCATTTGTCCTCAGGATTTCGCAGCTAGAATGGAGTTTAGTAGAATAATGCTAATTAAAGTGAGTGAAGACGCTACTTTCCTAGATAAGGTTCTTTTTAGCGTTGAGGCAACTTTTAACAGCATAGGCATAGGCATAACTTGCACTATTTTGCGATGGAAGACCCTTACTGGGTTAGGCAAATAGATTTTTAAAACAAATGGATCTTGAATGTTTGGGGATCAATTATTGGCAAACAAGTTATCGGGCCTTTCTATTTCGGCAACAGATTAACAGGTGCAGAATGCTTGAATTTTTTGGTCGAGCATTTGCCTTTGCTTTTGGAGGATGTCAACCTGCAAACTTGGATGCATGTGTACTTCCAACATGACGGCGCACCTGCGCATTATCATAATCGTGTGCGTAACTATTTGGACTCCTGGAATAACAATTGTTGGATCGGTCGTGATGGGCCTATATCTTGACTCTAGAATGGAAACGATGGTGGGCTGGCCATAGACGGTGGTCGGCGCTACTAAAAGAGGAAATTCTTATAATAACAGAGTCGGATTTCGATTGGCGATCTAGCCTGTAAATCCTTTCCTATTTTGGTACTCAGCAAGTGATCATTTAGTACTTTTCTCCCCTTGTTACTGTTCGTCGATATTGTGTTGTTGAATTGTTGTGCTGTACTCTTGTTGGTGATTGTTCTTGAGTGCCTTTTTTTATCAAGGTTGATAATGGACAATAAAAGGTCATATGCGACCATTTTAATTACGAATGCAGTGAGTTTAATTCATGATGAGGTCAACAATAGTGTGGAGCAGTTCAACTCTATAATCGCGAAATACATTGGGGAGTAAGCGAATAAATTATTGCAAGAAGAGGTCATACCATGGAAGATGTGCTGCAGCTGTAGTGAGCCACAATACCCAGCGGCCTGTCTAGGTGGTCTAAATACATTTGCGTTCTAAGCTTAGTCCAACCTCGCTTATCGCTAAGATGGAACAAAGACTCAAACGCAAGAATCTCGAAAAGAAACTGCGTCCAAAAAAAGCTGATATAAAAATAACTAACAATTCGGATAGCAATTCCAAAGAAAGTGAATAGTTTTATGGCGAATTCTGTCAAAAACCTGACATGAACGAAATTTATTTGGAGGTTGCTAAACAAGAATTTTTAGGGAAACTTAGAAAAAGTGGCATCTTCATCGGAGGATAAGGTTGTAGAAGAAGGCAGACAACAAGCTGTAAGTTCTAGTTAACTCCATCATATACCCAACAGAGTTTTCTAGTAAAGCAATACAAAAATCATTGGACACGGCAGTTCAATCTTGTGGTTTGATTATTGATCGCAAACATCCATTTCTGTCAGCATCACCTCCATCTACCTATTAGAGTAGACAAGACATGTACTTAATACAGGTATAAACGTACCTCTTTATTGCTTTGCAAAAACTACCTATTGATCGACCAGCCAAAGATTGCTAGGGACGAAAGGGGGAAATGCGATGAAAAAACCTTACCATTAGACGATTTTATATGGAGTCATAGGCGGAGATCGGAGAGACTTGAATTATTAATTGAATTTATATTTTATTACAACTGGTAGTATTAATATTTTTTTGCGATTCATAATGACGTGATACCAAACATACATTATAAGAAATAAATATACACAAACACTGAATATTGAGAACAAAATAAATATATTTTTTAGGCAACAAGTAATATTCCTATGTACGCATTATGATTGAACAGCAAAACAAATTATGCATTCTTCTAAAATAGAATACAACAAGTCAAAAATATCTGACTGAATAGAAAAATATAGGAAAACAAAAAGTAATTTCTTGATGAAATAACCCATAAACAACACATAGAATTAGACTTTCTACTGAGATACTAAAAGCCACAAACCAATAGTATAATAAATGAATATCTAAAAATTCTAAAAGGTAGCCAATCTAGTATAGTTTCAATCCTGATTAGAGTCATGATCACTGTCTGAGGAACTGTCATTGCTATCACTTTCACCTCCTATGTTGATTATTATTTCTTCCTGTATTTCTTGAATGAGACTGTCTTTTTCCCAATATTCATCTTCAATTTTTATAACATGTCCAATAACCTTTTGCCAGTCACTGGCACTTACTGAAGCGATGGCCTTATTAGAAATTTCATCTAGTTTTTTTATAGTAAATTCGCCGCTTGTATTATGGCTTCTAATGAAAAATTTTACTTGTGCCCAAATCATCTCTATGGGATTAAACTGACACATATAGGGTGGCGTTCGAAGTGGGGTGTGTCCGAAACTTCTTATTAAATTATCTATCTTATAATTTTTCTCATCAGATGGTGGCCTATGTAGACAAGCTATTTCATAAAGCTCCATTTTTTTAGCATTAGGATCATGCTCTATACCTTTTTTGCTCAACCACGTGATGATGTCTCTTTTTAGAGAAGATCTAGTTGGAGGCTTGTCTTCCAAAGCTGAATGGTAAGGTGCATTATCCATTATTATAATACTATTAGGAGGAATGTTAGGAAATAGTTTTTCAGTAAGCCACTTCGTGAAATTTTCTTGGTTCATTTGACCGTGATAATCACCAGTGGCACAGCCAGCCTTGAAAATGAGACAGGCTCCAGGAACAAAACCATCTTGCGAACCCGCATGAACAATTATAAGTCGTCCTGGAAATGAATAAATAGCCTCATTTTAGTGTTATTTTAAGTTTGCCAACACCTTTTTGAATCACTATGTATAAAAAACATATTTTTGAGAAAAAAATACTTGCAAGGGATTATGTATTCAATTAGACAAATTAAATGAGCACTTATTAAGAATATTCCAAAATTGAGAAAAATGTATAATAAGCAAAATCGAGGTGAAAGAAACTTTATTACCTGTAGAACTTATATTGCTCAGGACACCCATAATTTCTTCGCTTTGCCAGCATTTCTTGAAAGTGAGGTCATTATCAACCCAAGTTTCGTCCAAATAAATAATATGCCTTCCTTCTTCCCGGAACTTTTTAATAGACCTAAGATACTTGTATCGCCAATGTAAAATACTGGGTCTTTCCATTAGTAATTTCCTTTTGTTGTGGCATTTACGCCAGTAAAATCCTTTTGCTTTTAAAAGCAGCCTCAACGATTCTTTACCAAATGGAAATTCCATTTCTTCCTTCAGTTTGATTAGAAGTTTACTACAAGTAGGTACCACTTTAAAATCACAGTAAAATTTTTCTATCATTCTCCGAATAATGGAAAAATCGACTCCATCAATTTTTTGGATCACAGAAGGGCGTGATCTCTTTTTTCCGGGAGAAGCTAAAGGCTGTGTGGAGGTTGCATTTTGCCTGTCTTTATCTTCTTTTCTAATTTTACTTATAGTTCGTTCACTAACACCCGTATAATATGCCGCCCTTGCATTTCTAGCTACCAGTGGATAAACGAAAGTATTGTTAGCCGCTTCTGCATCGCAAGCACGTATCACGTTTGCTATTATTTCCCTTGCCTGGCTGTGAATAACTTTCCCATGCTTGAATTCCATTATCACCACTAAACAGTAAATTATATTTTCAAAGTATTTGCCAACTGCCTACGCCTATGGGAGTAGGTTTATAAATGACCGTGCCATCGGCACGTTATTCTAGTTTCAGATAAGATAAGAGTTTTGGACCAATCAGCGACCGGATGTTTACCTGCGGCCTGGGTTTTCCAGCTACATTGCCAAATTCAGCGGAACAATTCTATATCTTAAATATGTTAATATGTATGGACCGCATTTTATGTAGAACATCTGACAACTTCGCAATTTTTTGTCCGCATTCTTTCGGCTTGCAATCTTTCGCTGGTCCAACATTAACTGTTTCCTCTTATTTTGACGGCATAAGATATTTTTATGACCCTCGTTCAATTGTTACCATCTACCACATGACCCTTGTAAACATAATTGTGTTTATTGACATGAATAAACGAATTTGAATTTGAGTTCTTGAATTTATTTTAGGAAAGATATAGACATATTTGAATACATTTTTTCTTAGTCGGAACGCACCGTCGCGTCGCTTGGACTGGCAGGACAAAACAGTAGATGAATTTCGCCCAAAAATCGATTTGCACTTCACAGCTTACGTTTCATTTTTATTATTTCCAAATGAAACTCATGCAGCGTGCTAAAAACCAACTCCATAGGGTGCCAGCGATCCACTTTTTCGATTTTATCCACTAGGATCTTTTTAGAATATCAAGAAGTTGAGCACAAATAGTAAGCATTCCAACCCACCATAATTCTTACGCACAGACAAAATTTTGTAAAAAGCTCTGATAGCACCCTAGGCAATTATGTCCTGTTTATATCCAGAAAAACATCACAAACTGCAGAACATAAATTGAGGGTAACGGCGAAATGGGTACATTTCACAGGTAATGAAATTCAAATGAAAATGCAGGTATAAAATCTAGCACATTATCATTCTCAAAACCATATTTCCACGCTAAATTCCTCTATACTTGACTGGAGTGATAACCGAATTTATTCTTCCCTACTGTCGGTAGTTGCAGATCTGTTGGCGCTTGGTGTCAAACCTGTAGAGCAGGTACCGATTTATTCAAACCGTGAGCACATTATTCGTCGCATTTTCGTTACTTAAATTTCCTGTAATCACTGGGATCAGAAGCTTCTTAATAATAGAACGTGTTTCACTGATTTCAACCTCCCCTTTTTAAGCAGTACAATTTTTTTATGTCAATGATTAGGAACCCCTGAAACGTCAAAAACGGAGTTTCAGCAATTGTTACTTTTTCTTTTTTGCCTATAGCACCGTTGCCACTGGACTAAAACTACAAAGCTTTGGCAGACTTGTAACCCCTTGTGGAAATTTTATAAAAATCCGAGTGGTAATTTCCAAGTTGATGATGAGTGATACAGTTTGACTTAAAAAAACATAACATCTCATTTTATAAATGTTTCGCGTGGGAAGTAAAACGGCTTTAAAATCGAGGAATATTAGCGATCGCGATTATGAGAACGACTTATCTACGCGATATTATGAAATAGGGCCACCAAATTATCTGAATACGTCCTTTCTTAGTCCGTACAGTGCGCCGCAACGCTTGGGTTGGCAGCACGAAACAGTAGACAAAATTCGTAAAAATACGATTTGTAGAGGTTTGCGCACTTCGAAATTGACGCTTTATTTTTTGATATTTTTGGATGAAATTTTTACAGTGTGCTGAAAACAAAGCCCCGCAGGGTGCTATAGAGCCACTTTTTCATTTTTTTCACTAGGTTCTTTTTAAAAATTTCAAAAAGTGCTCCTATAGCACCCTGGGCAATTATCTTCTCAACCTACTGTATGAATTTCATTCAAAAATATTGAAAAATGGAGTGTCAGTTTCGAAGCAGCTGAACCCTTGTAACTGGCTTGAAACTCACTGTGTCGGAGCCGCCTTAAGCTGCAATATTGCATGACTGTATTGTCGGCGACTTTTATGGTCACTAGTTCTCGGGTTATCTGAATTTTGTATGGCCGCAAATGCATGTCTTTTTTTAAAATAGTGCCTAATGACAGATACCCAGTTCTTGAGAACGATGTCTGGTAGACGTCTCAGGGCGCTCCACTAAAACACTTTCACAAACTCTTGATATTTTCCGGAGTACGAACAATTCGAACACGGTCCGGCCTTGGCAAGTCTTTAACTTCACCTCTTTTTTCAAATTTCTGCACCAACTAACGAATGCTGGGCACATTATTTCGACCGTAATCTTGTCGTAGCTTCCGAATTGTTGCAAAAATCGACTCATTATTTAGATAAAACGTTTTTACAATACGGACGCGTTGTGGGATCGTGTAGCGCTCCATGATGAACTGGACGCATGTGCTTTAAACAAATACTACGGCGCCACCTACTGAAATGCGTGTATCAAAAATGGCGCGCAATCAGTCAGTTATATATTGGCCACCTTGTATACTCAACACGCAACGTTGTCGCATAGTCTGTACGTCAGGAGAGAAGATTCTGAATCGCAACGTTGGCAAATGGGCGGAGACTGGAGAATAACTATATGGGCCTATTAGTCTTGATGCATTTGATCCCTTTCGTAATTAACTTTTCTGTAAGAGGGGCTTTGTGCCCGACATAATCTTTTATGAACGCGGGAAGTGCAGTCAACCTACTTGACGCCATTTTTTTCATATTTTAGATACGGTGGAAGCAAAAGAAGGAGAAAACCCAGGATCCCTCGCACCAGTGAGTCAACCAGGAATCGAAAACGACCCCAAAGAAGGCACCCTTCGTGAACGTTACAACTTCATCAACAAAGTAGTGAACCACTGCGCTCCAGCAGTGTTTTACCTGGAGATCAGAGATCCTTACACGAAGTACCTGGAAACTGGCGAATCGGTCATAACTTCAAACGGTTCAGGGTTCGTGATTAGCGAGGATGGTTGGGCTCTCACCAATGCGCATGTCGTGCTGAATAAGCCACAGTCGACCATTACCGCTTTTATGAGGGACGGCAAAAGCTATAAGGTAAGTTGTTGCGATAGTTTTCAATTCTCGACCAATAAGAAGGGTGCTATTAACCTTAAGCTGTAACCAGCGAGACAGTTGGGGGTAAAATTTCTTCCCTGGCAAAAGCGTACCCAGCTCAAACGGAAAAGGCAGCACCTTCAAAAAATTGTTGGTGGAAATTCCACAAATCATATCTACTTAACAATCGTTTATATTTTTCTTTCCATTTGCATTCTATTTGCACGGCGATTTGACAATTGATACGGATATGGAAAACTACTAGGATTACAATCAAGCAAATATTGCGCGAGATGCTTTTTTTAGTAATAATTTAGCCGTTTGCAATACTTGAAAATAACACTTGAGATGATCTACGATAAATGTTTGCTGTACTGCAAATTTTATATACCTGTTTTTGGGCGGACATATCCCTCAAAATTCAAACAGGGCTGATTTTCTCAATCTAGTCAGTCAAAATGATCTAATTGCGTGATCAAGATGACGTTATAGTGACGTTGCATTTTGGGACTTTACACGACCTCGACCTGATATCGACGTGAATCTGACGTATTCGTGCTAGTTGGGAATTCTGCAGTACCCTTTTGATGGTGCTCTGTTTCACACGGCCAGTTTTTTCAATAATAGATACGAGGGATGTCTTTTAAGTTTTGCATATACGTATAGAAACATAGTAGGCCGCGCGGATCGAACGTCAGTACTGAATCTTAACCTCACTCTTTAGTAAACTTAAATTCAAAGTTTCACAACAATACGTGCATTGTTCTTACTACAGTGAATTTTTAAGTGTCACCAAGTTACTAGAAAAATGGAACTCAACCGAGAACATTTTCGCGCCATAATTTATTACAACTTTCGCAACAAGAATGCCTTGCTGAATTACTGTCTGTTTTAAAAACGTCGATGCTGTGCGGAAACTCATCATTGAAGATAGACATGTGGCATATCGCGAGATTGAGGCGTCCTTGAAGATCTCAAAGACCTCAATTCAAAAAAATGTACATGAAGAATTAGGAGTAAGAAAATTAGTTTCTCGTTGGATACCCCACCTGTTGACTGAAGAGCAGAAAGCAGCCAGGGTTAATTGGTGTCAAAAAACGCCTGACCGTTTCAATACCGGAAACTCAAAAAATGTGAACAGCATTCTTAGTGGTGATGAATCGTGGATTTACTGTTAAGAACCAGAAAATAAACGACAGTCGGCTGTTTGGGTGTTCCAAGGTGAAGAAAAGCCAACAAAAGTCATCCATTCTCGAAGTGTTTCGAAAAAGATGGTCGCGAGATTTGTGTCAAAAGCGGGTCATTTTGCAACAATTCCTCTTAATGAGCAAAGAACTTTTACTGCGGATTCGTATACCACCATTTGTTTGCCAAAAGTCATCATCGAGCTTCGAAAAATCAACCCCGAAAGAATAATCATCCGCCACCAAGACAATGTAAGCTCGCACACAGACCAAAAAACAAGGCAGTATTTAACGGAAGAAAACGTGGAATTATTGGACCATCCCCCATATAGTCCCGATCTAAGTCCTAACGATTTCTTTACTTTCCCAAAAATTAAAAGCAGACTGCGTGGTCAAAGGTGCCAGTCACCAGAAGAAGCAGTAGGCGCATTCAAAAATGCCGTTTTTTATCTGCCAGCAAACGAGTGGAATAAGTACTTCAAAAATTGGTTCGAGCGCATGCAGATGTGTATTAATCTTCGTGGAGAATACTTCGAAAAACAATAAAGTCATTTAAAACTACCTACCGTGTTCTTTTATTTCCATATGGAAAACTTAAAAGACATCCCTCGTATCTGTACTCGTTTTCTATTGCGTTTCCCCTACATACAATTTTTGAATGTCAAACTTCACTAACTTCAGCGTATTTTCAAACTAGAACGGTTTGACTATTTTTTGACACAGATTATTCAAGCCAATTTTTCTCCAAGAGAAGGGACAAACATTTCTCAAGATTCATGTACATAAACTTGAAATCCCTTATTAAAAAAAGTAAGACATGTTTCAAAAAGTCACCGGCGTAGGCGTATAAATCAATTTCCTTTTTCAAAATTCTTAACACCTTGTATCTCAGACAGAAAGTATTTTAGGGCCCATGTTTATATAAAGTGTTCCTGTTATTTTTTATCTGGCGCTACTAACGGTGGTGAGTACCAACTGGGAGGATTCAAAATTAAGTTAGATTGTTGCAGCAAATTTATGATAATCGTGCTGCAATTGGTTCCCTATATGAATGTAGTAGAGCTGCGTCATCTCGTGATTCGAACACAGCACACCTCAATCCACCTTAAGGTGGTTGGCCACGTATTTATGTTGTTTTTCTGCGGCTGCTGATTGGATCTTTGTGATGGACTGTAGCGGTACATGCTTCAATAATGCTATTGTTATGTTCGATACAATTTATTCAAAAAATTTTATTTGGTCGAAATTTTTTACATACTTTCTCGAAAAATATCAATGCGACCGACGTCAAATTTCGTGCCCACATTAAGTTAGTATTTTCATGTCATGAGGTCATTGTTTTTAAGAAATGTTTTTCTAAACAATATTATCTAATAATTTTTCTACCTAACTTGTAAACAATGATATGTGAAAACGTTTTCGAGATTGTTCAAAAAATGAACGAGATAATATGGAAATACGATGAAAAAATCTATTCGCTACACCCATTTATCAGAGCCAAGGTGTCAAGCATCTCGCAGTCTCCAACTTGGTTGTCAGATTGTTGAAAATAAGCAAATTTCATAAACCAGCGCATTTTTTGGAATGTGGATCTGTTATCTAACGGATAGTCCCTTTGCGGTGTGGATTATTCCCTTAAGAACAGTATTTCTATGCAGTTAGCTTCGTTTCTTTCTAGCTAAGAACACCTGACAAGGTCGCATATAAATATATCAGGAAATTTGAGTTGTCATTATATATTTTGATCCGTTTTGATATATTTTTGTCAGAAATAGTCCAAATCAGTCGCAATAAATTGGGTCAGCAAAATTTAAACAAGCTTCCTTAGGAGATTGTGGCAGCAATCTGCAATCAAATATATCTCCCTGCTTCACATGTGATAGGCAGTAAAATCGAACAAAGGACAACAATCATTAACACAGATTAATACTGAAAGAATACACTTATTGTGAGCCTGGGCAGACAGTGGATCCATACATTTTTTGGCTGCATTATTAATGCATAAATAGCCCAGAAAATAAGTTTGATTATACCTAAAATTATGCAGACACTAATGTACATGATGAACTACTAAAAAATTTTATTGGATTTTATAAAATAGAACAAATAAATACTTCACATCTGCGAAAAACCTTTAATTGATTTCTATGGAGGGTTGTCTTGAGGAGTAAAAAAACACGCACCAGTCGTCCACGAAATGGGTTCTCTATTAAGAATATTTTACTCCTCAAGCGGAAGTCTGGGGGTCATACTGCCCTTCTTGCCCCCTGTAATGGGCACCCACTGTTTTTAAATCGTTCTGCAGAATTTGGGACTTCTTGTCGCTTCTTATCGAGGTCGCCACACAAACCTCTGAGCACATTCACCATATTTTTGAATACGGGTTTATTTCCTATGCTACTACTGCTAAAAAAAATTATCTCTTCTTAAACGCCGGTTTCCTTTTGCATTCCATACTGTCGTGAAAAACTTACATTTTCATTCTTTGTGCCCACAAGAGAGAAAAAAACTAGTCATTTGGAGCGCCAACGTCGAATATCACCACCAAAAAAATTCCGAGATGAATTTAGGGTAGAAGATGAATTGCTAGAAATCTCAGTGGGTCTAGCGTCAAATCCATAGATTGCATAGACTAAAAATATTTTAGAGGTTTTTGGAATTACATCCGTATTAAAATCCCACAAAATATAAAACTTTGTAGGGCAGAGTTACAATTCTCGTATCCCACTCTATTTTATGTTTGTCAGTACGCGAGGGATTCCAGCTTGGTTTGCACTACAGGACATGACAATTATTGAAGGTGTTCCTGAATGTGTCATGTAGGTATACAGGGTGTTTCACAACTTATCCGACAAATTTTAACCACATATGCACTGTTACCAAAGAAGTTGATTTCTCAAAAAAAAATGTAATAAAAGTCCTACAGAAATTGTTATAAATCTGAGTTTTACAGCTGATGATGAAGCTATTTTTACTCGTAATAGGATAACCATCTTCATAATACACACGTTTGGTCCTCAACATCGTTTTTCTTTAAGCGTGTGTGCAGGTATTGTCGATTAACGTCTAATTGGACAGTTCATATTGCCAGATCGGATGGCTGGTCACCAGTATTCGGAATTTCTTCGGAATGATTTGCCGGTCCTTCTTGAAGATGTGCCATTGGCGGTCCAAGCACAGATGTGGTTTCTGCACGATGGGGCACCTCCGCATTTTCGTTTAGAAGTTCGTGATTTTTTGAATCAGTTATACGAGGGTGGTCCCAGAAGTACCCGACCCAACGAATAAAACAAAAATTTTGTAAAAAAATGTATTTATTTTTCAACATAATCTCCTTTGAGCTCTATACACTTTTCCCAGCGATGTTCGATAAGTTCGATACCCTTTTTATAATAAGAACTGTCTTGCTCCTCAAAATAGCCATTAACTGCCGACATCACTTCTTCATCGTTGGAAAATCTTTGATTACTGAGCCATTTTCCATTTTTTCAAGTCTGGAAACAGAAAATAATCCAAGGGGGCTAAATCTGGTGAATAGGGTGCAGGATCAAACTTTAATTCGTTAATTTTGGCCATTGCAATAACGGATTTGTAACCTGGTGCATTGTCTTGATGAAACAACACTTTCTTCTTAACCAAATGCGGCCGTTTTTGCTTGATTTCATCGCTCAAACGTTGCAATAAGTTCGCATAATACTCGCCGATGATAGTTTTACCTTTTTAAAGATAGTCAATGAAAATTATCCCACCCGCATCCCAAAAAAACGACGCCATAGCCTTGCCTGCAGATGAACCGGTCTTCGCCTTCTTTGGAGCCGGTTGTCCCTTTTGAGTCCATTGTTCTGATTGTTCTTTTGTCTCGGGTGTGCAGTTATGGACCCATGTTATGAAACGACGCAAAAATTCTGCTTTGTTGCTGTGAAACTTCGCTAAACACTCAACTGAAACATCTTCGCGACACTGTTTTTGCTCGATTGTGAGCAATCGCGGCACTCATCTTGCACACAGCTTTCTCATGTCCAAATTTTCAGATAATATGCGATGAACCACACTTTTTGAAATGCCTACAATGTCTGCTAGCTCGGGCACTTTCAGTCGACGATCATTCAGTACCGCTTTGTGAATTTTCTTCACCATTTCTGGAGTTGTCACCTCATTTGGTCAACCACTGCGATGCCCGTCTTGGCAGCTCATACGGCCTCGTTTAAACTCTGCTACCCAAAATTTTACTGTTGTAAACGAAGGAGCAGACTCACCCAGAGTAGAATCCAGTTCAGCTTTTATATTGGTTGGGCTGAGGCCTTTGAAATAAAAGTATTGTACCACATAACGATGACCAATTTTCACAAATTCACTGAAAACGTTCAGTACCTATTGATGGCTGCCAAACAGATACTAAACAACGTGATACAATACAATAATCAAATTCAAGCGGATAACCAAATGGAAATGGTATTTACCATTTTGGCTTGGTATTTACCAATCCGTTCAAGCGATTGTAGTTATCAGTTTGGTTATAAGATCCGTGACGTCACGAATCAGCTGTTATATGTCATAGTTATCACCGCAAAATTGTGGTATTTACCCAACTCCGGAGTAGTTTTATATTTCTGGTTATTATTTAACATGTGACAAGTTAGAATTTTGCCGGGTATTGGATATTTTTATTGTACTTCAGCTTCATTTTTGGGAAACTTGATACAGGCTGACTTCAGTTTTAGCATTATTTATAATCATCACTGTTGTTGGGGACACTTTAAATCTACTTCCTACACTTAAAAAAGTATCCTGTATAGCCATATACCACAAGAATATTAAAATATGGCCGTATAAACTCACTGGATGATATCCACCTGTATACGGTTTTGTTAATATCTTTTTTCATCGCTTTTTCATCATTTTTGCTAAATCAATAAATATTTTCTTTGACATGCGGAAAAGTTTAGAGAATTGAAAGTTATCACAGCTACAAAGCCATGGTTCCATCAGTAAAATTTTTTTTCGGAAAAAAAACATTCCTCCCATTAATATTATGAAAGTTTTCTTTTTTTCAACTTTCCATACCCCGTTGTAGACGAAAAAGCACCGATTATTAAGTGATAATAAAAATAATCAGAAATTATATACGCGCTTTTCTAAAATAAACAACTTGCAACAAACCGCGGTTAAAACCAACGCGTTCAAGCAATTCGAGTAACTGACGTCACCATCCCGTGTGTCATCTTGAACCATATTATAACCGCGGTACATAATACGGAAATTTTGGTTATCCGCTTGGATTTGATTATTGATATTTTTCAAACAACTATCGCCATCTCTAGGTTAGGCCGGGTACTTACCAGATACGCTGGATCGGAAGGGGTGGACCAATTGCATGCCCTCCACGGTCTCCCGATCTAAATCCTCTGGACTTCTTTTTTTTTTTTTTTTTTTTTTTATACTCCAACTACCACGAAGGCCTAAGGCCTAAGCACCCATTGGGTACCGTGGGGCTATGGGGGATACATGGGAAAGGGGGGACGCCACACGGACTCTGGCGAGGGAACACGTGTGCATGCAACATGCACACATTCTGGCTCCGCCTACGAGAACCGCCGGGTGGTACCTCCGCGTTCGACAGTCAGAGACCATCTACCACCTACGGACAATCACAACATCCATGGCCAAGAGAAACATTTCTCCTGGGACGGGACTCGAACCCGCACAGCGCACGGCGGCTGATCAGGAGACCGAAGGGTCTACTACTGCGGCCACCGCTGCTGCCTAAAACAAACACACAACATCCATGGCGAAGGCGAGATTCGAACTCGCGGCCCGGCCGGCCGGCTGATCAGTAGCACGACACTCTGACCCACGCGGCCAACCGAGGGGATACTTGAAAAACGAGCTATACCTTACTCCAGGTCAGAATTGAAGAATTGCGTGACCGAATCACAGTGGCTGCCGATAATTTGAGCCTTCGGACACAGCAGGAAAGAGGTGCATTTAAATTAGTGCGCGGAAATTGGATTAGACGCGCCAAACCTTACACTGCAGTCAATGGAAACAATTTTGAATAGCTTTTATAAGTAAGTGAACTGTTAAATTATATTATCTTATCTCGATTTCTGTAGGAGTTTTATGACATTTTTTTGAGAAATCAACTCCTTTCGTAACAGTGCATATGTGGTTAAAATTTGTCGGATAAGTTGTGTATAGATATACTTGAGATCACTTTAGGATATATAATTAGTACAGAATAATTGATATTGAAAATCAAACACGACTTAAAGAAGATATGTTGCAGAATAGCGCTATATTTTTACAACAAATGAATAAATTATTATTCAACAGGTATATGTAGAAGATGTAGACGTGAACCTGGATCTAGCTTTGTTAAAATTAGAATCGCTAGAGAAACTACCTAGCTTGCAGTTCGCCTCAGTAGGCGATACAGCTATTGGAGAATGGGTAGTAGCGTTGGGAAGTCCTTTGTCCCTTAGTAACTCGGTTACTGTTGGCATAGTAAGTATATTGCTAACAAATAAGGCCCGGTTTTTCAATCGCAGGTTAACTACGACCTTGGTCTTAACTTATAGGTTATTTATGAAAAACCGTTTTTCAATATCTTGTTTATGGTAAAACGGTAGTTAACTTTAACCAGAAGACCATCTATGAGTTAACTAGAAAGGCTGTAGTTAAATAGCAATGCCTGACGTTTCTTTGACATAAATTTAGACGTTTGTTCAAAAAATCACAACAAGTCCATATCAATCTATCGATTAATTTAAGATATAAACACGTTTATGGATTACGACGTGAATGCGTATAGCAGTGATAAAGACGCAGGAAGGCCAAAAATAATCCGCCATCGGCCGAATTACTTTGATGACCTTGATTTCCTTGCAAGATTTCGCCTTTCAAAAAATACTGTTGAAACTCTCCTGGACGAAGCTTATGAAGATTTAGTATATCCTACAAGCAGGTACAAGTATATATTATTGTTTATTTCCATATTTCTACATGACTTTGTTATTCCAGGAATAACTGCTTAACGCCCCAACAGCAGCTGTTGTTAGCACTGCGCTATTACGCCAATGGAAGTTTTTTAACTGTTGCTGGTGATTTTGCTGGGGTTTCCAAATCAACTGCATCTTACTAATAATTATTTTGCAAATTTGTAAATCGATTCAATACTTTCACTGATGCTCAGTGAATGACTCGATACTAGATGGAAGTTGTTTAGTATAAGATCTGTGATAATCCATGGCAAGTGGATAAGAGTAAATCGATTCAATACTTTCACTGATGCTCAGTGAATGACTCGATACTAGATGAAAGTTGTTTAGTATAAGATCTGTGATTATCCATGGCAAGTGGATAAGAGTTGTGGCCAAAATTGTTGGTGCCCAAAAAAGGTGCACACGGCATTTGAAAAAAGATGCCACAAGCCTCAAAATGGACACTCAATCGATCTTTTTGGACACCTAAAGCTTTCGCCATAGCTCTCATCTACTTGACATATGAATTATCCCCTATTTCTTGTAACTACAGAATCAAAATAAACATGATTTTCTGAAAACATTTTATTATTAAAATAACATATTATCCTCAAAAATGCGAAACACAAAAAAAAAATGAGTGAAAGTGGAAATATTCCAGAATTTGACAAAATAAATCCTTTGTTTTCTACTTATATAATGCATTGATCTGTAAATCTAACAGCTGAACCTTTATTTGATATATTTCCATTTGTGTTCTTCACTGAATTTTTCTTTTTGTAGTTTCACAAAATTCAGCTTTTCTTCCATTAGTAGATAGTCAACAGAAATATATTTTTTATTTTGTTCCGTTTTCGTACATGATAGCTTTCTAGTTTTGGGCCTCTTCAGTTGTTGGGGAGTATAGGAGCTCCATTTCCCATTATTGAAGACCAGTTCACTGTCATCAGTTCTTTGCATCAGGAACTAAAAAATGAATAATTAAAAAAATGATTCTTGTAACTGTGTATCAATCAAATCGAATGCCTGTAATTGGCATGAACCTCCCCCTGTTTTGATTATATTGCCTTTGTTTGTAGCAAATTTGCTTTTTGTTTTTTCTTTAAATTGAAACATTTATCTCGTAGAGTTTTTGCCTCTCGGTGGCACCCTGTTAGGGCTTGGAATTCTTGTTCGATGCACTGCCATACTGAACTTTTCTGTTCCCACATAACTGTGCCACTTGTTTTGATCTCTATTACATCTTTTTTGCTCACCAATGATAGCATCATTTCCTCATTCTTCGAGAAATTTTGAGCTCTCTTTTTGATATCTTTCTCCTTGCTAGAAGACAGTTTTTTCGAAATTTTAGCAACAAGAATAGAGGTATTGTGTGTCCCCTTTATTTTTGGATTGTAAATTGTAGGAGTGATGTTAAAAAAGGTGGAAAATACGATATTTAGCAGATATTCACAACTTCAGTGTTTTTTGACCTTAGTGTTCATTAGACATTGCATTTGCAACCTTTTTTATCACCATTTCTATAACGCCGTCTATAGGGTCTAATTCTAAACATTTGTACGAGCAATGTTGGAAAAAACTTACCTTGCTCCATGAAGGTTTTACGTTTTATTCGTTTTTAATGAAATTTCCGGATTTCGATTTTGGCTGCTTTAAGAAATTTCATTCAATCGAACTATCATGTATAACGTATGACACGGGACACAGATGCATAAATATATGTTGAACTTCTGGTAAGATAACTGACGCTGTCAAGATACTTGAAAAACGCATTTGCAAGTAACTACAAGTTAACTTCCTGGCGATAGTTAACTAACCAAAAAGTTAACTTGCTATTGAAAAACCGGGCCTTTAATGTCGAAGTACTATGAGTTTTGGATATTGCCTGACATTGTCTTTAGGAAGAACTATGTCATACATTTTCGGCTGTCTATCTGTCGTCTGTTGCCTGTCCGGAAATTTCTACAGAAGGCTCATTTCATACCAAAGATGAAAAAAACTTTAAATTTTGGAAATCTAGAGGCAGTCGTGGCTGCGGAGCTATTAGCAAAAAAATGGAAAATTTCATATCGTTGGGGACGGAGTTTTTTCTCTGATGTGTGTAAAAAAATTATAATTTGTTATTAAAGTTTTTTATCTTCAGACTGTGTTGGTGTTTTTTTGTTCTACCCTGATCTTGACGCCTCATCACATGCCATCTTAATTTAATATCTAGTATTTAATTAAAAACAGACGAGCTTCGGTTTTCTTATTGTTTGTACAGTGATGCGGTATGGGCGGTGATCTACTAGTCAAAAACTAATACAGGGAAAGCGGAGTAAGGGATATGCGCATATAATTATCTGCAACCCAAGTCCACGTCCCTCGTGATTGATGATATGGGCCATAAACCTATCTATATTATACAAATACTACACAGAATTTTTCGGTAAATGCCTCATTTCGGTAGAAATACCGAAAAATAGGTATGTTCGGCAACACTGTATTGAAGGACCCGACACGCACAGAGCACGATAGTTCAAACGAGGAGGCAACAATGATTAAGTTAACTTGCGATTGAAAAACCAGGCTTAAGAGAAATATCCTTTAAAATAAACTGTTTTAGGTGAGCTGTGTGGATCGTCCAGCAGAAGAACTAGGTCTGAAGAACTATTCGATGACTTACATACAAACAGACGCCTCGATAACGTTTGGCAATTCCGGAGGCCCATTGGTTAATCTGGACGGTCACGTGATTGGCATCAACAATCTTAGGATGACGTCAGGCATTTCGTTCGCAATTCCTGTCGAATACGTAAAGAAGTTTCTGGAGCAGAGCAGGTTCATTTAGAGTATTTAGCTTAGCCGAATGTCACACGACCAGTATTTGCTGTGGTCCATACCATAAGTATTTACTGGTGATTCTGTCATGTCAGTGAATTTCTACGAAGCCTTATTAATTACTGCGTCCAGGTAATGCGGACAATAAATACCTCATTCCATTGAATGAATCATTATAAATACTGACGGATCACAGTAAATACTTATCGTGCGACATTCGACATTTCGACCCATATACCTACCTCGGGTCAAAATTAGCTCTTCTCTATTTTGGCACCTCCTTCTGAATTTACTTACTCTACTTTTCAAGCTAAGAATGTGCTGCTCTTCTCAAAGATGTACCCAAGGATTGGCCCAGACATTACAGTATAACGTCGCATCTCTATGCCACGCATGGTTTTCCAACAGTTTGCAGTGTTCACCTTAAAATTAGTGAAATACCAGTTTGAAACTTTGCTCCGACCTTGATTGTCCAGGGAAAAACATACAATAGGGAAGTTTCGTGATGTTCATTAGTCTATAGACAATAATTCATAAGACACATCTGAGCGCTCGGTAACGTGGTTTCCAGTTGAAAACTATTGAGTACTGCGTAAGTTCGTACCATTATCAAAGCCGGATTTATAAAAGGGTTATTTATGCAGTGATAGAATTTATACTAAGTGACATATAAATCCGAACACCCAGTTTAAATGGTTTTATTTTAATAAAATTTTGTATAAGTACTTAATGAAGCATAATAAGTAAATGATAAAAATTTCAAAATGATTGCACTGCTTTAAAGCCCTTTGACCTTTAATAATGTGTGGATGCACCCTGATGTGCTACGCATTCTCCAACGCACCTAGGCTTGCTTCTGATCAGGTGGTCAATGTCCTCCTGTGGTATCTCATTCCAGGCAACCACCAACTCCTCTCGAAGTGCTTCTAGAGTCTGAGGAGGACGTTGCAAATTGAGCAATCTCCTACCCATCATATCCCACACGTGCTCAATTGGGGATAAGTCGGAAGATCTTGGTGGCCATGGTAACAATGTGACATCATTATGTTGAAAGAAGTGGCCGGTATGAAAAAAAGCCAAAACTTCTCATTCGTCGGTAAACACTTCGCATGCCAATAGGTCTTCCGCGTTCTGCAAACCATTCATTTGCAATGGACCTGGTAGTGGAGAAACGATCCCTTAAGGCCAATAATCTTAGGCGGCGTCCAGTGCCCCTTGCTCTTTGCGTACGGCCTTCTCGAAGCCATGACTGACAACACCTAACCACAGTGTCTACACTTCTTTGCACTCTAACTGCAATTGCCCGAAAAGAAAGTCCAGCTTCCCGAAGTCACACTATACGGCCCCTATCAAACTCACTAAGTTGACGAAATCGTACAGGTCTCCGTACTCTAGGCATCGTAACCTATCGTAAAGGATGTCAAGAACCAAAATCCGCCAACGTTGATTCTTTACTGCGGCTGATATATTCATTTTTAGAGCGTTAGTGAATTAAAAAAAGCAGTATAAAAACCGGAATGTCCAACTGATAAGGCTGGAAATTTTTTCACTTGTTATTTACAGTAAAATAAATACATTCACCAACTTTTATTAAAATAAAACCATTTAAACTGGGGGTTCGGATTTATATGTCACTTAGTATATTTCTTCAAATCCATCATATACAAGCGCGGAAATAAAAGGTGTGAAACTTTGGAAGTAAGTATTTATGCCTACTGCCTACAGATTTGAGAATATAACTCGACATTTTTCAGGGCAGGTAGATATTATTTATATATATATATATATATTTATATATATATTTTTTTTACATCTCATATTGTTAAGGGGGTTAGATGGTAGAATAGATAATATATAATCTAAATCTCGCCTACTGTAAGAATATTACAAATAAAAGACGTTAATTATTATTATTATTATTATTATTATTATTATTATTATTATTATTATATTCGTATCGTGAAGATGCTATTGGTTATGTTCAGTTGAAACGTGAAGGTACTAAATGCATTGTAAAATGCAGAGTTACACCTAAACATCAAGTGAAAACTTACCACTGTACATTGGTCTGTAACGAAAGTGAGGAAAAAACTGAAACTGTTGTGTGTCATAATTGTGCTGCTAAGCTTGGTTGATGTAAACACACAACAATAACGTTTTTGATCTTCCTTTTGAAAAGAAGCAAGGAGCCTGCAAGTACTTTACGTACTGGATGAAATCGGCGCTATCTAAAGTTGGAAGTAGTATTATGTTTATTAAAGGAAATATTTCAATAACAAAATTACTCACATCAAAGTGGCCTTCACAGACATATGTTGTACTTTTTGGTCCAATCAAATCATGCTTCATAAGTTTGCACCCTTTCTTCCTGATATTTTCATGTGAGGGTACGTAGAAAAAATATTTATCAGGGGTTGTAATCGTTGGGCTTCTACCTTTTGGAATGATACAGTATTTATAACAACCTTTTTTTGTCATTTCGCTCATAACCGATTGGATATACAGTCAACTAATTAAACAAATTGGCGCGGAAGACGTTTAGCCTACCACGTGTTCCCGCTGTATGTGTACCTATACCTATACGTCTGTTTAAGAAATTGAGTCTGGATAGTGAAGTGTGACGTCACGCGTCGCGCTCAGACGGAATAAAATATTCTCGCGGGGCGCAACTTTGATAGGCTGTAACTTTTTTGTTTTTATATATAACTGAATCACTATCATGTTTCATTTTGATTAAAATTTTATTTGAAACAATAACAAACAAAAAAAAATAGTAAACTTGACCAATTTGGCTATCAGTGGCGAATTTAGGAATCTATCTAGGAGGAGGCGCAGTTATAAGAAACTGTTAGCCAATGTTGGATATTGCACTGGAAACGCTGCGGCAAGCAGAGCCACTACCTCGCAATACCTCGCAACAAAGATAAAACAGAATAAGGTTGATTATAAACGAATTAAGGGGTTTCACTATGAGAGTAAATGCCCACAAGACTATACTTTCGCTACACTGATAGCGTATTATGCCCTTATGACAATTGAAGAACGGCGGATATATCTAGGAGGTAGGTAATTTTCGCACCAGCAATACACAGCAATATGTAGCATTTTACTGAAAAAAAATGTAGTCTTGGGTATCAAGGGAGTGAGCAAGGGACGCTCTAAGCCCGTCAATGACAAAATGGTATATTTTTCTCTGGAAAATTGAAGTCGGAGCAAAGTTTTAAATTATCAGGTTACTAATTTTGATGTATAAGAAATGAAACTCAGTGTGGTTTCGGTTCGAAACTATAGCAGCAACTTTATTGGATGAAAACAGCATGACAACAACGCTAGTTACATTTCGTATTCAGTTTATAAGAAGTAAAATATAGCAAAATGCAAAGTCAGGAATGTTCTCACAAAGATAACACCTAACGCTGTAACTAGAAACCGGATGGACGGCGCTAATCACAAGGGCATCGGGACGGTGTTAGCCGTACCGTTGAAATGGTAATCATCAGGATTCCATAACTCCTCCCTCCTCGGAAAGATTGGTCTCCAATCTCAAAAAATGATTTGAACTTTTAATTTGAAGGAGAAGTTTCTTAAATATCACTACTTTGAGGTGGAGTTTTAGTATCCTTTACATAACGGTATCTAACAAAAATTGTTATAAATAAAACCAATAAAATAATTACCGTAGTAAAAATAACAGGATAACTTATAGTAGAATGAAACTGTAAATCTTCAAAATGAACTTGAAGTGACGTGAGATTTTTTTCGAAATAAGAGTGTTTGTTTTCTTAAATGAATATTTATCGTTGTCACCTCTGAAGGATAATTCTAATTCAATTTCATAATTAGAGTCAAATTCTAATACTTGATCATTAATAAATGTATGACATTCTAAAATTATGTGAGTAGTAAAATGAATATGATGGATTCCTTTACAATCCTTGATTTTTGTTAAAACATTAGTGTCGATTACATAATTGTTCTTACTTAATTCTAGGATTCGCGTGTAGTTTACTAGACTTTCAGACTCACAAGTGTCTAACTTAAGTGGTTGACATGGCGACTGGAAAGTATTCGTGCAAACATACAGCTGATTGCTTAACTCTATAATATTTTTGCAATAATAATACTTCCTCAAAGTATAAAATATAATCACTTGGTAATTTTACTAATTCTTTTTTGACTGTGATTGAACATAACTTGAATAAGGAATAAGTTCTAACATCTAAAATGGGAAACTCAACTAGAAAAATAAGTTGGTTTTCTAAAAGTATAAGCGATAAAAGGGAAAGATCCTAAATCTCAAATAAATTTATTTTGTCGAATGGCAATAATTCTTCGTCTTTATAAATGGATTTTAAATGTTCAATAAGTAAGGTAATCTGATGATGAGATAATTGTTGAGACCTGTTTGCCGGTTCAATTGTAGAACTAATAAAAGTGAATTTAGATATGAATTAAATCGTTGCAAATTTGTAATAATTGAGATCTGATGGATCGTCTGGTGTGATAACAAAGACTGATGTTCAATAGGTTGGACATTATGAATAATAATTGACTGAATTCTTCTTGTATTATCTTCAAAAGTTTCTTGAAGAGATTTGCAAAACGTGATAGTTTTCTGATGACTTTCTTAAAAATGTAGAAAGATTGTTTGAATAGCCATCAAATATAAGAATTGAACCTTTTAGCATGTTAAAAATTAATTGAGGATTGTCATGCTGAACGACATTCTGTTGATTTGAAGTAGCCATTCTTATAGGAGATCTTTCTCTTTCGGTAGGCACAAAACGATTAACAAAAGGCATAAAATTAAATGTATAAAAGATGCAAGATAAACATGAGTAAAAATAGGTGAAAACAAAACTTAAAGCTATGCACAAAATTAGATTTCAATTGAAAAAGGCAAACTTGGATTCTTCAAAAAAAATAAATCTTCTCTGTAGAAATGAGTTTTTTTGATAAATTCTTCTTATGGTTAGGTATTAAATCTTTTTAGTTGCAAAATCTTCTTAATAGTAATTCTTAACTACTTACAAGGACAGTAACATCAATTGTTGCTTCATCTAGGGGCTGGTCATCTTGTCTTCGATTCCAAATCAATGGTTCTGGACAGTTTCTGGTAGAATTCCCAGCAAGAGAATATTAATTCTTACTTGATATTGGCACTCTGAGAGTCCAAGTAGAACAGGAGGGCCTTCCCGACGTCTGATACTAACTCTTGGCTTTCGCTGGTACTAACTTCGGTTTTCTCAGGAACTCACTCTTTGGCTTGCTCGGAGACACCGCTGGGCAGCTCGTCTATTAGATATTTCTCACAATGGTGACAGAAACCAAGCCTGGGATCCTGTTCGCAGCGCCAGAAATGAAACTCAGTGTGGTTTCGGTTCGAAACTATAGCAGGAACTTTATTGGATGAAAACAGGATGGCAACAACGCTAGTTACATTTCATATTCAGTTTATAAGAAGTAAAATATAGCAAAATGCAAAGTCAGGAATGTTCTCACAAAGATAACACCTAACGCTGTAGAATAACTAGAAACCGGATGGACGGCGCTAATCACAAGGGCATCGGGACGGTGTTCGCCGTACCGTTGATATGGTAATCATCAGGATTCCATAACTTATACGCTGTGAATGGTTAGTAATCGGCTATCCTGACAGAGAGATGAGTATTGAAAATAGCGTCTAGATGTAGTGTTAGAAGGCTTTCCAGATGGCCGGGAAATCCGGATGTTGTCCCGAAATTTTGCATCTTGTTCTATATCCAGTAATAAAAGAGAAAAGAGTATGACAATCTAGGAGGCCATAAATGCGCCCTACAATTGTAGGGACGACTGACGATACGGGCCTAAGTTAAGACTTCTGGCTCTGAGAGTCAGATGGTTGGTATGCTTACGGTATATCGCCGAATAGGACAGCTAGGAATCAGGTGATCTTTAGTGACTGATCCTGCTTCTGTCTGGTGACGTACGATGGTCGGTCAAGAGTGGTGAAAGACGCGACCCACAACCTGACAAAAAGCGTCACGTTCACCACACCGTGGGAGTTATGGTTTGGAGTGCTATTGTTTATGGTAGCAGATCACCACTAATTTTCATCAGAGGCAATATGACTGCCCGACGCTATATTTAAGAAGTAGTGGAACCTCATCTTATTCCATACCTAAACAACATCCAAAACCCGATTTTTCAGCAAGACAATGCCAGACCGCATGTTGCCAGATCATCTTTAGCCTTCATGGATCAACATCGCATCAACAGTTTACCTTGGCCACCACGATCGCCTGACCTATCTCCAATCGAACATGTCTGGGACATGATAGGTCGCAGAAACAGCAGCTGTTACTCACGAAGTTGCAGTAGCCTGGAATGAGATACCCCAACAGTATATCGATCGCCTTATCAGGACGATGCCCAGGCGTCTCAATGAGGGTATAAGAAATCTTGGATCCTCAACACACTATTGAATCAACTTCTGCAGTCAGTTGACGAACCAAGCTGAAAATTTAATCATTTTACTAGTGAGGGACTCTGAACATAGGTATATCGACGATCTCAAATCAATTCCTCGTAAGTCCGAAAATGTCAATTTTCTGATTTTATTCTGTTTCGATTCCTGTATACCCACAGGAATGCTCTCAGTAAATCCATATCGATGGTTCTTATTCGGGAAGCATCGATGATTTCAAATCAATACCTCGTAAGTCCGAGGGCTAATTAAAATATCCTATTTGTTTTCATAAATTTATTACTTATCGTCCGACTCCGTTACCCTTGAATTGTCCCGGAAATGATAACTCTGTATCTGGCAACCCTGCTGAAGGTACTAAAATTATAAACAAACACCATAGGAACTGTATTCCAGTTCGTACCTGACAGCTGGACCAGGACTGATGTGGCTGCTAGATGCCGCCGTTTCTGGTGGTATAATAGGCACGGACTTCTCGCCATTGAACGAAAGCTATATACTACGTATAGTTTGTTCAATGGCGAGTAGACCGTATCTACTGTACCATCAGTATAGGTTGTCTCTAACGACCACAGTGGTGACCCGGGTGACAATTGTGAACTAGGATACAGTTCCAAAAGACAGCTTGCTGTTTTCACTCTCGCAGTTACCGATTCTGGTAATAGATGACCCCTTGTGCCGATTTATTTCGATAGATCTTATATCATGGATAGAGGATAGTTGCTCAGATTTCGTTCGTTGTTCTACCTGAGCCCAAGTCTAGGCCATGCTGATGAGTTGCCAAATAGCACGAAACAGCTGTACATGATTGGCCGTCTGTAGTAGGACGAACAAAAGCTGTATTCCTAGTTTGTTCCATGGTATCACGTTTGAGCGGCATATTTTTATCTTGAAAAGTGATGTCAAGAGGATCTTTCGAACTGGTGTGTCTTAATTTTGAGACGCAGTGTTTTTTATGTATATATCGAACTATATTGGATCAGGAATCGGATCAAGAGTGGCAAAAATAAGGGCCCCATGGGAAAAACGCTCTTCGGAATCTCCACCATCCCATTGTCCGCTGACGTATTGGCTGATCTTTTGGGGAATAACGTCACTATACCGAACGACATCAAGAACGGGCTACTCATATGGAAGATTGTGGGCGATAGTCTGGCAGCTCAGTAAGTCTCAGAGAGATCAAAATAGGTTGAATACAAAGATTATCTGAAATTTTATTTATCCCTATCATCGATAGATTAGGAGTCAAGCCAGTTTATATTGAATTGATTGTCGCAAAAATTGTGTAATTTTAGTGCATACTTTGGACTCATTTGTCTACCAGTGCCTACCAAAGTGACAGCTTTGTATCAACATAATAATAATCCTTACCGCTGGAAACATCTACCCTCATGAGGCTTGTGCTGTTCTTTGCAAATTATGAAAGAAGTAGCACGTCTTGAAATCAGCTAACAACACAACTATCTGCGAACACTCGCACTTTTAAAAAATAACACAGAAACTACGAATTGTAAAAATTTTTACTTATGTCAAGTACACTTTGGTCCTCACAGCCTGCGGGAATAAGGAGACAAACAAAAGTGTTTGACTGGCTACTTCTATCTAGTCTAAGCTTGTTGATCCCGATCTGAGATTTCTAAAATTTTATTTATATTTTAGGAGCGGTTTACAGCCAGGCGACGTCATAACACATATTAACGGAGTACCAGCGAAAGAGGTTTCAGATATATATCTTCAAACCAACGTAGAGAACGTGCTTGAACTCAGCGTGGTACAGAATGGTCAGAGAAAGAAAATACTTATTGATCCGAAGAGCGTAGTGAAAGATGATAGTCCATAAGCTTAGCAAGTGAAATCAACTCAGAACTATAGAATATTTTATTTGATCGAATATATGATTTGCGAAGTAGTATGAGAATAAATTTTATTTACATAATGTGAACATGTTTCCAAAACACAGTACTGTAAGTAGGCACCTTCACGAAGAAAAAGCGTGCTAGCGCTCATCCGTTTTCGTTGGATGGCCGAGTTCTGCAAAAAAGCCGTTCATACTACTACTCGTCGTTGCTTCTCAAGGCGGTCCGGAGGACCTTAGCCTTTAGGTCATAGTCACTGTAATGTCAGTGTCTGTCGTCAATCTGTCAGGTCTGGTGGCGCAGAAACCAGACAAGTTGTGGGGAAAGGGGAGAGGGAGAAAGAAAGGAAGGAAGTAGGAGCGAAAAGAGAAAGAAAAGCAATTGTTTTATGTAAATATTTGAGGTGTGGTAGATATAAGAACTGTTATATTGTACTATATAAATTTTTGACTTGTCCTGAACTGAATTTTGGGTCGTTGGTTTTTAAAAACTATAGTTTTTAAAGGTCTGAACATGAATTTAATTTTGTTCACAGTGCGAGTCGCGGCCTGTAATGTTTGCGTATCTCCTCGACTGTGTAATCCACTGCTTCACGCAACAAAGGGTTACTGTGCGATTCCGCTTGCTGGTAGCGCCGTTGTGCCATACCTATGATGTAATCCCTAAGGTAAAGGATGTCAAGATCTCTATGGATGGTATCGTTTGATACATACCATGGGGCATTAGTTATTGTTCGGAGAGTTCTGCTCTGCAGAACTTGTAGTTTACGCATATGTGACATAGCTAAAAAGCACCAAGCCGCACTTGCGTAGGTTATTGCAGGTCTGATGATGGTTTTGTGTATCCGAATCTTATTGACCAAACTCAATTTTGATAAAAGCGGATACATTTGCCGAAATGTAATTTGGAATTTAATTTTCAGTTGTTCAATGTGACTGCCAAGTCACATCCTTGTTGAGTGTAAGACCTAAATATTTAGCTTTGTTAGCCCATGGTATTGTAACATCATCCACAGTAATATCTGACGGGGCACCACGGCGCTTTTTTGTAAAATAGATAGCCTGTGTCTTTGAAAAATTAATTTTGATTAGCCACCGATTCGCCCACTCTAAAACCTGGTCCACCGCTTCTTGCAGCCTGTCATGGACTATGTCTCTAGAACATGACTGGGCTACTAATGCGGTGTCGTCGGCATAGAGGTAGACGTCACAGTCGAGTATAAGAGCGGTCCTAAGACCAATCCCTGCGGAACTCCGGCCCGAATGCTCAGTGTTGTAGAAAATACACTGTTAATTTTGATTCTGAATTTCCTTCCATCTAAGAAAGATTTGAGTAGTTTTAATAGCCAAACAGGGAAACCGTTTTGAATAAGTTTATAGAGGAGGCCTGCGTGCCACACCTTGTCAAAGGCTTTCGCGACATCCAGAAAAAGGATTCCCGTGCTCTTATCGTGGGTGAATCCGTTGGTTATACGCTCCACCAGCCTGACTGCTTATAGCTCCGTACTATGCTCGGACCGAAAACCGAATTGACCATCAGGAGTCACTTGGAGACCTGACGAAAAATTCTCAAGGTGACCATAAATCACCTTTTCGGCGAGCTTACAAGGAGCAGACAGCAGGCTAATGAGGCGATAATCCTGCGGAAATATTGAGCCTACCTTCTTTGAGATTATGATGACATCATCGACCTTTAACGCATCTGGAAAGTATTGGAGCCTAAGAATTGCGTTGATTATTATTACCAGGTATGTCACTGCCTTTGACGACAGCAGCTTAAGCGCCTTGTTGGTAATCTGATTCTCTCCGGGTGCCTTGCGCACCTTCAGATCATTTATATGACCTTGAAGCTGTGCTGGTGTGAAATACGGAATCACTGATGATGACTGTCGGTGTGCTATGCAGAGCTTCTGTTGAAGAATCTTCCGAAGAGGATACACCAGCTCTAGCAGTGCTGCCGCTGGCGTCATTAACAGCAAAATACCTCCTAACAGATCTGACAATGTCTCGTTCCTCGTCGAGATTGTTATCGAGATCATAATTTGGCGAAAACTGTTTTTCCATGACATCAGCAAAAACTCTCGCTTTATCCTCAGTCCTGAAGACTACGCCTTCGGGGCCTTGGATATGCAGAAGTTGTTCCCGTTTGCCATTTTTGAGCGACTTCGCTACTTTCCAAAGAGGAGTAGCGTTGTCAAGCATTCCTCCAAGAAAGTCGTTCCATTGCTCGTTTCGGAATTCGTGAAGTACGTTTCTTACTTCGTGAACAAGATTCGTAGCTCTACGGATGTCATCAGGATGACAAGACCTTTTTGCCTGCTTGATTGCAGCTTTTTTGTCAGAAATTTTCTGACGTATGTCCACAGGGAGGAAATATCTGCCAGGCCGCTGCACAGGAAATACTGCCGCCCGCTGTAGTGTTTGTTGGACAGATCGTGTCCACTCTGCTTGAGCGGCATCTGTATCATTTTCGTCAACTATAATCAGGATATCAGGAAACTCGGCCAAGAGCGATTTGTACAGTTCCCAATCGACTCGTTTCCTAGAGCAGGCCTTCCTGTCCAAGGTATCCTCAGTGCCCACCTCAAGAATAATTGGAAGGTGATCGCTTGAGAAGTCATACAGAACTCTAGAAGAAACACGGAAACCGCAGTTTCTCGATATCGCGAAGTCTATAACATCTGGTGCCTGAAGATAGTTAAAGGGGTGCGTCTGCTGACTTCGACTGTTGCGGCCGGCGTGCCGTTATTCGTACGTGTCCTACATGTTTGGTGCTCTGCGGGCGCTCTGCCGCCTGTGACGCATCAAGCTTCAATATCATCAGATATATGCGACGTTGCCAGATGAACGACAATACTACGGGTAGGACAGGTAAAGGATGTTATGGACTAATTGTACGGACCTGTCTGACGGACTTGATCCATTCAATCTCTCTGTTATATATGTTCGTAACTAACTTTTTTTCGTCTTTTTTTTGAAAACTCATCAGCTCGGTATAGGCTTGGTCTCTGAGACAACGAACGAAAGCATACCAACCATCCTTTATCCAGGATATCAGGTCTATAGCGTTGTCTTATTTCGATAGGGTCTAATTTGTGCTGAATGTAATCCTTTATGAACTGATGACGACGATGCGTGGCAAGTTTAGAATCAAGGTACTTGACGCCATTTTCTTTTTGATGAACAACACATAACAACACGATAAATATGGCTTGTGCTTTCCAAACATGGTGGCCTAGTATTGAAAATACGATGTATGCACAATTAGGTAGAAATCTAGAAATCCGAAAAATTAGTCTGGCCATACAGTGAGGTTGACAAGAGCGACATCTATTAGTGAAACTATTTGTTATAGCTGACAACTTGATAGACAACTGTAGAGCTGGTTGCTTTTACATATCTCGGGGAAAGATGACAGGACTACTTGACAGTGACAACAATTATAACCTAAAAATATTAATGAGGAACAAAAACAATACCTGAAAATTGGGGTTTCGTTAATAAAAATATTAGAAATATGGAATTGCCTTCACTAGGAAAACAATGTGCCGAACCTACGTGTCTGCAGCTAGATTTTCTGCCACTAAATTGCAAATGCGGGCAAATTTTCTGTTCAGATCATTTCAAAGTCCATACACAGATCTGCCAGGTTTCAAAAAATCTTACTGAAGATGAGCTCAAACAGATAGAAAATGTATTTGTATGTTCACATTCAAACTGCAACGAAAGGAGTGTAGTACCTTTGGTTTGTGAGAGGTGTCATAAACATTTCTGCATCAAACATAGGCATTTAACAGGTTGTGAAGAAAAAAGTGCTGAGAAACTTGCTGCTGAGAAAGAACGATATGCTGCACCTGTTAGGAGGTTTAATGAGGTCAAGGATATTGTAGATAAACAGGTAAAGTCTCTAGATATCACTGTTTCTTTCTGCTTGATCTTAAGGCTCCATAGAGAACCTATATTTGTGGTTCAATCATAACTTTGTCTTTTGAGATACAGGTAATAAATTGTATATATGAAGGATGTTGGTTATCTCAATGTTACAATAGTGTAGATCTAGTGTATTAATAAACATTGATTGGTTATTTTTAGTGATTCTTGTATTGAAATTATGACTTTTAAATTGACAAAACTAGCTTCCGACTCAGACCCAGCCAATTTAAAAATCTATATGACATGCCATACTTGACATCTATTGAATTTGAGTGTATGGCATCCAGTTAGATTTAGTCACTTAACTTGGAAGTTACCTTGATACGATCTTGAGTTGCTATCATGCATACTAACCTTGAGCTGATGACAGCAGTCTATCTTTATGTCTATGACATAGTCCATGACAGGCTACAGGAAGAGGTGGATGAGTTTTAGAGTGGATGAGTCAGTGGCAAACCAAAATTAATTTTTTTAAGACACAAGCTATCTATTTTAGAAAAAACATTGTGGTGCCCTGTAAGAGATTACTGTGAGTGACTTTTTGATACCAACAGCCAAATATCTAGGGCTAGGGCTTAGCACCAAATAACTGAAAACAACATTCTAAATTTCATTCCAGCAACTACTTCTTATTTTATGTAGATCCTCAAAATTAAGTTTGGCAAATAAAAATCAGATATACAAAATCATCATGTACCTGCAATGATCTACTCATGAGCAGCTTGTGTTTTTTACTTCATGCTATTTGTTTTTGTTCAAGCTTGAATCAAAACTAGATGCTGCCAAAAAGAAACCTAAAAACCGTGCTACAGCTAATAAGATCCAACTAATGAAGTTAAAGGGAAAAGCAACAGGAGTCAAGTCAATTGCCCAAATGAATAGGCTATACTTCAGTGTGTCAAAAATAGATGGTAATACAGAGAAAGCAGTAGCAGTTTTTGTCTCAAATCAGTGGTCACTAGGGAGAGCTATTGATAGCATTGCTGATGAAATGAAGTTACAGAACAATAATAACAAGAGTGGTGAGAAAAAACTGAGGCTGTTTAAGAAAGAAGACAAAGAAATACTGACACAAAACATGTCAGTTAATCTGAGTGCACTTTTAGAGGACAATATAATTGTTGATGGTGATAGTCTTATTATTGAATATGTTGATGACGATTGTATAAAGTTGTGAAGATTAAAAGATAAATATATTTTATGAAGTTTATCTGTTTTTCTACTAGAAGCATTGACTAACTTATTGTACTAGAAGGTGCCTAGAATGCCCAACCCTAGGATGACATGTGTGTCTGTTCATAACCTTAGATATGGCGAGTATGACCCCCATCCTAACTAGCGCCATGTGCTTCTAGCTTTTCAGATTACCTCCCACCCATTCCCTTAGAATTCCTTCGTAGTAGACGTAGCACCAAGCTTAGATGATGAAGTTGCGATTCATTTTTAAACACCATACAGGGAAAACCAAATTTGTCTGACGGCTTGAGTTCAATCTGTAAGAGAGACAAGTGTGTATCAACACATGTTAGAAAGAGATAGAAGCCTGCTGAAGAGCAAAGGTCGTGCAATCTGCCACGTTTCCAATATGATTACACCAGAAAAATGTGCGCACAGGCTGCTACAATAGTTTGTCAAACCCAAAAAGGAGGTCTATTCAAACAACTAATTGAATATTTTCTTTTCATTTTGATTAGAGTTATATATTTCAATTTTTATGCGCCTTAGCGTTTTTTGTTTTGTTTTGTTTTATTTTATTTTAGAATTATCTTTGATTTCCACCGATAAAATCAACATATCCTGATTCATTGTTATTACATTTTGCGTCAGCGCTGCAGTTGGAAAATTTAACAAATAACGTTACGCAATAAACATCACTGCCTGCGTGTACGCAGGTGAAAGCCATTTAGAAGCAGGACGACACACCCCTACGAGCGCTAGATGGGTATTGACCAAAATCGCCCAACTGTGATCATAGAGTTGGAAACTTTGCCTGGGAATGTACAAGATGCGGTGCTATCAAACGAACCAATGATGTAACGTTGCAGTTTGATGCGATCATGACCATTGACCTAAAATGGAGTGCCGTTACGACCTATCGGGAATCAATCCTAAACAGATTCGACACAATCCAAAAATATGTACGCTCAAAATAAAACCATTATTTGGGGTTAAAGAATAAACTAACGCATATTCTCAATATGCATTTTAATTCAACGAAGTGGTGTAACATATTGACAAAGCGAAAGATTGCCGCGTCATTGTTGCTAGGCAACGCGGTAACGAACTTCGCTATCCAGGCGCCTTCTATCTCTTTGTAACATATGTGTATATTGAGATAAGCTTAATTATCTTATGCATTTGCCCATTTTGTTTGTACTGAAAGGCTTATTTACCATATTATCAATCATGCAGGTCATCTACATTGTGATAATCCCTTCGCAAATTGTTCATGAATTTTTCAAACCTACCAGCATGTGATACTCTGTTATATAAAAGTTCAACACATCAACATTTCAAACATTAGAAATAATAATGTGGCTATTTGTTCTATTTATATTGCTTGAAGAAAGTGGTTGCTACCAGTTTTCTGGAGAAAGACTTCATGACGATATGACGAAAAATGAACTAGAATATTATTTTCAAACCGATGATCAAAGTTTAGTTCCTGAATACGAAATTGTTGATTTACCAACGTCATACCCAGTGTACGAAGCTTTTGATTCGGAAGGGCAAGGTGTTGAAGAAATTGATTACGAATTTTCTGTTTTAACAAGGTAGGTCTATGTTTTATTATTTTCGACAGATTTTTTATTCTGATCAAAAAATCTGCTGTTTGCTGTTATACGATTAGTAACTCATTCTCTCATCAAAACATTGAAAACTGACTTATACAAAGCTTTTGTGTAACAGCAGAACGGATTACAAAAACCCGCCCCAATGTGGTCAACCTGGCCTATTTTTTGTGTGTTGTGTGTTATATTTCGAATGTTGATCTAATTGTTAGACGTATCAACCTTAAATTGAAGAAAAACTCTAAGATACTCTCACCTGTGTTCAAAACATACATCCATGACAAGAACAGCATTGAGGAACTATCTACACCAATAGAAAATTGCAACTACTTCTATCAAGGAGATGATATAACAGCTGCTATTAGTATTTGTTCATCAAAAACAGTGGTAAGTACATATAAGTATGTGAAAACTTATAAGCTCATATGTTTCCATCAATTAAATATATCCTGTACCTAAAAAACTTGGGGTTTACTAAAACGAATAGCATCACCATGGAATGTGGTAGTTTTCCTAGAGCGTGAGCAATCCGACGAATTCTGTTAAAGTCCGAAACCCTTGGCGTCTCGAAAACCATTTCTTTTAGAAAAAAAATGCAGTAAAATGTAACAATGGAGATATAAAAACCAACATTTTCTCTCCCAAACTTCAAATTTTATGCGACACTATTCAGAATCTAACGATTTATCACCGTTTAATATTGACGAGATATGTTCATCACTCCTACCAAGATTTTTTTGTAGTTGCTTCGTAAACTGTATCTATGAAAATTCTATAAAAATTTGTACTTTCCCTAGCAAGAATCAAATTTCATACCACATTAACCAGTATTGTATTTATAAAGTCTGACGAGTTTCTTTCTTGTTGAACATAGACTATATGTTTCGGTGGCTCCTATGACACTTTTTTCTCATCATACCCAATTTCGACTATATTTTGAAGTTCACTTATCTACAGAAATTTATTTGGTTTTAGGATGGTTTGATATTTTTGGACAATTCAACCTTCGAAATAAAGCCACTAACAGATAGATTACGGCAAATCCTAAGGATCAAGGATGATCTCAATAACTATAGTCCTACAAAAAACCCACATTTGGTAAAAAAAGCCAGCTTCTCTACCAGTTTTTTGTATGATCACGGATACCCTTCAAGTAGTAGAATCTGGACAGATGCCCAAGAAGATTCACAAGATACTTCCAGACGCAACAGACTGAACAGGTAATTGTGTTGACCTGAAATATTATAGTTTCAATCACTAAAAATGAGATCTTGTCGTTTTCAATTTTGAAGTTCCGTCATTGCAACAAACTCGATATTTTGTCCTAACCCTTATTATTTTCATGTCCAAATCTGTTGTGGTTGTAGGGAGAACAATCGCCATATAGAATCAGAACTGCTAACATCAAGAGCAACTAATAAAATGACTCTGGAACTAGCAATGTTTTTTGACGAGGCAGCATATAAAATATTTGCACCACATTTGGACTATAACGATAATAGGTTGCGAGATATGCTGCTAGCATATTTGAATGGGGTAACATGTATTTCTGCAATTATAAAATTTTTATATGACTGAGTCCGTAACAGAAAGCGTGCCACAAAATCTTACAATGAATAGTTTTGTAGTCGGCTATGCTTATTAAAACTCTTTCATCGCATGATATACTAGTATAATTTGTTGTATAAAGTTTTATTGTCGTCATGTATTCTACCATTGATTAACGTATTTTACCTAAGGCTTTATTTCTGCGTCCAAAAATTATTCGAGATAATGAGATACCGTAGCGCCAGCAGTGAAAATTTGTGTCAGCTGATTTCCTATTTACTATTATATACTTGGACAAAGTTAGTTGCTCGTAGATGGCGCTGTAGCCACCTCGTATATGTTCGTATAGTTTTAGCTACAGCGCCATCTGTGGGACGCTAACCTTTACAAAGTATATAATTATAGCCAACAGAGAACAGCTGTGACAAGTTTTTACAGATAAGGCTACGGTATCTCATGTTATCTCAGATATTTTTTTGGATGCGGGAATATAGCATTAGGTTGGGTGACTGCCTGTCTTTAGGTAAAACACGTTAATCAATAGTTTCACTTTATTATGATGAAAGTATAAAGTGAAATGTGTCACAACTTGCCCTTTGTGTTTTACTGTGAAGCTTTGTACAACAGGTCGTACTACGCGATGATATAAATAACTATGTGATGTATCATGATACTTTTTTGAAATTTTTAAATGTCGATTGCATATTATGCAAGAAAAGTTATGGTCAGCGCATTTTGGGATGTGAAAGGGATTCTATTAATTTATAACCTTGAAAATGGTAGATCAACTACGGGCGAATACTATTTCAACCTCTTTGATCAACTGAATGACAAAATTCATGGGAGGTGGCCTGGCTTGAAGAAGATCATTTTTCAACAGGATAACGCACATGCTCGCAAAAGTGTGTTAACAATACGAAAACTTCTTATGATTTGGCATCCTTCTGACATCCATCTGTTCTTAAATTTGAAATTTCTTCCTATAAAGCATTTTGGGCCCGATAAAGAGGTGGAGAGCAGTATAGCATAATATTTTGATAGCCTCTCAGACTTCCACTTCCAAAAAGGAATTTTAATATTGGAGAAACGTTGTTGGATAAAGAGAATTATATAAGATAATGGAATAATTTTTAAACAGAAACATATCACTCTACCCTCGTAAGGTTACAACTGATGTTTTAAGTTTATCCAGTACAGTTTTGTGGCTTTTTTGTCACTGCCTCGAATTTCAGTAATTCGATAATTTTACAGGTTCAAGCGCTCTACCATCATCCTAGTCTAGGTGCTACGATTGATCTTGTTTTAGTAAGACTTGATATAATGAAGGTCCAACCTAGAGATCTGCCGCATCATGATGGAGAGAGAGGAAAGCTATTGGACAGCTTTTGCGCATATCAGGAAGATCTAAACCCTGAATCAGATAGGGATCCAGACCACTGGGATATGGCACTCTATGTTTCAGGGTAACTACATATAAATTTATCGATAGTATCACAGAAAACAAAATCTGATGATGCCTCCTGCAAATGATTAAATGAAAATATACTGTCGTATACCGCGTAGATATATTGAGCCTTTTGTTTATAAATCGCAGCTTGAAAACCGAAAATGGCACATGTTTACCGCAATAAGGGAAATGTTATTTTACGGTGATTATCTTCATCAGGCTACTCATACTTTGCGAGTGTATTGAGATCGTTCTCCTAGACGTTTTTATGCCGCGCCACGTAGATTTGTTATTTCGCAAAAAGGCCATTTATAGGTAGGTACAGTAGAAGACCTAGACAGCCTCGAATGTCGCAAATTACAGAAGAACATAACTGTGTTTTTACCTTCTAGCACAACTTAAGCATCATGAGATAAGCCGGTACGTAATTTCCTATTTAATAAACAGCAAGTACTTTTATTCAATTATTTTAATACCTTTTTGTTGCTATTTTACATAGTCATTTTCCAGAATAACTTGTAGATTGAGTGCGAAACCCGAAATATGACGAATATCCTTTGATTTATACCCGAATACTCACCAAAATAGCTGTTGTTTCACATTGTAGGTTGGATTTTTATGCATTTGAGAAAGGTAGGAAGAGTGGTGTTACTATGGGACTAGCACCTGTAGCAGGCGTGTGTTCAAATACATATGCGTGCGTTATAGCAGAGTTTGGAACGACAAATGCCTTAGGTAAACCTTATCCTAGTGCTGGATTCACGAGCGTTTATATTTTGGCCCATGAGATTGGTCACAAGTAAGTGTTCTTCAACAGTCAGTGGTGGAATATACATTATGTTTATACTTTTTTTCAGTTTAGGGATGCATCATGATAGTAGCGGAAACAGTTGTGCCAAAGAAGGATATATCATGTCACCTTCTAGAGGAACGAATGGGGAGACACAGTGGTCTACATGTAGTGCCGATGTTGTGGCTGACCTGAAGTAAGTAGGTTTTTGGTAAAACATTCGAAACGAATAGTTACAAAATCTCACCTCACGGATTATCGTCTCTAAAAAAGATTGTAAGTGGAGAAACGTCATTCAGTAAAATTTTGGAAAATTTGTCCATTTGACTTCCCACGCCACTGGCAAGGAAGTATTGTACGGTCCTTTAAAATTACTGAAAAATTGAATTGAAAAAACATAAATGAAAATGACTCAATCTTTTCCTGTAGGTGGGCAAAATGTCTTCAAGATAGCGCCAAACCCAAGAAACACATGGACCACAGTCGATACTTGAACAATCCAGGCCAAATGTACACTGCTAAACAGCAGTGTGAGATATTGCTACGGGATAAAGACGCAGTTGCACTACCAGATCAGGACCTGTCTACCGTTTGCTACAACCTTCAGTGCAAGACACCTAACAGAAGTGGTTATTATTTCGCAGGACCAGCTCTGGAGGGAACTCAATGTGGCAATGGGAAGGTAACAATTTACTATTAGGCTAGAACATAATATTCGTTATGTTCTCTTATTATAACTATTGACTAAGGTATTGTCCAATGTATATGTTCATCAATTCTCAACATAAATTCACGATAAAAATCCGTTTTGTGCGAAGAAGGGCATGTACCTAATATGTGTTTAGAAATATATCTATTATAGTCAGTTTAGGCACACATATGGTTCTGAAAAATCCATAAATGTACATCATCATCCGTCAAGGGCGTACCCAGCTCAAAACGTAAGGGAGGGGGAACACTTTGAAAAAAAATTGTGGTAGAAGTTCCACAAATCGTATCCACTTAACTATGCTTGATATTTTTCTTTATATTTGTATTTAATTGTTTTATCCAAATATATAGTCTTCCATGATAATTGCAAGCAAATATTGTTCAAGTAAGTGATTTGCGATACTTCAAAGCAACATTTGAGATAATATATGGCAAATGTTAGCTAATCCGCACATTTTATATATCTATTTTTTTGGACGTTCACATCCCCCAAAACTCAAACAGGGTACTCATTCATTTAATTTAACATATTAGGTACATTCTTTATGGCGTTTGCCAGGTAATGCTTTTAGCAAAATGAAGTTTATATCTAACATACGAGCCCCTTCCCACTTCAGTTGGCCCACTTCAAGATTTGTACCAAAATATGCCTTTATAAACTAAACATGAAGAAACTACTTACTTCTAAAACAATTTATTTTCTCAAAAACATTTTAGATACACTCTAGTCATAAAAAATACATATTTGAAATCACTTAGACCTATAAGTAATAGAACATCTGAACAGAATGTTGTCGTAGAACCTTTTTCATCTCGTGCCACAAAGTTTCAATAGGTGACAGATCTGGACTGCTAGAAACCCATTTCAAAAGTGGTACATTATATTCTTCCATCCTTTTTATAGCCTTTTTTGAGGTATGGCACGCTGCACCATCTTGCTAAAACACAAAATCTTGGCCGGATGTCAAACATTCTTCCATCACTGGTAAAATCTAGTATTCTTCTTAAATTGCCAAATATTTGTTTGTATCCACATTTCCATTAATAAAATGAAGTTTTCCTACTCCTTTTGATGGCATACTGCGCCAGACCATAATGGATGCTGGAAATTTCACTTTTCTCTTCAGACAGTCAACATGGAATGCTTCATTTTTTTTGCGAATAACTCTACTGCGACTTTCACCAACACAAACTTCGATTCGGGCCTCATCACTCCATTGTACTGCACACCATTGTTGAGGTGTCCATTGTCTATGTTCTTTAGCCCATCTAAGCCGATTTTTCTTTTGCAGTGGAGTTAATAGTGGCTTTTCTTTGGCCTATAAACAAGTTGTGCAACTTTAGGGTTTTTGCTTCACTTTTTTTATAAGAAAACTTACCTTGCAAGTGCTAAATCCCAGTTTGTGGGCCTCTCTATGAGTTGTGGACCTCGAAATTCTCCTTCCAACAGCGTCACTCCACAGAGCACTTAATTGTAAATAATTGGTACGCCTGTTTTTCACGATTATTCTTCTTAATGCTCTTCTGTCGGCATTTGTGATATTATTTTTTTTCACATATCGTGGCTTAATATTAACTGATCCAGTTACGTTATATCTTCTAACAATATTTCTCACAGTGTACCGCCATAAGTCTAACAAAGTTGCAATTTCTGAGTTTGATTTCCCAGAATTAAAAAAATTAATTATCAGTAACCAAATTTTCTCACTAATAACCTTTCCTCTACCCATTTTGAAAACCTTAACTACCCAAAACTATTTTAAACGTATTCTGACAGCTGTGAGTAATAAAACAATTGTCATGGCTTTTATTTTTCACAGCCACCTATGCGTTATAGACTTATTTTGCATTGAAATGAAAATAGGTTGATATGCTGTAATTGCAACATGTGTTATTTTTATGCTGCAAATTTTATTAGCGAGTGATAATGTTGGTGTTTTCTACTATATATTATCAAAATATTCATTGTTAATATTTTAAACCTATAACACCCTGCTACATTTTTATTATTTGTGTTTGATAAGAAAAAAAACAAGATTTTAATAGTTGGGCCAACTGAAGTGGGAAGGGGCTCGTAGATTTCAATTAACTTCAGTAATTTCTCATCTAATAGATGATGATTCAGCTTGTGGAGAAGCCTGTGCATGAATGATTTAATGTTTGTAAAAAAATGTTCTCATCTAATTTTTGCGTAGCTAGGGAAAAGGAGTGGGCCCTTGTCATACGTGTGTTTGCATGATGGCTCGCATGTTCACGACTTGACAAAATATGATCAAGATCGCTCATCAGGTTTTTGGATTTTTTCTGTGCTTATTGATCTGCTTTTTTGTGATGGTCTGTAGTGACATGCTCTAAGATGATCCTATTTTTGAACTTTATAAAAAATCTGACCTTTTTGGTCCTGCTTCTTGAATTTTACTGCAAGACTTATTTGAAAAATAATGATACGAAAAGTTCCTGTTTGCATATCCACATTAAGTTCAATTATGAGTTTATGCTTGCACTTCCTTATTTTGACAGATTTCCTATCAGAATTCTTGATTTTAGTATTGTGAAGGTGGGGACTGCATTGAGAAAACACTTCCAAAACCATTTAGTAGCAAACCTGGAGGTTGGGGTCCTTGGAAACGGGGCGAATGTCAGTCTGGATGTATAGAAAAATCCATGGGATATTCTATAAAAAGAAGATTTTGTAACAACCCAAAGCCAGTGAACTCTGATGAAGGATGTGTTGGTTCAAGTATGGAACGTGAACTTTGCAGCGACAAGAAGGTAATACATATTACTACTATTGGAAATATGTTTGATGATTAATAACTTTAAACCTTTGCGGAAAGAGCTTTATCTTATTACTAAAAAATCGTTCATTTTATATTATAGTTATGTTATTTGATGAAATTCGATAAAATAATCTTTGTTATGTACAAAGTCCCATGTCGCAAGCTGAAGGTTTCCATATGACTATACCTGCTGCTCCTACCAGCTAAGCTATTTTTTGACAACCATTCCATTACTGATAAAAAGCCTACATCGAAGGCAACCACTAATTATTGTGGTAACGTCAAAATACAACCTGGAAAAAGGTAAATAGACTATGAATTTGTGGCTATCCCAGAACTAGGCTGCACAGGCTTAATGAGTATCTCCGATGACAATTATCACTTATTCAAGTGGTATTCGCGCCCCCCAAATCCCGCTGTTCAATCGGCACTGGCCTTTTGTTGCGTATCCAGCCTACTGGCTGTAGGGAATGAGAATTTGACGATCCGAAGGTCGTGTTTGTTTTGATGCGGCGTAGATTGCCATAGAAATAGGGGAAACAACTTTTAGGGTCAGGGGGTAAAAAATATACTGCAGGTACATCAGTGAACCTCTTCAGCCTTGATCCTCATTTTTTTTCAGATCTGCAAAGCTAAAAGGCAACCTATTGTGAATTATGCTAGCGACAAATGTAGAGAGTTTGCTCAGTTGCTGGACGAGTTAGATCCAGATGGTGGGGGATTACAAGCACCGCATGAAGAAGGTAACAAAGTTAAGCATGTCCTGGCCGAAAGATACAGCAGCATTGAAAACCAAATTCCAAAATTATTTTTTACCAACTTTATCCGTTATTATGTAGATTCTCTAAATTAAGTTTGAATTAGCTATACAAGATGATTATTAGATCAGCAATTGGTTATGCCTGCGCGACTTGGAATTTTCTAACCAAGATGCAGATGTGGTTAAAAATTATAGCTGACGCATTAATCTTCCGCTTCATAGTCGTTCCATCATAAACAAAAATTATTTAGTAAGATCCCAGAGCTGCCAGACATTACTTAATCTCTGCAAGACAAAACGTCGGACGTTGAACAGCGTTGATACAGTGTAATTCATTTACCTCTACTTGACTTTCAGAGAGAAGCGTGTAGAGCCATGCGACACGTATGTTAGAAAGAGTCCGCCTTATAAGAATCGTCACCGCGTATACCATATCATTGAGAGTTTATTGTATTTTTTTCGTTGCAGATCGTTTGTGGATGGGATGTGCGATATTTTGCAAAAATAAAGATTTAGGTACATTTTATACACCACGAATTGAGTTGAACGATTTGGGAGTTTCTTCTTATTTTCCTGACGGGACGTGGTGTCACCGGGAAAACAGCATGAATTATTATTGCTTGCAACATCATTGCTTACCAGAGGTAAGGGCTGAGAGAAGTCTTATATCATATATTTCCCATAGTTATGGAACCTGACAAGACTGACTCAGACTCGGCTTTTCGAAATTGTTTTATTTCTGATCACCTTTGGGCGAAGTCAAAGAAATTTTTCACTTATTAAATCGCATACGCGAATGTCATACGATCAATATTTACTATGGTCCGTATCAACCGTATTTACTGTTCATTCCATGTGTCAGTGGATTTCTGCGCAACCTTATACATCAATAATTACTGACGCTCAGTCTAGTAAATATTGATCATGTGATATTCGCTTATGTAAAATTTCCTAATAAAATGAATTTTTATCATTGCTCAAGTCTACCAGAGCTTCGGAAACATTTAAGAGTACTTTCAATTTCTGGAGCTACTACAATTTTTTTTTAGAATTTTCACTTCACGAAAGCTTCTGGCATTGATGACGTCCATCTTCTGCAAAATGCGCAGCCTGACCAAAATATCCCTCAACACGTCAGGGATTATTTTTCATTGAGCTCAAAGGGAAAGCCACTTATGAAAATTTTGGATAATGAAAGAATCTATATGAATGAAGAAGAGTGGGAAACAGACGATTATGTCGAAGTTCCGGAGTTGCAAAATCACAAGTTCGAACGTTTGAATATTTGAAATGTACTTACATTTTTTATTGAAAAGACATATAGTATTCTGAAAAAAATACACTGTTTCTTTTAATCTACCCCTGTAGGTGTTAACATAGCAAACATGTGTTGGGCACCAAGAAATTTGTTTGGAGAGTTGGAGACAAAACTGATCTCTGAGAAGCACCTTTGATGACAGTGTGGAATGACGAAATGATGGATATCTTACAATCAGAAACGAAGCTAACCACCAATCCAGAAAGTCTCGCTGACCGTAGGAAGAAAGATTGCATAAGGAAACAGTGTTCCTTGGCTGATCGACAGTACTTATTGTAATATCAAAATCAGTGATAGTCCCACCAAATCCTTAACAAACTATTTCCACAGTTGTGCGACGTAATCTAAATGGTCTCAGACATTCGCTGGTCTCGGAAACCATACTGCTCATCGCTAATCGAGCGGTGGTGCTGACTATAATATTTTTAATTCTCTGTTTTCATTTACTCCTCCATTATATCCAGTTTTACCAATGTTCACGAGCTGCACGAGATAGCCTACACCTGCATTCCAGTGTTTTTGCTTTGACGGTCAAGGCGGGAACACATTAGGCATGTTTGAGAAACGATTTTCAAACAGTTTGAAACCGTCAAATCCAGTTGACAGGTAACCCGAGCGATACGTATTTCTGCTGGTTGGCTTCATCAGGCCCGAAATGAATGCACATAAGCAATTAAAAAAGTAGAGACACATGCCCATACATCCGGATACGGGTGTAACCTGAGGAAACAAAGATGGAGAGGAAAAAAAAGACACACGAAGTCCACAACAAGAGCCAACCTCCACATTGTAGTATAAAATGGCTAGAATACCTCGAATTTTCAAGGCGACAAATAACCACAACCACGCGGCCGGTTATAGCCACTTGCTGTGGTACTTCAAGCCCAAAGGATCTACAAAGAGAAAATTATCATGCGGAGAAAGGTATATAACAAAAATAGGAAAATAATGGGCAAAATCCGCAAAAAGTGGATTCGAGCAGAAAATATTATAGGTAACCCGAGCGATACGTATTTCTGCTGGTTGGCTTCATCAGTGCCGAAATGAATGCACATATGCAATTACAAAAGTAGAGACACAGGTTACATCCGTATCCGGATGTATGGCCATGTCCGTGGCGATCCCAAACCTTCAGTTCCACACAAAATCGGAGAACTGTTAAAACTGATCTAGAATTGACACAACTCGCGATCCAGAAATGTGTACGCCCAAAATAAAACCATTATTCGGGTGTAGAACTCAAGCCAAAGCAATGTGGATATTTGTTACTCAATCACGTCAAAATGGCTGAATGCATCTGGATGAAATTTGGCACAGATATACATAGTCGTGCCATAAGTTCTGTCCCATGATAATCTCATGATAAAAATGAAACAAGATAAGATATATTTATATGAAAGATATTATTTATTCGACAACATTTTTAGAATTCATAATCAAACAGTTTTATTCAAAATGTCCCCCCTTGGCCTTCACACACTGCTTCAATCTCGCGGGCCACTCATCTATCACTGCACGCACAGCTTCCAAAGGAATAGCTGCCGCTGATCGGATCAAATCCGCTTTCAGGGACTCGATATTACGGTGGGCTTTGGAGCAGGCCAACTGCTCTAGCAGGTCCCACAACTTGTAGTCTAAAGGATTGAGGTCCGGACTCCCTGAGGGCCAATCTTCCGCAGCAATGAACTCTGGCACATTGCTTTCCAGCCAGCGCTGCGTACTCTTAGCCTTGTGAGCGGGGGCGGAATCCTGCTGGTAGACCCAGTGTTGGTTGGCAAACAATGTACCACTTAAAGGCTTGACGATAGGATCCAGTATGTCGCTCTGATAGTTTGCCGCTTTTGTTTTCACGCCCTGTTTACAGAAATGGAGCTGAGTGACCCCTTCGTAGGACACCCCCCACCAAACCATGACTGACGCAGGGTGGTGGCCTCTCTCAACTCTCGGAATGATCTCCGAAGCTTCCTGTGAACTCCTTGCATACACTTTGTCATTTTGTCGGTTGAATTTTTCTTCTACGGTGAAGATTTTCTCATCCGTGAACAAAATCTTTCGGAATCCCCCAGCTGCGTACCTCTCCAAGAGCTTCTTGGATCTTGTCGCCCTGATGTGTCGCAAGGTGGCCGTAAGTCGCTGGCCCGTACGTCTCCGGTAAGCCCCTAGCCCTAGGTCTTGTTTAATGATGCGCGACATCGTCCGGACAGGAATCTTCATTTCCCTGGATAGGATCTTCTGCTTCCGGAGTGGATTCCTTTGAATCCTGGCTTTTACGGCTTTGATGGCTGCTGGAGTCCTTACTTGACGAGGTCTTCCGCTTCTTGGCCTGTCATCAACAGAGGACGTCTCATTGTACCGCTGAATGGTCCTAGACACAAATTTACGCGATATTTGAAGGCCGCGTAAGAGTTCAAAAATCTGACTAGCACTGTGATTACACTTATGTAAAGCTATCACTGCAATACGGTTCTCTGCCTTGCCCCACTCCATCGTTATGCTTCGAGAGATCAATACAAACTGAGGTATATGTAATTACCCGAAAAGCGCTTAATCAACTGACACCACAATGTAAACAATCGGACAAGTATTAACAGGTCTACACTTGTTTGAAAACGAGGGACAGAACTTATGGCATGACTACGTATTATAGTCTGGAGTAGCACGCAGGCTACTTTTTATCCCGCGAAATAACTTCTTCACGGGCTAGAGCCCAAAAGGCGTAACGAAATTTGACATGAAATTGTCTGGCGCGGAAGCGCTCAGTCGCTGGTCCCACCTGAGTAAATAGGGCATTTACTGAATTTCGACAATCGTTTCCTTAGTGTGATTGTCTTTAGATTTGTTTTGTTTTCAAGTATAATACTGAGAGTAAATAGTTATTGGGTAAGGATATGTTAAGATGTGCCGCACGGGCTGTGTGATACTTCACATATTATTCATTGTGGTTCTGATTACACACGTGACATTAATTTGTTATTGCCACGAAGACTAGAGATAGGAGGATAAACTGGGTGAGGGATACACGTATTCGTATCAATCCAATCCTCGCCAAGGATGGCGTCTCTCGGAAATCTGGTGGACGTAGAACATGGCGTAGAGCGTCTGCGCATTGAAAAATGTCAACATAACCTACCGAAATCTTTATGCGCGAACAATTTTTCAAATTTTACTGGAAACAAATGATGTATCACGTACTGCGCGAAAACCTGATTCGCAAGGTTTTGCATTTCACTCACGTTTTGATATGCTTTGCAGGGTTAGATGGTGGAATAGCAGGTGCTAAATCTCGCCCCATGTAATGTACCATGTTTTGGTCATTAAAGACGATTATTATTATTATTATTATTATATTATTACTTCGTGGTTTATTAATATTATCCAATATTTCTGCTTAGTAGTGAAAAATAAAACTATCAATCTTTCGCCTCGAACTATGCTATGGAAAGAATCCCTATCTTTCCTCCCGGAATATTTGTCAGTTGGTGGGAAGCATTTCTCACGGAGGGAATGTCGTTCATTTTTCTCGTGGCGAGACGAGTTTTTCATGACAGGAAATGATAGTACTATTGAATGGCAAGAAAGACACTCATGTATGAGCTGCAAATGTGCATCCGCCTATTCAGGCCCGCTTCTCCATTTCTCGAAGTATCAGCTGCATTCTTATTAAAGTCGTGGAAGGTGTAAAAATAAAACTATGAGACTGATTTGATATGTTCCATATCATTTAATAAAGAGAATCAACCATGGAAGTAGGTCAGTATGTATTACAAATCATTGATTGTACTCCCAGTTACCAATCTGAGGCAAGTTACATATAAAATTTTACATAAATCATATGAACTCATAGAATACATAGTATCTTTTATTCAATTCAGGAAAAATATGGGCCTTGAAAATATCTGAACACCTTATAAGTATATAACATACAACTCCAAATAAAAAATATGTACAATAATACTCTAAAATTAAACTTTTAACGTAATGTTTTGCACATTCGTAAAATATTTTACATTGAAATAAAGTTACATTACAAAGAAATGTATTTGTCCTGACAATGTCCGTGTAGAGCGCTAGTGTGGCACTTTGATACGGAGTTTTCTCGACATTTTCTCTGCTGGTGACAGAGTTGCAAGAATAAATAAGTTTTTTACATAAGGAGCCGCGCTGGCTAAGCCTAAATGCCAGGGCTGATATGAGGATCCCAAAGAAACATTGTTAATCTTGTTTTTGAACTGCCTAAGGTTAGTAGATCTGGAAAAACCCTTCTTTTGTAAATTGTTAGTAGTAATATTATGTAAAATAGCGGTTATCAGATTTACACCTCTGGACTTCCAATCTTTCTTCTTCTCATTAATATAATCACTTTTTCAACATATCAGTATCCTTTAAAAATCGACTAAATGATATATTTTCGGATTTGAGCAATTCTGTGCTGCACTGCAAATATTACAATAACGGAAAGAGAATCGTAAAACACCCAAGGGTATACAGATGTCACATACCGTTTCAAATTTTGCATAATTTTTCGTTAAAAAGTGAGCTAACGCGGAACTAAATTATTTGTGCTTGTGGATATTAATGGAAATAACAGATATTTAAACGATCTGCGGTTCGGATCAATTTGAATTTCAAACTGACATTTTTTTTTGATCTGGCAAATGATGGTAGAGAAATATTTGCACTTTTGTTCGATGATGTTTCCATATTTGTCCAGCGCGGGCGCGGCGATCGATTGAGTTCCCCCCACTATGCGTCCGCTCCCGGAAAATAGATAAGGAATTAAATTAGCCAACTCAATAAAATTCTGTAGATATAACAACTTTCATTAGAATGACCCTTTTATTTTCGCTTGCTACACTTTAGTCAGCAGTTTGTCGGGAGCACTTGTCTCCGTATCAAAGTGCGACGCTAGCTTTTGAAGCGTCATTGTACAAGGCCAATCAATAAATGCTTCCCATGTTTCAGATACCAAAATGGGGACTATTTACAGGCATTTTTAGTGGGAAAAGCAACAGCTTCCCTAAAGAAACAAATATCTGTACAATGAGGTTGGATAACTGAAAAATCATCAACTAAACCTACATATTTTGTTACAACTATTTTTTATATTATTAAATCTGAAAAAATATCTTGGGTGTGCATTATAAAGGGTGTTTCACAGCTTATCCGACAAATTTTAACCACATATGCACTGTTACGAAAGAAGTGGATTACTCAAAAAAAAAAAAATATATGTAATAAGTTATAAACCTAAGTTTCAATAATAAATTGAAAAATAAATATCTGTATTTTGCGTTTATCGTCGTGATATTAGAACACGCATTAATAATTTATTGTAGCAAATGTTGTATCAAACAATTGACGAGAACAAAATACCAGGAATTTTTTGTTTTTTTCATACTAATAAGAACGTGTAAATAAGGTTTAATCTGTAACGTGGGTGATCTGAATGAAGAACGGTCGATTTTTGTGAAGTTAAATAAGTAAGTATTTTGCGAGTTTATGTTTTTAGTTATTTATTAATAAAAATGGTACATGTGTACACTAATGAGGAGTTAGTGGACATTTCTTTAGCGTACGGAGAAGCAGGTCTAAATTCGCGAGCGGCTTCTCGTCTGAATCAGGTATTCCAGATACGAAAGGGGTGGACCAATTGCATGGCCCTCACGGTCTCCCGATCTAAATCCTCTAGACTTCTTTCTATCGGGATACTTGAAAAACGAGGTATATCGTACTCCAGTTCAGAATATTGGAAAAATGCGTGTCCGAATCACAGTGGCTGCCGATAATTTGAGCCTTCAGACACAGCAGGAAGGAGGTGGAAACAATTTTGAACAGCTTTTATAAGTAAGTGAACTGTTAAACTGTATTATTTTATTATCTCGATTTCTGTAAGACTTATTACATTTTTTTGAGAAATCAACTTCTTTCAGAACAGTGCATATGTAGTTAAAATTTTTCGATTAGGTTGTGAAACAACCTGCAGGTACATAAAGTGACTTTTATTGCTGTAATTTTTGGTCAAGCTACTCAAAAATGTTGAAATTGCTGGATTCTAACTACAATGTGGCATTGGGTGGAAGGCTGTATTGAAAAGTGGATAATACTGTACAATTTGAACTATATTCATCTATCTTCCAATGGAAATATATAACTCAATTTGGTAAAAATCAACAAGCTTCAATTTCGAGATTTAGCTTGTTTTTAGATGAGAATTGTTATTTGTTGTTGCATACAAATTTTATGCACCTTTCACAATCTCACATTTATGTATTATAACCCCTTCTAAGTGGAATGCAAATTTACATTAGATGTAAATGACATTTTTTCAAATATTTCCAGGTAATTGCGACTACCTGAATTCAAAACTGCATGATGTGGATGGAGAATAACCTAATTTAGGTGAATTGACTGACGTGCTAAGTATGGATAAAAAATGTCCCTTTTTTGCATACCATCACTCTAATGGGAACCATATCAGGAATCAATACCAACAATCCGTTAAACTCGTATCTTTTGAATCCTTCAACCCAAAAAAGGTTCTCAGTATGGGGTACATATGATTTTTCTCATATTACTGATCAGTCACTATGAGTAATTATTATTTATTGTAGGGGTGTCACATTCTCGCTTTAGAAACTGGATATTGCAACATTGTATCACTGATATTCTGAATCTGAATCTAGAGTTTTATACAGGGCGTTAGAAAGGTCGATACAAAGTCTTGGGAAGGTGATAGGACAGACCATTTAGAATCTCTAAGCCAAAAAGTCTTACGGTTTTCGAGTTATTTGAGATTTTCGATTTTTATTGAAAACATATGCCTTTTGTTCCTGTTATCACTGAAAGAACATCAGGCTATATGAAATAGATTTTAAATACCTGACAGTGTTGTTTTTTCTCTGAAGGTAGAGAAAAGAAAAACAAATTGACTGTAAACAAATACATATCTAATAAATTCATGTTTTCCTATTTTTGTGATACTGATGAGAAGGAACGTGCTTGCGTGCATGACAAAACTAAATTCCACACATTCTTGCTTTATTTCTTTCCAAACAAGTCAATAGTAATTCGTGAATTTCAGTCCATAAACCCTGAATTAATTAGTTTGTAAAATGGCTACTTTCATTAACGAAGAATACGCAGATATCGTTTACATGTATGAGGTAATGAGTATGAGCAGATGGTAATGGACTAGAAGCACGACGGTTGTACAAAAGGCGATTTCCTGGGAGAAGATTGCCTAATGTCAGAGTGTTTTACAATACTTACCGACATCTTTACGAGACTGGAAGTGTAACACATAATGAACCTGGTGTTAATCCAGGTCGATATCCTCTTGAAGCCGAAGATCTAATCCTCCAAGCGTTTGAAGATGATCCCACTATAACTACTAGGAAAGTTAGTGCTGATCTTGGTTTGTCGCCATGGAAGGTTTGGAGTATCATGCACCGTGAACGAAAATATCCTTTTCATGGTATCGGCGTACACAAACTTGAAGATGGTGATCCTATTCGCGGAAGCCAATTTTGTCGTTTTCTCTTACATAGTGACATTGAGAATGAACGGTTCCTGGAAAGCATTCTATAGACGGACGAATCTAATTCTTCAAAGGAGGGCATTACAAATTTTAACAATTTGCATCAATGAACTGATAAGCAGGAAAATCCACACTGGAAAAACAGGCGTCTTTCCAGCACAAATTTTTCGTTAATGTATGGGCCGCCATCATAGGACAAAGATTAATCGGTCCTCATTTTTTGCCTGAAAGATTATACGGCGACAGATATCTACCCTTTTTGCAAAATGATCTTCCCGAATTATTTGTAGGAGTAGAAATTCCAGATGACATGCAAATTCTATTCCAACACGACAGATGTCCAGCTTATTTCCGCTTAGACGTAAGACAATATTTGCACGATACTTTTCCAAACAGCTGAATAGGCAGAGGTGGACCGATTCCGTGGCCTGCTAGATCCCCGGACTTGACAACATTGCATTTCTATGTCTGGGGGCGGGCTAAACTGTTAGTTTATACTGTAGAAATCGTATCACGAGACCATTTAATAAGAAAAATTCGAGAGGCTTTTTATTTAATGCAGCAAGACAAGTTAAAAATATATAAACTGCCGAAGTAACACGTACAGCTCGAGCATGTATTAGAAACAATGGTTTTCACTTTGAACACCAATAAAGCATGTTTCAATACTTTATTTTGTTTCGTTTACTAATTTATGATTTAAATTTGAAGATCCGAAAATCTCGAAAACTGTAAGACTTTGTACTGAGGTATGTTTGGCTTAAAAGACTCTAAATGGTCTGCCCTACCAAGACTTTTTTCGACATTCCAAACACCCTGTATAAACACGGCTCATCATTTGACGCATAAAATTAGGATTTGAAATTGCCATATTGGATTGGGTGGTACCCCTACAAAACGATTTATTCTAGTTTTTAGACCAGTCGTTTTTCAGTTGTCCAACCGTACCATAGTAGCGGACCTGGCTGGTTTTTCGTGGCATAGTACTAAGATCTGAAAAGTACTAAGCTAACAAGGAAACGAGAAACCATTTTGAAAATTCATCCCTAAGATTCTGGCAGCCCTGAAAACTGTAGGACGGAGGAACGGTGCCCCTGATTGCCTTTTGTCTAGCTCCAAGGTTGTCTTTACATTGTCATTTACAACAAAAAAAAAATCTTTATGATAAGTAAAACTACTATATAAGGCTCCTATGGAGATGAGGAACGAACCGTGACCATATTTTTGTTTGCTATTTGTTCTGGTTCTGTGTATCATTTCTACGATTTTAATATTTGATTTGGGCGAGGTTTGAACTATTAGAAAATTAGAACCTTGGGTAAATTTATACAGAACAGCAAATATATGAATTAAATGTCACGTGAAACCAGTCATTCCGCCTACTTTGCATAGGGTATAAACCTAAAGCATACCATTTTTTGTTTCATATCACAGTTCACTAACAACTCAGACAAAATGTGTGTGTGTGTGTGTGTGGGCGTTTTCTAGTAAACACAGTCCAGAAAAGCACAGTAGGTGTGTGTATGTGTGACGTCGCGACTTACATCTGTCAACTGTCAGTCGCCGGTTCCCCATCTCAAGTGTTCGATGTCTGCGAGTTTAGCCTCTGACGGAGAGGTTTTTTGTACACATAGGAATCTTCTCCTAGCTTCGTGAACAGCTGGAACAAACAGAATTGTTGAAGCCTGTTGCCAATATTATTAGTGTAAACCGTTTTTTTTTTCATTCCACGTTCATACTCAAGGTGTTTCAAATTCATCTCTCAGCATTAAAATCTGGGAAACGGCAAGAAATGTTGGTTAAATAGGGGCATTTAAGTAATAAAGAAAATAGCACTTAGAAAGTTCCGCAATTCCAAGTATGTCGGCAGATAGACGAAAGAAACCTAATTTTCCCAAAACCATTTTTATTTATTCCTCACTTCATTTGGAATATGATTTCAAAATAAAAGGTACATTAACACTGCCACTTTTTCTCCTCTACAAGACGGCATACTTGGAATTTCAATATGACGTTTCGTCTCTTCTCCTGTCAGCAACTTTATTTGATGACAGCGTTGCGTACGAAGTGCAGAGTCAACCTACTTGATGCCATTTTTTTGCCAGGAGATGAGCAATTTTTTCTTTGCTGAAATTTTTGCGCTCGCGATGGAATGCTGGCTGCAAATTCTTCATTTTTTTACGCCCATCACCGTACAATTATATTGTCATATTTAAATAAATTAAATGTTAAAAAATTAACCAATTATTTATGTCATGTGACCGTGTACAAAGCTAAAATAAAAAATGGTTCGAAGTGAGTTACGGTTTTAATTGTAAGTTAAATATACGTAAAGTATTTTTCTTCTTGTCATGCTTTGACCGTTAACGATCGTTATTCACTGGCTGCTCTACATAGCTGGGTTATAAAACCTCCGCCCGAACTACGGCATTTTCCAAACTGAATAACTTACCCTAGTATTCCACTCATGACCCCGATCCTTCCTCTCCTTAGCCTCGTCACGTTGCTTTTGTTCCAAGGCCTGTTTAGCATTTGTCGCCTTGTCAATCTCATTGAACTTCAAACCGGCCGTCACTTCTTTCCAAAGCCGCCTAGATTCATTATCTTCCTGCTCCCTGATTGGTCGCACTTGTTTCTTGATCACGCTGAGGTTGTTCACGTCGATGTGCTCTTCCATGTCCTGAAAAAGAATCAATATGCTGAAAAATTGTTATAATTAAAGTAAGAACCGAACTGAATTTGTGCTCAGCTTCAATATCATTTGAGATCAAGGTTACATTCAGGCGTAAAATTTACTGCTTTCCATTTACAGAATAAAAATGGGAGGTTTCCTTTGGAAAATTTGTCTTGACCTTGAATGTCATGGTCACCGTTGGGTGATTCCCACAACTGTGCTGTCGACTATTTTTGATCAATGTCATGTCAAAGATGATGAGACGTCAAATTTGCTCGTCTTTGCGATTCCGATGCCAAAAATTGGAGCTCTATTGAAAAATATTCACACAACCTTGAAATTACCTTGAAGTCAGTTTTCTAAATTTAGGACAGGTGTATATAATTTATATAAATACGTATCCAGAGCTATCATGATCAGTTATCAAACATTGTTGACAGTTTTACACCAGGGCTTCAAAGAAATGGGACTATCGTGTACGGGTACGCTCATTGCTGCAAACTGAGTGAAGTTTTTATCATGATAAGCCCAAGGAGTGCACTATTGGTTTTGACAAAAACTACGTCTTTTTGATGCCATTGCACTGCAACGAACTACTAGACGTTGTTTTGAAGGATTGCAAATATAGAGACAATCTACTGGATGCACTATTTTTGAATATAAATATCACATTTTAAGACTCACCCTTTCAGTCCATTTATACTCCATTACACTGTTCCATTCTCCGGATATTGTAAGAAAAGGTTTCTTCTCATCAGGCGCAAATATTTCTGCCGATACCTTGTTCTTTTTGTTGCCATAGAAAGGTTTTGTTATAAATTCTATTGTACAATGATACCCGGTTTTAGGACAGTCTATCACTACTGTACCTCCTAGTTCTATCCATGGCACTGTTAATATGGACCTAAAATATAGGTACAACCCATTAAGATATGAAAGCAAGAAAATTGGACCCGGAAATGCTAACTTTTCTTAATTCAGAGTGTTTAAAATTGTCCGTTTCTGATAACCTACTTTACATTTCTCTAAAACCGATTGACATATTGAAAATACTTGGTATAGACATATGTATTATCAAACGTCACATTAACATGAACAAAATTATAGTCCAAAGCACTTACTACAGTGGCGTTCGTTCCGGTAAGTCTCGATGTTTATAATCCTCCATGTTTGTCTGGAAGGAAGTCTCAAAATACTACATAAAGAGGATAATAAGTACAAAAGGGAGGTAAAGGAACCAGCCTATATCATGAATAATATTTCAACGATCAGTCCCTCTCTCAGATGATATATAATAAAAGTACACAATGTGAAAAAGCATTTATTTCTCCAAATTTAATAAAAAAATAATAGAGAAAAAGGAGCTTCGTGGATACGAACCTCCGACCTGCAGTTCTGCATTCGTAAATCATTTCCATTACGCTACCACGCCTCTTCGTTTACTGGATCCTTAGACCACTATACTTGACACTAACATATGTCAAGCGAACGTTGGAGGCATATCCAATCTGTTATAAACAATTACAGTAGGTACTCTTGAAAACTATACTGAATCTTTAAACAATGTATTAGGGACTAATAACGAGCATTTGCCTAATTTTTAAGACGGTCAGTTCGCGACAGTTGCTAGATATTTGGCTGTTATTTAGTTTTCTCGAGTTTATTTTCCAAAATTTTTAATTCGCAGAGTTTTAATCGAACGAGATTTCGAAAACATACGTATACTATATTAATACTTTTAGAAAAAAGTCTAGGGAATTATATTTCCTCGTAAAGAAACTGGATTACGTGACCTACTTATTTGACAAAGTCATGCAACCATTAATAATGCAGCCATTTATCATATGCTACATACTAACTAGTCTAAGACAGTTTGAAACATATACTAAGTGACATATAAATCCGAACACACAGTTTAAATGGTTTTATTTTAATACAATTTTGTATAAGTACTTAATGAAGCATAATAAGTAAATGATAAAAATTTCAAAATGATTGCACTGCTTTAAAGCCCTTTGACCTTTAATAATGTGTGGATGCACCCTGATGTGCTACGCATTCTCCAACGCGCCTAGGCATGCTTCTGATCAGGTGGTCAATGTCCTCCTGTGGTATCTCATTCCAGGCAACCACCAACTCCTCTCGAAGTGCTTCTAGAGTCTGAGGAGGACGTTGCAAACTGAGCAATCTCCTACCCATCATATCCCACACGTGCTCAATTGGGGATAAGTCGGGAGATCTTGGTGGCCATGGTAACAATGTGACATCATTATGTTGAAAGAAGTCTATTGTGACTCTTGCAACATGTGGTCGGGCATTATCTTGTTGGAAAGTTGGATCTGCCAGGGTGTCAAGATAGGGTAAAAGATGGGGTTCTCGAACTTCGTGGATATAACGCTGCGCGTTCATGTTACCTCTGATGAAAATTAAAGGTGACCTGGATCCATAAGCTATAGCACCCCAAACCATAACTCCAACAGTGTGATGAACATGTCATTCAACAAAAAACTGTGGATTCCTCCTTTCACCACGTCGCCTTCTAACCCTGGCACGACCATCGTGCATGCCTAAACAAAATCGAGACTCGTCACTAAAGATAATACTGTTCCATTCCTGATCCCAGAGTGACGGTGTCTGCACCACTCAAGGCGATTACGTCGGTGTTCTCGAGTTAAAGGGAGGACCCAGTGTGGCCGGTATGAAAACAAGCCAAAACTTCTCATTCGTCGGTAAACACTTCGCATGCCAATAGGTCTTCCGTGTTCTGCAAACCATTCATTTGCAATGGACCTGGTAGTGGAGAAACGGTCCCTTAAGGCCAATAATCTTAGGCGGCGATCTTCACGGTCTGTTGTTCTACGGCGGCGTCCAGTGCCCCGTGCTCTTTGCGTACGGCCTTCTCGAAGCCATGCCTGACAACACCTAACCACAGTGTCTACACTTCTTTGCACTCTAACTGCAATTGCCCGAAAAGAAAGTCCAGCTTCCCGAAGTCCCACTATACGGCCCCTATCAAACTCACTAAGTTGACGAAATCGTACAGGTCTCCGTACTCTAGGCATCGTAACCGATCGTAAAGGATGTCAAGAACCAAAATCCGCCAACGTTGATTCTTTACTGCGGCTGAAATATTCATTTTTAGAGCGTTAGTGAATTAAAAAAAGCAGTATAAAAACCGGAATGTCCAACTGATAAGGCTGAAAATTTTTTCACTTGTTATTTACAGTAAGATAAATACATTCACCAACTTTTATTAAAATAAAACCATTTAAACTGTGTGTTCGGATTTATATGTCACTTAGTATAATTGAGTCTTCAATTTGCGTGCTAACTCTATAAACAGTTCAGCGCATTCCAGCATGGAATATTTTTTTTATAAACTTTAAGGCTCATCTGTGACCGTGTAAAAATTTCATCTCTAAATAAGTATACATAAGAGTTTGAAGAAACCTTTAAAAAATTGTTTTTTTCATAAAATGTTTGTAATAACGTATGTTTTTCAAATACCCTAGCGAATCTGTTCAGTTACTCACATATAAGAAATGTTTGAATTTGTTTAGAAGAAAAAAACGTAACCCTTCGTTTTTCGCATAAAAATAACAATTATCTTTCGGTATAGTTTGTGATTCACGTCGGCAAGATAAATTCATGTATTTTGCTATAAAATGCCCTTTGAACGAACTCTGTATATTGATCAGTAAACTAGTAGTGATGGCCGGAAGGCAATCAGAAATTCTCAAAAACTACTTGACCAATCGACTCCAGTTTTGTTATGGTTATTTAGAAGTATGAAGCAAAGGATTTGAAGAGTTTCAAGTAGCTACGTGAATTTATCGTCGCATTAGCAACAAGTGCCAAAACCCGCAATTTGCCTTCGTTTTCGACTATAACTTTTTTACTATTAGTCGGATCTTTTTACGTGTGGTCTTATTTTGTAGGCCTCATAAATACCTAAAAATCTTATTTAAATAGTTTTTTCGTTCCTGCCAATACACGTTTTCTCATTCTTTGTTGTCGAATAAAAAGTTTTCCCACAAAAATTGGTGTACCCATTTTATTATTATTTCGGGGAAATTTGCTAATATGATTAGACTATATGGACTGTGATCCAATTTGGTTGACATAACCTATGTATAATGAACTTACCAATAAAAAGATGACAGTATACTTACAAATTGATTGTTTCTGTTGGTATTTAGAGAAAATAACCAAAAGTAACTAGAATTCCACAAAAAGTTGATGGAAAATTAGAAGCTCGAATCTGACAATGTATTCATGAATTTATTGTTGTGAAGATATTGACAGAAATTTTTATGTGTACACGGTCCAACTTCTTCAAGATTGAAAAATTGTTCAATTTATTGGAAGCAGCTAATAGAACATAGATTTTTTACTTCCAAGTTTTTTCTTAGGGTTTGTTACTGGATCTCAAATCCGCACGTTTTACTTCGGTATCTTAAGGCCAAACATTGAACATGCAGCATTTGTAGTCAGAGACTGCATAGCAATAAATCGGTATGTTACAACAGTTCTGGGTGGGTTTTCGTATGACTTTTGGCGTTTTCGGGGTGAAGGGCGATGGTGATGTGTTTGTTAAAAACGACAGATAATTTCATATTCGATTGTCGTTTTGGGAGGCTGAACGTCCCTTTGAGAGCGAAAATGTCTATCCCAGGCAGTCCGGCAGAGGTATTACGAAACTTGAAAAGTGTTTCTTTTTGACATTATGTAGGTTTTTTATGGCATCATTATGTAGGTTTTCCTATAAGACTACAACTAGGCGTCGTCGTCAGTAAACATTATTTCAAACATAAGTGATTTCATTTAGCGACCAGACAAACATGGAGGATTATCAGTACGAAAAGCACAGAATACATTTTTGATATTACATTAGCTCTATGTTTATGTTTTAAGTAACCCGAAGTCAGATTGATCATACTTAAGGAAATTTCATTGACCAACAAATAGTAGTCGAGTAAGAAGTTTTTTTTTAACAAATGTAAAACTACAGAAGCTATACAATGTAAATCACCATGTAAACGGAGAATTTTCCGGACTATGCTTATATGGCTTTTTTATTAAAAAATAAAGGAATCTGTTATCATATCATGATTTCTAAATATATTTTCTAACCGCAAAATTAGTTACTCACCTGCCATATCCGTTAGGAAATGTGACAACATATTCTTCATCGTAGTCTATAACGCTGACGACACCCTCACCAATGTTGTATACGCATACAGAGAGTCCAAGAAATTTGGACTTTGTGTATATGTGAGCATTGAAACTTATCCTTTTGTTGTAGTGTTCGGCATAAAAGGCAGATACTGAAAAGAAATGCATTTGTAAAAATACAGAAATTTTGTTCTTATCAAGTTATTTTTTATGGACGCCATATTCGGATTTCACAGTCTCGCGTTGGTCGGTAAAAATCGTTATTTTGGGTATCAACCTGCAATATTGCATGACTGTATTGTCGGCGACTTTCATGGTTACTAGGCTGTAGTTCTTGGGTTAACTGAATTTTGTATGGTCGCCAATGCAAGTCTTTTTTTAATGTACTGTATAATGAGGTGCGACGAATACCCAGTTCTTGAGAACGATGTCTGGTAGACGTCTCAGGGCGCTCCACTAAACTTTCACGAACTCTCTCAATATTTTCCGGAGTACGAACAGTGCGAACACGGCCCGACCTTGGCAAGTCTTTAACTTCACCTTATTTCGACCAAAATATTGTCGTAGCTTCAGGATCCTTGCAGCAATCGACTCATTATTTAAGTAAAACGTTTTAACAATACGGACGCGTTGTGGGATCGTGTAGCGTTCCATGATGAATTCGAGACACGTGCTTTAAACAACTACTACGGCGTCACCTACTGAAATGCGTGTATCAAACATGGCGCGCAATTTAAATCAGTCAGTTATATATTGGCCACCCTATATTACTAAAATCGCAACAAATCGAACATCAAATATTTCTTTACTTACTTGGCGGATGATGCGACACCTGTTCGGCAACAAACGTCAGCTGGCTCCTTTTACACCACGGTACCGGTCCATCTTCAACAGGATCATCCTTGCCATCCCCGTTCCCGTTGGGCACGTCCCAATGACAACGGAAAATCTCGCCTAGGATTGGATTGTACGGTTTTTTCGCTACCGCACTTTTACGACCGGCATGATACGACGACAGATACCATTTTACTACTTGGATCATTCTGTCTCGGGGATCCTTCAATTCTGCTATCCTAGAAGGAAGATATGATGCATATTTATACAGGGTGTCCCAGAAGTCGACGTCAAGCCGGAAACAAGGATAGACCAATTCATAATATGTATCAGAAAGAAAATATAAGCCGTACTTTTCAAAATATAGGCTTTAAAAAAATCGGAAAAATATATAACCTGTGATGATCTTTCAACTCCCATTATGACAAATTTCAATGTTTTCTTAGACGGAGTGACGGACAGTGACATTCTAAGTGAGATTGTTTACTTACTTAACGAACATATCTGGATGTGCAAAATAATCAGCATACATTTCTAACAAGGATCTCCTCTCTAATATAAACGTAGGCAATACAACTTTAGTCAGGTCCATACCAATTTTTACTTGGGACAGCAGGTGCCTAATTACCGAACCATGACTCTCTAATTCTATGTCGTCTTCATCATTATCCTCATACAGAGCTGAAAGAAATAATACAGAATATAGTACTGCGTCATCAAGTTATGTCATAATGTATAATACGTATATATTCCATATCATATTAGTAGGATTGCAGCAATTTTCTTAGATAAAAAACAGACTCCATTTTTCCTTTAAAGAAAATTGTACCTAGAAAATTTCATATGAAATACCATAACCTGCGGCAACAGTCCGGAAAGTGGCAACGTTTCAGCCTAAAGACGGTGGTTCCCACGAACATATACGAGCAGGTACCCAAAAATAACCGGAATAGCATTGCAGTGGGCGGAGCTTGTGTAGTACACATTTCTGCCCCTAGAGGCGTACAGCTCAACTCATTACCAGTTCAGTGCCACCTGAGCTGTCGATCTGGCTTGTTCCGTTCCTCTGTAGTCATTATTTTTGCTAGAGCTGTTTCGTACTTGTTTCGTTTTTTACGATGGCAATCTTCAGTGTGCAGCTGTGAAATTTTGCTTTCTAATTGGTAAAAATGCTGCTGAATCTGTTTTAATGTTGAAAATAGCTTACAAAGATGATGCTATGGGAAAAACTCGGGTGTAAGAGTGGTTTGCACGATTTAAAAATGGCGACGTATCGATTGATGACAAACCTTGCTCTGGACGTCCATCAACTGCCCGAATCGACGAAATTGTTGAGAAAATTCGAGAGCTTGTGCTATTTGGAGGTTTTAAGACGATTGCGAAACAGTGTTAGGTAAAAAAGACCCGATTTGTGGCAGTCAGGAGACGGGTTCTTCCGCCACGATATTGCATTTGCGCACACAGCCATCTCTGTTCGACAGTTTCTGACTAAAAATGGCATGGTTCCGCTGCCTCACGCACCTTATTGGCCTGACCTGGTTCCGTGTGAAGACGTCAAGAAAAACGAGGGAGGAGCTGTCACACATTTGTAGTGGACAGTATTTTGAAGGAGATAATGTTACTTTGTGAAACAGTTGAAAATAAATAGTTTTTAATTCCGGTTTTATTGGGTACCCCCTCGTACATATTATGTAAGCATATGCGGTTGGTGGGGCACATCGGTCCAAATCACTTAAAAAGCGGCCATCAACTTGTTTCTCAAAAGATGTCTAAACTTTTGAATATCGATCGCAGCTAGTCACAATAATAAACACATTTCGTTTTAAAGCAGACAAAAAAAACAGTGAATGAACACCCACACAACAAACACATTCTATTATTCAGATTCAAAGTGAGGTCAACGAGCTATGAAACAAAACAACTTATTGCTATAATTCAATTAATTTTCTCTCTTTCAGGATTACTGAAGTAATTTAATAATTGTATGCCCTTTTTGCCTATATTAATAGTAAATATGGAATTTTGGGCTAGTAAGAACCAAAATTCAAGTGCTGTAAGATCACTGGCTCTGTAACAACTTCGTATCTGGCACTTCACCTTAATTTACGAATGTTATCGTGTTGTTAATTTTAAAATATAAAAAATTATCTCTGAAAGTCATATACCTAGTTCTAAATTAGTGTGCTTAATTTAACTAGTAGCTCTGAATAATGATTGAGAAAATTTAAAACCAATGAATAAAAGATAACAAAAATATAGGTACTCGTATTATCGTTTGTTACTTATTTTCTATGAAACGTACAATCTTAGCGAAAGTAGACACGAAATAACTGAACTCAAAATGTCCATGGAAACACATTTTTGAAGAGAGCGCGGAAGATAAAAAGTATTTCTGACCTTTTTTCCACGAGATTTGGACCACTGTGCGGCATCACGGTACATAAATATGGTGCCAGTAGCTGTATAAGCGTAGACGTGGACACGGTTTTCGACTAAAATATGGGCAAATAATGCATTTGTTTAGTAAGTTTTCTTACCATCGTAATCTAATTCCCCCTCGTCCAATTTTCTAGGTTCGGTCCTTCCTGTTTGGGGTGGTTGCCTGGCACTGTTCAGTGCTGTTGGTTTGTTAGCTACAGGTACAGGTGTCGCCGCATCCGAATCGAACGACCTCAGACTACTGCAACAAAGAGATTCAAGTAGACTGACAGCACTCCCCATATTCAATCAGTTCTTTTTCGCTACAATAAATTATGAGATAAGCAAGTCGTTTGCTATACTCGGGGTATCAACATGGAAGAGATTATCATAACACATCGTACGCCACTGGTAGCGCGTCTCTTGATTCGGCAAATAGTAGCGTACCATGTAATTTGCTATTGTTTTCTGACTCTCCATTATTCGTCACAGGCTTAAAGTTCATTTTGGGCTCGACTTGGGTTTTATCGAATTTTTATGACTAGGAGAAAGATTTTAAAAACTGTTGAAACATACTTTGTGGGGCCTCGAGGCCTACAATTGAGGTACGAATGTTCTTCAAATTCGCCGTTTTGACCAAAAATGCTATAAAAATTAAAACTCATACCATTTTAGGGTCATTTTTTGTTGTTCTGCGATTGACATTGCCTTGGGAAGTGTATAGAAGTCCGACAAAAAGGGTACAGAGGTACGACAATCTATAAACTTTTTTGGCATTAATGTGCTAGGTTTAAATGTTTAGTTGTATCGTAAATCTCCAGAAATAAAATATGAAATCATGCTTAAATTCATATAAGTGTTTCCATGCGTAGCAGTTATCTTTGTATTCTAGAATTTGCTTCCTTTGAGTCGCGGCGCGTGTACTGTCTTTTTCACGAGTATCCATTACGGTAGAATAACAGCTAGATAAGTAGTAATATACTAAGTGACATATAAATCCGAACACCCAGTTTAAATGGTTTTATTTTAATAAAATTTTGTATAAGTACTTAATGAAGCATAATAAGTAAATGATAAAAATTTCAAAATGATTGCACTGCTTTAAAGCCCTTTGCCCTTTAATAATGTGTGGATGCACCCTGATGTGCTACGCATTCTCCAACGCGCCTAGGCATGCTTCTGTTCAGGTGGTCAATGTCCTCCTGTGGTATCTCATTCCAGCCAACCACCAACTCATCTCGACGTGCTTCTAGAGTCTGAGGAGGACGTTGCAAATTGAGCAATCTCCTACCCATCATATCCCACACGTGCTCAATTGGGGATAAGTCGGGAGATCTTGGTGGCCATGGTAACAATGTGACATCATTATGTTGAAAGAAGTCTATTGTGACTCTTGCAACATGTGGTCGGGCATTATCTTGTTGGAAAGTTGGATCTGCCAGGGTGTCAAGATAGGGTAAAAGACGGGGTTCTAGAACTTCGTGGATATAACGCTGCGCGTTCATGTTACCTCTGATGAAGATTAAAGGTGACCTGGAACCATAAGCTATAGCACTCCAAACCATAACTCCAACAGTGTGATGAACATGTCTTTCAACAAAAAACTGTGGATTCCTCCTTTCACCACGTCGCCTTCTAACCCTGGCACGACCATCGTGCATGCCTGAACAAAGTCGAGACTCGTCACTAAAGACAATACTGTTCCATTCGTGATCCCAGAGTGACCGTTGTCTGCACCACTCAAGGCGATTACGTCGGTGTTCTCGAGTTAAAGGGAGGACCCAGTGTGGCCGGTATGAAAACAAGCCAAAACTTCTCATTCGTCGGTAAACACTTCGCATGCCAATAGGTCTTCCGAGTTCTGCAAACCATTCATTTGCAATGGACCTGGTAGTGGAGAAACGGTCCATTAAGGCCAATAATCTTAGGCGGCGATCTTCACGGTCTGTTGTTCTACGGCGGCGTCCAGTGCCCCTTGCTCTTTGCGTACGGCCTTCTCGAAGCCATGTTTGACAACACCTAACCACAGTGTCTACACTTCTTTGCACTCTAACTGCAATTGCCCGAAAAGAAAGTCCAGCTTCCCGAAGTCCCACTATACGGCCCCTATCAAACTCACTAAGTTGACGAAATCGTACAGGTCTCCGTACTCTAGGCATCGTAACCGATCGTAAAGGATGTCAAGAACCAAAATCCGACAACGTTGATTCTTTACTGCGGCTGAAATATTCATTTTTAGAGCGTTAGTGAATTAAAATAATGCAGTATAAAAACCGGAATGTCCAACTGATAAGGCTGAAATTTTTTTCACTTGTTATTTACAGTAAGATAAATACATTCACCAACTTTTATTAAAATAAAACCATTTAAACTGGGTGTTCGGATTTATATGTCACTTATTTGGTATATTTGGGCGGGTATTCTTGACGATCATGTAATTGGCCCTTTCGAGTTACCCCCAAAGTTGTCACGAGAAGGATACCTTAGCTTTCTAGCCAATAACCTACCAGAACTTTTGGAACAGACCTTAGACAACATGCCATTACAACGGAAACATAATTTGTGGTTTCTTCATGACGGGGCACCACCACACATTTTTAGAGGCGTCATTCAGTATTTGAATGAACATTATCCAAATCGCTGGATCGGTCGAAATGCTCCTGATCCTCGAAAATGGTCAGCAAGATCTCCTGACCTCAATCCGATAGATTTCTGGTATTGGGGAGAACTTAAATGGACTTCGAGGACCTAGAGTAAGAAGAAACTGGGTTCGTCGTAATGAAGCTTGTGTGGAAAGTGGAGGACGACATTGTGAACACCTTCTTTAAATACAAAAAAGTGCAGTGTGGGTTTTAAAAAGAAAAACAATGTATGTATCAAAATGGTGTTCCCTATTTATAAGTGGATTGTTTTAATACGTTCAATAAACTTTCACACACCAGGTGAAGCGCTGAGACAGTTAGTGGTAAGTCTGTTTTTTTTGTTTCCTTTTACGAGTACATTTTCAAATAATGAAATAATACCTAAGAGACAAAAATAACAAACTCCATCTTTATTTACACTGCGTTCCGTCGTAATTTGCGCCTGGCATTGCGGCGTTGTCAGATTTTATTTAACTTTAAAGTCGCTTTTCTCTAAAAAAATGCCGTTTTGACCCCCATGTTATATGAAAATGTATGCTCCTTTTAACCCCCTCTATCACCCATTTAAATAATGACTATCATACCGTTTACACATATCAGAAGTATACATTACTTCATTGGAGTCCATTTGTATCTACCACATAATCGGCCCTTAGAGTGTGTTTATATTACATTTAAGACAATATTTACGAAGTAGCCCAAAATGCTGGGGGAGTCATCCGTACCTCAATCGCTATTTCATACTCTACAAAGTATGTTTCCACAACTTTTTTCGTTTTCCCTGCAGGCGCAGTAACAAAAATTCGAAAAACACGGGGTTCCCTCATTCTGTAGCTCGAAATATGTCTGCATTTGGATAATCTGACAATAACAAACAGCACAGAACAGTACGCACTAAATCTGAATCTGGCAAATGATACAGCCATACAGCCACAGCGAATGTCAGGAATACTATGGTAGATGTGAAATCGTGTATGGAAACCCAAAGTACATATCTTTTCTCGCAACCCAATAGGTAATTTGTTATAACTTCTCAGCATGTAAAATTTACCTCAAAACCAGTAACTGCTGACTCTCCATGGATTATACCTCTTAGCATTCTTCTGATTATCGGTTTTCCGCAATAAGCAATATTTTTTGATTATTTTGTGACAATGACACTTTGCAGATGGCTAGTGAAATAAGTAAGCCCTTAGATTTAATTACAGAGTGTTAAAAAAATAAGAGGATAATAAGCACAACTACTCTATACATCTCTAAGATGAGATATTTCCCAAATATTTTTTTCGGCGGAATAGGAATATTTGCCTCAAAAAAGTGTATTTTGCAAAAATTCTCATGTTTTACTGGTCGCAAAAGTTGCATAAACTAAACTAAGAACCGATTGCGCATCATGCCCGTGCACCCAGTTACGTGACGTCCGTTCAACCTCAGACACTCTTGGCCGGTCTCTCACTACGCCGCCATTACGTTTCAGGTGTCTGTCGGCGTTGGTTGGGTGGTTATATTGATCTGTTTGTCAATCAGAAAACCCGATGATTGTGTCCGCCCAGTAATCAAAATTGTCCTTACTTTAAAAATAACCTTCGACAAAATTGTTTAATGCTTTTTAGCAATCATCAGTACGGTACAGGTCTAGTCATTTGGAGACAGACAGAAATGCCCATAATGAGCTTTGGTTGGGCTCAAATAAGACCGATGCAGCAGGTCGTGCAGTCGAAGCGTTCGCTCTTACTCAAGGGCTGACCCAGCTGGTCACGAGCCCTACTTTTTTCCCCCGCGTCTCGTCACACGCCAGTAGCCTGCTGGATCTCTTTCTCACCACGCATCCTGCCCCTTACAGCACTGCTGTCCTGTCCCCCCTGGGTAACTCAGATCACGGTGTTGTGGAGGTTAGGTTTCGGTTAGAAGCCGCTGTGGCAGCAGAAACTCGCACAGGCCGCAAAACTTGGCATTACGGACATGCCGACTGGGAGGGGCTCAGAGACTTCTTCTCTAGCTTTCCTTGGAGAGATGTCTGTTTCACTGACGCGGATGCGTCGACTGTCTGTTCTTCAATAACCGAAATTATCCACGTCGGAATGGAGGAATACATCCCTCACACAGTGAAAGTTCCTAAACCAGGTTCCAACGGCTGGTTCAACAAATCGTGTGACACTGCTCGCCAGCAGAAGATCAAGGCCCACAGAACCTACTTACAAAACCCCACTGTAGAGAACAGACAAGCCGACGTCGAGTCCAGAAACAAATATAACGAAGCGGTTCGCAATGCCAAAAACCAGCATGATATAAAAGTTAGGCACAGGGTAATGTCGCAGCGCAATGGCAGTCGGTCTTTCTGGACGCTGGCCAAGCAGATTGAAAAGAACTTCTCACACAGTAGCCTTCCACCACTTACGTGTCAGGATGGAACTATTGTATTCGACTCAAAGGCCAAGGCGGAAGTGCTAGCCAAGATCTTTGCTGCCAACTCCACCATGGACGCCCCCCCTAACGCCCAAGTGCTGTCAATTCAAAGGGTTCCCCACACTATGCGGGAGGTAACATTCAGGCATAAGACCGTAAGACGAGTGCTCTTGTCGCTCGACATCAACAAAGCTTCTGGTCCGGACTTGATTCCTGCCATTGTACTGAAGAGATGTGCAGCGGAGCTTGCTCCAGTTCTTTCGCGTCTCTTCCAGATATCTTATGAATCCGGCACCTTCCCAGAAAACTGGAAATTTGCTCATGTACAGCCCAACCCAAAAAAAAGGATCTAAAACCGACCCTTACAACTACAGGCCTATAGCTCTGCTTTCTGTTATAAGTAAAGTGATGGAGAGGTGCATAAATCGCGAGCTTCTGGACTACCTCGAACGTCACAGCTTGATTAGCGACAGGCAGTACGGTTTCCGGCACCAACGATCCACAGGGGACCTCCTAGCTTACGTCACGCAACTGTGGAGTAAACTCATCCAGTCTCATGGTGAGGCTCATGTCGTTGCTCTTGACATCACGAAAGCGTTCGATCAGCTGTGGCACGCTGCCCTCTTAAGCAAACTTCCATCCTACGGCCTCCCAGAAAAGCTTTGCAGATGGGTGGCTGACTTTATCTCTGGCCGCAAGATATCCGTCGTAATTGACGGATTCTCCTCTTCATCCCACAACGTCAACGCGGGTGTTCCCCAGGGATCGGTCTTGGCTCCAACACTGTTTCTCTTACATATCAACGACCTCCTTTCCTGCACGATCAACCCAATCCACAGCTTCGCTGATGACAGCACTCTACATGCAGGAATTCAGAGTGACAAGCCGATCTCTGCCGCTGAGCTGGAAAAAAGAAGACCAGCGACGACTTCTTCTCTGACAAGAGACCTGGAGGCTATCACTGCTTGGGGACGCAACAATCTTGTACAGTTCAATGCTTCCAAAACACAGTACTGTACTTTGACGAACAAAAAGCGTCCTGATCACCGAGGACCTGATCTGGCACGAACACATCGCTTCAATAGCTGCAGCTGCTGGGAAAAAGCTAGGCTATTTGTTTAGGGCTAAGAAGTACTTTTCTCCGCATGACCTTCTCACTCTATACAAGGCCCAGATAAGGCCTAGCCTCGAGTATTGCTCACACATTTGGGGTGCTGCCGCCCCGACTACATTGTCCATGCTCGATGCTGTCCAGAGGAGGGCGGTCCGACTGATCGATGACTCTTCTCTAACAGACAGTCTCGGGACTCTTTCGCACCGGCGGGCCGTCGGCGATCTAGCTCTTTTCTATCGCTACACCAACGGGCTTTGCTCCTCAGAGCTCTCTTCCATGATGCCGCCGCGCGATGTGCCTGCCAGACAGACCCGCCTGACTTCGGCGTCCCATCCTAACCGGGTCAAACTTCGTACATCCAGAACTGGCCGATACGACCGCTCCTTTGTCCCGAGGGTGTCTAGATTGTGGAACAATCTACGGGAGGAAGCTTTTCCCAGTTCTACTAACCTTAGGCAGTTCAAAAATCGTATTAACAAAATTTCTTTGGGATCACCATAGCAGCCGCGGTGTTCCGGCATTTAGGCTTCTGCCTGCGCGGCTGTTTCGATATATAAAAAAAAAACAAGTAAATCGCAATACTACTGAACCCTACTTCCGGTAGCAGGAAACCATAGTTTCCAGGCATCTATGAATGACAGTGTCTGCTTCTAAGAAGCTAAACAAGGTCCTCTACCACATAGTCGTCCTATCGTCACTCAACGGAATACTACGTACTCACGGCGTTATCAGCTGCTGATAGTCCTATACCGTACTGATGATTGCTAAAAAGCATGAAACAACGTTGCATACGGTTGGCTTCTTGGCTACAATCGCAGAGAGGTATCCTGTGACGCAATAAGTTCTAACGTGACATAAGTAGACGTAAGACTTTAACTCGTAGTGTCTTGTGAGGAAAATTACCTCTATTCTCTGACGTTGACAGCCTGATATGAAAGTATGGTCTCGTTCTATCGGTTTTCGGAATAAAAATATCATATTGGCCGATTCCTTTGACGGGAAATACGGAGGATTTAAATGAGTTCTATCTCAATGTAAGAATTTTTTATAACTTTTTTGAACGTATGAGTGAAAAATGGTAAAAAATATCGATCTTGAAAAGTGGACGCTTATCAGCTATCTATATCTGGTGGAAAATACCCCATTAAAAATGTGAGTTCAGGCATTTATAACGAATTTTACCTGATCATAGCCAACTTAACACTATATATGAAAAGTTAGTTTCTCATCTGTGACAAATTCTCACATATGACGCCATGGTATTTCTTTTCATCTCGGATAATTTCAGGTCACTGCAGTTCGGCACTGTATATTAATTTCACCATATATACGTAATGGCAAAATATGGTCACACATCATAAAAATTTAATAACCCTTGGGGCTAGAGAGAAGGGTTCAATATGAGGGGAACACAATTATAATTATGTTATATAGTTTCCCGATACATATTTTGCAATATCGGAAATATTTTCCTCTACTCAATAATATAGAGGGGATGCAGTGGCGGCGCTTGAATCGGGCCTCGCAAGAAAGTTATAAAAATATCCTATATTTTGCCATTGGGCAATCCTAGGTTCAAAAGGAATGGAATCCAGAGCCGCCAACTTGTAAAAACTATACAACGCGCGATAGTAAGGGAATTCCCGAGTCGTCAATTATTTCGGTTTAGGTATGCAAACATCGTAGAGAGATAAACATCGACGCATCGATAAATAGATGTATTTTTTTTGAGTATTGTTGAGTTGTAATGAATTAATAGATAAGGAGCTTTTGGCCAGCGACAGTAAAGGTCAATTTTGTTAGCCTTATGTGATTAATTACGGGTTTTTTTCAGTTTTCTATTTTGCAGAGTGCCCATCGTTTGAGACAACTTGTTCCTCCGCTATTCAAACTACAAATCCAAAACCATTCAAAGAAACAAGAACATAACCAGAAACCACAAAACAACAAAGAAATTGTTTATGTGCTGTACAAATGACAAAGAACAAAACGACCATAAGAAATTTTCATACACACTGAAAGAAGTTACATCAGATCCATCTATATTGAACTGAGGGGCTAAAACTGTAAAGCATATCGCGTTGAACAAACTGTAAAGCATATCGCGTTGAACTGGGATTCATTCCTTAATTATTGTAAGAAATCTAACAATGATATTACCTCATTTCAAGTATCTGTGATCTCGAATCAAAGTCATAACTTCAAGAGAATATGTGCTTTTGAAATTTATATCAAAGGAGGAATTTGTCAAGCATTGTAATGGCATATATACAATAATTTGGAAATATTAACACAGCGATATACACAGCCTTTCAAACTATACAGAGATATCCAAATATCACTGACGAGCTAATGTGTATGAGGGAGAAGCCAATACGTATGTTAGAAAGAGTATGCCGATGGTAACGCGGCCTCGTCACTCGGGTTGCTAGGCAACGTGGTGCTTTTATCTCTTTCTAGAATACGTATTGCACGCTTTTCGCGCTTCTCTCTCGCACTCATTATGGCGTCTCTGTATGAGGAACTCCAGCTTCTAAAATCCATACTTTGACAATGACGCAAGATAACTTATTCAGTACATTTCAGATAATAGTTTGGAAGAATCGTATCGTATCCAAATGCATTCAAAACACACGAAATCGTGCTAACAGTTCCAGTCAGTACAGCTTCTAGTGAGAGAGCTCCTCAGAGCTGAAGTTTTTAGTTTTACTTAATAACCACGATAAGCCAATGCTGCTCATCATGCATCAGTTGAAGCAGAAATAGCGGATGGTGTGAAAAAATCTTGAAACAATTCAGTGGGGCTAAGCGCCAAAAAGTTCGTCTATTTTAATTTCTGTTTGTTTATTTAATAATTTTCACGTTTATTTTTGACTGGGACCAGCTTTTTCCAACGCCCATCTTAAAATTCAGTAGCTTCACAAAAGTGTCAGCACGGTGACAAAGCGAGAATATTTCTCATGCGACACTGACGTTGAGGTTCTGGATTTAAAAGACAGCGTAACAGAAAAATGAAGTTAGAAATATACTTTAAAAAGAGTTAGTGTTTGGTTCTGCTACTGGTCCATAGATGCCATTAGGATGTTCAGTCCCTTTTTGGCGCCTCTCTAATGCAAGTGTAATTGAGTCTTCAGTTGGGATACGTTAAACAATACCTCAAGGTAGCGCCATCTATGAGACAGTAGGAGAATCAAACATTCTTCGAAGCAGATTTATAAATTTATTTTTGTGTTCTGCTTGCGTTTTATAGATGGAGTTAATATATTTTAGATACCTTCTTGAACGTCGAAATTCAGCATATATTTGGCTACATTTAGATAGAATACGTTCAATGATTGCACACAATACAAATACAAAAATATATTATTAAATAAAGTATAATGTCAGTGTTTTTAATGTTTTTTCTAGGACAATGAGAAGTGGCATAGTCTTTCAAAGGTTAAACGTGAAACCTCGCGTTCAAGCAGTGACGAGAATCCATTACGGTAAAATTATCTGGTAAAACTTCAAAATTCCCCATATCGACAAATGACATAATTCTGACGGATCCGTCAAAGCCAGGTGGTCAGAGTAGTATTTTGTTTTGGTTTTTTATATACTACTTATTCATTTTATACTTGCGAACAACTCTTTTATTTAGAAAAGTTCATGCGCATATAAAATAAAAATGTTTTTAAAGATGCCACTTGCTGATAAGCTGTTCACCCCAGTAGACGTCAAAATGTGATGGATACTAGTGAAATAGGGTTTATATTTTCCTCGCGTTGTTCTTACAATGTAAGCCAACTTCTGCTATAGTGCTATAGTGGCTTCCGAAAACGAGAAGAACATAACGTTCTCTCTGACGTTGACAGTATGTCAAAAAATGTAGAATTCAATTCTATCGGTAACCGAATAAATACAAAATCTATTTTCTGATTCTTCAGCAAAAAATACAGAGTGTCAAATGAGATCTCTATCAATGTAGTTCACCTTCAATTGTTTGTCCCGGATAACTAGAATAATAGGACTTAGTGCATAGGCAAACCGAATGCAGATACGTATTATTTGTTGTTAGGTATGATCGTTTCTTACAATTACTCAGAAAAATATTGAAAATAAAATAAGAGTGTGTGTGTCAAATTATTTGTCAGAAAATGGTCTCTTAGAAAAAGTCGACAAGCCACCCCCTTTCTATTTGAAAAAATCAAATAAACTGAAAAATTAGTGTTTGTAACTTTTAGAAAATATTTATTATATTAATATTTTTCCCGTGTTACTTGAAAGAAATGAAGCGACTTATAGGACCCATGGCATTCTAGATCAAAAAATATATATTGAAATCAAAATGACTTTATTTGTCAAATATTATATATTCTTGATCGAAATAGTAAAAATATATTTTAAAAATCGGAGTAGTCAAAGCAAGTGGATAAAAATGTAAATTCATCTATAATACGCAACTCCCAAATTTCGTTTTTCTATCCTCAATAATAAAAAAGTTATAGGGGTGAACCACCTTGCCATCACCCGGTATAGGCTTTGTTGTCACCTTATTTTAAAACTTCAACAAAATTTGAACAGGTTATAGATGGGCCAAGGATTTGAGATACGAAGTCAGACCGACGGAAATTAATGACATGGTTTTTCGTGACGTACAGTCTGCGAAAATCAAAAGTCCACCTCTTGTTAGCTTATCAAGGAAAGTTAAAAATTGCTTTAAAATAACTAAGCCTTTAATAATCTTCTAAGCATTGTAGAAGATTTAAACTTTAATTTACATACAAATACTTGAGATCCTCAAAAATAATAATTTCTAGCCGAGTCAGCTTTAGAGAAAAGAAAAGGATTTTTTTGATCAAAATGATCCTAAAAACTTACCTTTTTCGGAGCGAAAATAAAAACATCCATCTGAATGCATACTGAAGTTTGATAAAATATTTTGCCATTCAAGGGTATCGCCTATTTCTAGGAATAGTCATGATAACTGTTATAAACATTATTGTAAAACAATATTTTTTAGATTCTCAAGTGTCTAGATTAAGGATCTTACACTAGAAAACCCAAAAGAGTATTTTAGGCTCAGTTGATCCTAAAGCAACTTTTATCCTTGCATGGTTAGGCTAGAAAGAGGAGAACTTTTGATTTTCTATTTCCAACATGACAGAAATCTGGGAGATGTGAGGTAAGATAATTTATTTCTGGCTTACTGTTGGTATGCTTATGCTGTAAAGAACTTTTCGGAATTTTCTAATTTTTGTCGTAAGGTGGATTCTCTAAGCATATATTTCGGATTTTCAAATTTGTGTGAGAAATCATACGAATATTTCCTTCATTATGATGTCAGATAGAGCATGTGGAGCCTTTTTAATTTCTCCGATGTTTTTTTTCTGCACCGGCGCGATATCCGAATCGAGATTTGAGGGGAGGGCGTAAAGCCCCTCCCCATTCCTCCTACCAAATGGAAATCACGCTATAAAAATATACACAAACGTCCCAATCGATTACCGAATTATCCTAATGCTTATGCTTCCTTCCACGTCAAAATTATGACTATTTTATAGTATCTTTGTATATTCTAGCACGACATAAAAATAAACAAAAAAAAGTTGACGGTCAAGAGTCAAGTATACCAAAGTCAACCGAGATCGCGATGGTATTATTATATCTACGTAAATCTTATATGCTTATTACGTCCAAAACAAAGTCCATTTCCAACTGTTCGGAACATTTTAACGTCATACAAGCAAGAACAATAACAAATGAAGATCAAACATACACATCACAGCCTACTAAAATCGAGATTTATATCAAAGGTCTGTTGTCTGAAATGCTTACCTCCTACGTCTAAAATTAAGCCTATTTCCTAGTATTCGGAACATCCTAGCGTGTGTGGCATAAGGAACAATAACAAATGAAGATCGAGTACATGTATCACAGCCTACTTTGGATCGCAATGGCAGTTAAGCTACGGGAACGTTGTTTCTTCGTATATTATCAATGAATTGACGTGGCCAAGCGTTAATGTTTTCGTTGTTTTTCCGGGGGTTTATTATTTCGGAGGACGGTAGCCGAGTATGATTTTTCCCGACATTTGGGGGTTATGGAAGGCCACCCGCTGTCGGTACATAAGGGATAGGGGTGGGAGCCATTGGCGCCGAAGCGTCGACGGTAAAACGACGGCGCGGCGACGCCGTATATGCACGCTAAGTTACAGGGACGGATTCGGCAAGTAAGGCATATATAGTTTTCTGCCAAAATAGTTAATCGGAAAAATTGTGAGCACCAGAAAACGTTCCTTGAAGACCAAAAGCCTACCTATCTGAAATAAAAGGTGGGTAGCACTTTACCTTAACGCATAAGCATAGACATTTTAAGGAGAAGTTGAAAATCACAGAAAGTGATGGTTTTGATGCTACGAATTATGTTAAGGTGGTGTGTTATGTTCAGTAAATATGTTGTCTTGAACAATGCTGACCATTCTTTAGCATATTTTCAAGGAAATTAAAGTTTCTGCGTTTATAAAAAGTATTGGTAAGTAGAAGCAATTCCCAAATGACATTTCACAATGATCATTTATTGACAGATGTAACAAATACTGCTCAGTGTTGCTAAATTTTACGATTTTGTTTAAATACGTAATTTGAAGAAATCTAATTAAAGGTAATTTACAAATGAATTTTTTCACATTTCTTAAAAATAATTGGGTGCAATTGAATATAGGGTTGGACAGTTTTCCCATTATTTACTCAAAATTAGACAAAATCCTGAACAGTAGAAACCTAAACAATGGTAAATGCACTCAGGCATGTCGCGACTTAGAGTTGACAAAGAATCTCTGCGGTAAATTACTTTTTTACGAGTAGTTTCCCCAATATTTACTGAAACGAAAAACATGTTTATAAAATAGTATTCTATACCCCAGTATTACGAGGGATGTCTTTTAAGTTTTGCATATGGAAATAAAACAACACGGTAGGTAGTTTTAAATGACTTTATTGTTTTTCGAAGTATTCTCCACGAAGATTAATGCATGCGCTCGAACCAATTTTCGAAGCACTTATTCCACTCGTTTGCTGGCAGATCCAAAACGGCATTTTTGAATGCGTCAACTGCTTGTTCTGGTGACTGGAACCTTTGACCACGCAGTCTGTTTTTAATTTTCGGGAAAGTAAAGAAATCGTTAGGACTTAGATCGGGACCGTTAAATACTGTCTTGTTTTTTGGGCTGTGTGGGAGCTTGCATTGTCTTGGTGGAGCATGATTCTTCTTTCGGGGTTGATTTTTCGAAGCTCGGTGATGACTTTTGACAAACAAATGGTGGTATACCAATCCGCAGTAACAGTTCTTTGCTCGTTAAGAGGAATTGTTGCAATATAACCCGTTTTTGACACAAATGTCGCGACCATCTTTTTCGAAACACTTCGAGAACGGATGACTTTTGTTGGCTTTTCTTCACTTTGGAACACCCAAACAGCCGACTGTCGTTTATTTTCTGGTTCATAAGAGTAAATCCACTATTCATCGCCACTAAGAATGCTGAACACATTTTTTGAGTTTCCGGAACTGAAACGGTCAAGCGTTTTTTGACACCAATTAACCCTGGCTGCTTTCTGCTCTTCAGTCTACAGGTGGGGTATCCAACGAGAAACTAATTTTCTTACTCCTAATTCTTAATGTAATTTTTTTTTAATTGAGGTCTTTGAGAACTTCAAGGACGCCTCAATCTCGCGATATGTCACATGTCTATCTTCAATGATGAGTTTGCGCACAGCATCGACGTTTTCCTGGGTGACTGCCGTTTTTGGTGCACCCACCCTGGGATCGTCGCTAAGACTCACCCGTACACGTTTTTTCTCCATACCAACGGGAAATTGTCGACTGATGTGGCGCTTCGTTGCCGAAAACAAACAGTAACTCAGCAAGGCATTCTTGTTGCGATAATTGTCTCTGAAAGTTGTAATAAATTATGGCGCGAAAATGTTCTCGGTTGAGTTCCATTTTTCTAATGACTTGGTGACACTTAAGAATTCACTGTAGTGAGAACACTGCACGTATTGTTGTGAAACTTTGAATTTAAGTTTACTAAAGAGTGAGGTTAAGATTCAGTACTGACGTTCGATCCGCGCGGCCTACTATGTTTCTATAAGCAAAACTTAAAAGATATCCCTCGTACTCCTGGTATTACCATTCATAATGCAACTTCAAAGTACTATGAAAGAGTAAGTAGAGGCGTCCATGAACTTTTTTGTTATTTTATTCCATGTTACACTTAACAAGAAATGGGATATTTGTGATTTGCGGTAAATTACTTTTCTGCCTAAAATGTGTCCCAATAAGAATTCCACCATCGAAATTTTCAGGATTAAATTCGAGTGAATTCTAGTATGTTTGTACAATCGTGATGAGTTCCTCTGCCATAAAAGATTTTCATTTCAAACCATTGAAGTTCATCTCTTCCAACATCCACTTTTACTAAAAATACTCCATTGAAGTAGTTGCATGTTCTGGGTATACACATCCTAGGTGAATACATCCCTTGACATAATACCGGGTACTTGACGTTGGGTAAACAACATAAGCCCGGAACTGGGTGGTTTTTGCATGCACTACTCGACGGCGCGGCGTGTACTTGAAGGGGTCATGGCAAAAACAGTACCATGGTCCCTGATTTATTTTTATGTCTTCACCAAAATACCAATTTTAAATTCACTAACTACCAAATTTCGGACGAAAAAAGTAACGACTCTGCCTTTTTACCCGAATTCATCTCTCACTCCTGCTGACTCCTCATCAATAGTATTACTAATAAAGTCCTTAAATAAGTACTTCAAAGACTTGTTCCTATAGATACTTAAGAAACTGAACAAGAACAGGAACTACCTTCCAAGATCAATTTTTTTTGTTGACAAAATACATTTTGTTGTCTGGTAGTCAAATAAGCACGAAGATTCTTCTACAACAAATGGAGGATTATTGTAGGAGGTTGAACGAACAAGTAAGTCTATGTACTTTTTCATGATTTGGGTAACAAACGGGAAATTCGATTTTCCCAGGGTGTTTGATTTGCCTGGTCTTCTCCGATGTACCTTATAAATGTTTTAAACCATATAAAATTAAAACATGTGACATGTTAGTAAGTCAATGTTTAAGTGTAATTTTCAACAATAAGTAATAAGCATGTGATAAATATGATTATTTTGCTTGTTATATAATATTAACACTATTTTCTGCTAAGTCTAGAACAAATTTTCGGGCCTTTTCCATTATTACCAATAATAAACTCTGGAGGCTAATCAAAAATTTATTATTAAGCCTAAAACGTACTTTAAAATTGGTTTATTTGTCAATTACATAGTTTTTACTTATCCCTCAAATGGCCGATTCAATTAAATTCCGAGTCTCTAGACTAGATGGTATATGCGCTTATGACACCCTTCACTGGTCGCACGAAAATTACTGAACTTTTAAGCACTTTTAATTTATTCATTCATAATGTGATCAAAATTAGGAGAAAAGAGGTTCTCGAAAAAAAAAAAAAAAAACTAATCAGTTCTTCGGAATATTAAGATATTTATCAAAATTACCAGAGTTTGTGATAAAATAAGATTAAAGGACTGATGAGAAATACTTGTTTATTCATATGCTATTATGAAAAATAAGGACACCTCAAATGTCAAAATCCGTCAAGTCAAGGTGAAGTTTGAAGATGCAAAGTGTAAAATCCGCCATTTATTTTATAAAATTTTAGTATACCCAGTGTCACTTGCACTGTCAATATAAATCATATCTCAAGATTCATCAAGCCATTGAAGCTGTATCCGGTAAAATATTAATTTCAATCATGAATACCTTTATTATTTATTAATATCCAACCAGGATCACTCTCACTGCTCAGATAAATCTAACATCACGTCATATGTCAAAATTCATCAAGCCTCGGCTTGTAGCTCGTGAAATATATATTTTTAGGATACATACATACATTCCCACCCGCGAAAAACATATCCCTCCTTCTGGGACAGTCGAGTTGAAATGATCTGTTTCTAGATTAAATATGAATGGGTAATATGTACAGACTGGACTATAATCGTTTTCCCAGAGCAAGCATTTTCTCGGTTAATTTCATCCCGCTTAAGTGGAATACACCCTTTATCAGGAAATTGCGAATACTTTTCCCGTTTGTGCGTGCGAAATGAATGTGATCGATCCCTCTTGACGAGATGTGGCTAGAGGTGCAAATATTTAATAAGAAGTCGATATTTTGTAAAGGTACAAAAGGTACTATAACAGTTTTGTAAGGAAGTCTATGAGAACAATTCCGATTTTGATTTTTTAAATTTTCGTTTTTAACTATTTTGAAATCAGAAATCTTCCAGAAGGTTTACCGTTTTGATGGATGGCCGAGATCAGAAATTCGTTCATTTCGGCTGGTCGGAGTCCAAATCACAGAAGACTTGATTTGGCAGCCGCGGTATCCCGGCATTTAGGCTTCTGCCTACGCGGCTGCCTCGGTATATATAAATATATAAAAATAAATGACTTAACGGATGCGGGAGGCTGCATGTTACTGTATGTTGAGACATGTCCATGAGTACATAGTAGCCGTCAGCAGCACGTCTGTTGATTTAGTTGTTCTTGTACTATGGCATCGTGGTCACGTAGTGAGATAAGGGCAGTTTTGCGGTATAACTTTACGCGTGGTTTAAGGATAGACCAATGCTTAGAAAAAATCACGGTTGCATTACAGAATGATTGTCCTCAACGTACGACTATATTCTGGTGATACAGAGAATTCCAAAGGGGCAATTTCACTCTGGAGGATGCTGAGAAGGAAGCAAGACCGCGAACGTTAGTAACACAGGGAAACATTTCTGCTGTGAAAAAATGAGTTAGTGACATACCAACAGATAGAGGAGACCTTACACCATCTTGTACCAGCAATCCATTCAATTCTGGAAACTTTGTTCTCTCTGGGTACTGCTTAGTCTGACGGAAGAGCAGAAGACTCGTCGTACGACTTGTTGCCGAAAGATGCTGAAAATGTTTGATAAGGAGCAGTCTCGGTATGTGAACAGAATCGTGACAGGTGATGAGTCTTGCCTCTATTATTACGATGTGCCAACCAAGGCTCAAAACAAAATTTGGGTCTTTGAAGATGAGGACACACCTGTAGCTGTCAGAAAATCCCGATCTCTTGAGAAAAAAAAGATCGCTGTATTGCTCAAATCGAGCGGGATTGTAAAGCGGGGGGCCGTTTTGGACACACAGAATTCAGTCACAGCCAAGTGGTACACGGAACAGTGCCTGCCAGAGTCATAGAGTCTATGCAAAAGCTGCGGCCAAAATCAAGAATCGACACTTGGTACCTCCACCACGCCAATGGTCCAGCTCACCGCGCCAAAGCCTGCACCGAGTATTTGACCTCTACTGGACTAAGGGCGAATTTCAGCAATAGCTATGAAATGTTGAAAACAAAATACTGTCAAAAAAAACGACACACGAAGTCCACAAGAAGAGCCGTCGTTTTTTTCCCTCCAACTTCGTTTCCTCAGGTTACACCCGCATCCGGATGTGTGGGCATGTGTATCTACTTTTGTAGTTTCATATGTGCATTCATTTCGGGCCTGATGAAGCCAACCAGCAGAAATACGTATCGCTCGGGTTACCTATCCTATTTTCTGCTCGAATCCACTTTCCTCCTTTTTGCGGATTTCGCCCATTATTTTCCTACTTGTTGTTATATACCTTTATCCGCATGATCATATTCTCTTTGTAGATCCTTTGGGCTTGAAGTACCACAGCAAGTGGCTATAACCGGCCGCGTGGTGGTGGTTAGACTTCTCCTTGAAAATTCGAGGTCGTATAGCCTTTTTATACTACAATGTGTAGGTTGGCTCTTTTTGTGGACTTCGTGTGTCGTTTTTTTTCCCCTCCAACTTCGTTTCCTCAGGTTACACCCGTATCCGGATGTGTGGGCATGTGTATCTACTTTTGTAGTTTCATATGTGCATTCATTTCGGGCCTGATGAAGCCAACCAGCAGAAGTATGTATCGCTCGGGTTACCTATCCTATTTTCTGCTCGAATCCACTTTCCTCCTTTTTGCGGATTTTGCCCATTATTTTCCTACTTGTTATAGCACATACTCGTAAGCATTTGGACACTGCTTTAGAACTGTTAAATAGTGATATTAAAAAAATTATGAATTGGTTAAATGTAAATAAACTTAAATTAAGCACTAGTAAAACAAAATGTATGTCTATAGGGAAACATTTAGGTGACAATACAATTAGGCTCATGACTAATGACGAAAAAATTGAAGTAGTCGAGTCATTTAAATATCTTGGTGTATATGTGGAACATTATGCATATATTATTTCAAAAATATCGAAAAAGATAAATTACTTCTATAGAGTTTCCCATAATCCTCAAAAAAAAGTGTATAACACTATAATTCTTACCCATTTTTTATACTGTTCAACCATCTTGCTTACAGCAAATGAAAACATATTTTCAAAATTACAAATTCTACATGATAAAGCTATGAGAATCATTTTAAATAAAAACAAATATACTAGGATTAAGTCTATGTTAGAAGAACTGCAGTGGTTGGATGTGAAAATTTCATATATTATTTAGTTCTCGTTTTCATATTCAAATTTTAAAATCATTTATTACCACCACATTGAGAGAACTTCACAAAATTAAATAGTCATTATCATAACTATGAAACTAGAGGCAGTATAGATTTTCATCTGCAAATTGTAATAGTAGCATAACTAGTAAATCTATATTTCAAAAGAGAGTATTTGAATTTAATAAATTGAATAATGATATTAAACAAAGTTAGAATTCAAAAATGTTTAAGGTGAAATTATAAAATCACTTTATGAATATCCAAAATACATAGTGACGTAATTTTAATTTTAATAGACAAGAATGTAAAATTACAAAAAATGGATTGAAGAAAAATATGTAACCGAATCATTATACAAAATTGACATTGTAGCATTAATGCTAAATAAATCTTCAACAATAATAACAAGACGCGCGACCTTGTCTTGACACATAAATTACGTGCATAAGTGTCCACACCTAAAAAGTTCTTTTCGGAAATGTGATATTATGTTTTTTAAATGTTATATGAAATGTACATTACGAAAAACCATTTCACTCATTTCCGTCAGTCAGTCTGTCTGTCTGTCCGCTAATTTTATAACCGCCTATAACTTGAGAAGTATCGGATTTTGGTGAAACTTTCACACAAAGATACACTATGCCAAGGATGAAAAGGCTTTGCAGATTTTGAAAATCGGTCTAGTGGTGGCGGAGCTGGGGTAGAATCACGAAAAAAATAAACTTCGTTTTTGACCTTTAATAGGCTCCTGATAATTTTCGGAATTTTTCTTGTAAGAGTTAAAACTTGGGGTTGAGGGTTGTGAATGTAATTTTTTTAGTATTAGCCAAAGACGTTCTAACATTAAGAAGCTTCTGATCCCGGGGAGAATGTACTATTTTGGAGTTCTGCGAAACTTTTGTGAATGGTGACTTGACTGTTTTTATATCTACACCTACATATGTTTTTCTGAATTTTATGATTATTGAATGTACTATACCACCCATTCCGTCTAACCTTTAATTTGTCTAACTCTGTCTATCATGGTTCTTTGTAGTCAAGTAGACTGACTCAGTACTTATGACTCGTTTATATACAATAGACACGGACTGACAAACCGACATAAATGAGAAACATGGACCTGTGGGATGCATATATCTTTAAGCAACATAAAACTTGTGAACCGAAGTTCAAATATTCACGCGGGCTTGATACTTCCACCGTTTAAGTAGTCGTATATTTTGAAAATTGATTCAGACGCGACGGAAATAAAATCGCTGGTACAAACAAAAAAACTGCTTTTGGTGTTACGCCACTAGAATACCCCAATATACGAGGGTGGTCCCAAAAGTACCCGACCCAACGAAGAAAACACTAAAATTTGGTAAAAAAAAGGAATTCATTTTTCAACATAATCTCCTTTGAGCTCTATACACTTTTACCAGCGATGTTCAATAAGTTCGATACCCTTTTTATAATAAGAACTGTCTAGCTTCTCAAAATAGCCATTAACTTCATCGTCGGAAAATCTTTGATAACTGAGCCATTTTTTCAAGTTTGGAAACAGAAAATAATCCGAAGGGGCCAATTCTGGTGAATAGGGTGCATGAGGTAGCTATTCAAACTTTAATTCGTTAATTTTGGTCATTGCAATAACGGATTTGTGAGCTGGTGTGCATTGTTTTGATGAAACAACTTTCTTCTTAACCAAATGCGGCTGTTTTTGCTTGATTTCATCGCTCAAACGTTGCAATAAGTTCGCATAATACTCGCCGTTGATAGTTTTATCTTTTTTAAGATAGTCAATGAAAGTTATCCCACGCGCATCCCAAAAACCGACGCCATAACCTTGCCTGCAGATGAAACGGTCTTCGCCTTCTTTCGAGCCGGTTGTCGCTTTTGGGTCCATTGTTTTGATTGTTCTTTTGTCTCGGGTGTGAAGTGATGGACCCATGTTTCATCCATGGTAATAAAACGACGCAAAAATTCTGCTTTGTTGCTGTGAAACTTCGCTAAACACTCAATTGAAACATCTTCACGACACTGTTTTTGTTCGATTGTGAGCAATCGCGGCACTCATCTTGCACACAGCTTTCTCATGTCCAAATTTTCAGATAATATGCGATGAACCGCACTTTTTGAAATGCCTACTATATCTGCTAGCTCGCGCACTTTCAGTCGACGATCATTCAGTACCGCGTTGTGAATTTTCTTCACCATTTCTGGAGTCGTCACCTCATTTGGTCGACCACTGCGATGCTCGTCTTGGCAGCTCATACGGGCTCGTTTAAGCTCTGCTACCCAATATTTTACTGTTGTAAACGAAGGAGCAGACTCACCCAGAGTCGAATCCAGTTCAGCTTTTATATTGGTTGGGCTGAGGCCTTTGAAATAAAAGTATTGTACCACATAACGATGACCAATTTTCTCCGTTTTCACAAATTCACTGAAAACGTTCAGTATTGATGACTGCCAAACAAATATTAAACAACGTGGCGTCTTCAAACTTGACACATATGCTTTATAGGTTGCATACTTTCTAATACAATGATATTTTTCAAACAACTATCGCCATCTCTAGGTCAGGCCGGGTACTTCTACCACCCTCGTATTAAGAATAGTAACTTGGATATGTTCATTAAGCTGTTTAATTGCATAGTGAAATTTATAAATTTGGTTTAAATTACATAATTTCAAAGTAGAAAATTCCTACTGCACGCCACTGGAGGCAATAACGTTCAATGACTGAAAAAATACCCATTCTCAAGAGAAACCCCGAAAAAATCCCTTCTTAGGGATAAATGTACTTTTTTCAGGATAGTCCAAAGATCAAAAAGATGCATAGAAAAATTTCCAAGATCAAAAATTGATAATTGAAGCTCCAAGCTCCAATCTACTTGACGCCATTTTTTGAGTTGAAGCAACCGCGTGACACCATTGTAAAATCCTCGATACTTCCGAACTATCGAAGTTCCGTTCGCATCTCTAGAAATGACGGAACGGGATGCGGCGGTTGTTTCCCTCCCGGACCACAAATGCGAATTTAGATTAAGCCATAAAGTCGAAGTGAGAGAGATTGGCGGCAGAATAGCGCTGTGGCGTAACTGCGCAAAAACGACCTTTCAACCTACCAGCAAACTGCGAGGAAAACCATCCGGTGGAAAAATGTTTTATGGGGCTCTTTGTGCTTTTATGTTTTTATACTAGGAGTAATTTTGAGTGGGGCTATTAGTTCAGAAGGTCGCATATATCCTGATATCAGAAAGAACAACATTGAGTTAACCTAGCTGCGTTCTTAGAAATGACTAAATCAAATATTAGGCGCCGTTTTGAAAAAAGATAAATTTCGGCAATTACCAACCCGAATTTTTTCGATCAAAAACTTTAGTTCTAAAACCAGTTGTCTGTTTCACTTATCGCGTATGTCCTGATATGTAGAAAGTTTCTAGTACTCTTGTTTCATTATGATCTTCGTTGTTTAAATTTTGCGGAGTAGAGATAATTCTACGTTTTCCGTTATCGAATTAAGACGGAGATGACTTATTTCGTAAGGTAATTTTTTTGTTTTCGGAATTCGTAAAGCTAACGTTATAAAAACATTTTAGTTAAAATATAATAGAAAAATGGATTTTAGATCAGAGATAAAAAATGCAAGAAATATGCAGTGTTCAAAATAAATTGAATTGTCCTGACTTTTGTTATATATGCAATGTTGCAAGGTAGCCTTTTATTGTAGTTTTGCTAGTTTTGTGATCACTTGTCGTTGTGTGGTTCTATGATTCTAAACTTATTCATTTCTTGTTCGGTTTCGACATTAATATTCTTTTCTGTGAAAAGTTTTTGGAATTTTGGGGTTGACTTTACGTCAAAATCGAAAAAATAAACATTTCATGACTATCAGTAGTCAGTACTGTTGAAACTACCACAGTTCACTTTAGTATAGTGGATACCAAATAAAACCCGATGCACGTCATCGATCTGCAGCTGTGCGCTGTTGCCAGAATTTGCACATTTTCTTTTAAGCAAATAAATTTAATAAAATAAATTGTTTATAGATACCTACCATTTACTATAATACCATTATATTAAAAATAAATAAACTTGATGTAAAATTAAATTCCTTTCTGAATAAAAACACCTGATTTTGGTAGATATTCAATGATATGAGCTCTTTACACCGACTGCTAAGTTGTTTTGGCATTTTGGATACTTTACACCACTTCACAGTAACTGTTGTTCTGAAAAGAACAATTTTTAATTGGCAAGGCAACGATTCAAAGCTCAAATAGCGCAAAACTCACAAGCTAAACAATAAAGAACTAATAGTACGACAAACGGACAATGGCAACTGATGTCAACAAATGAGAAGTGGCAACCTCACATTTCTCTGCACGGCACTACCAACCGAATCGAGACGGGGAAATTTAAACTTCAAGTAGAAATGTCACATTGAATGTAGTCAACTGTTGGTAACCATGATTTTTATAAATGACATCACCTATGACGTGCATCGGATTTTATTTGGTATCCACTATAGTAATAAAGAACTATCGTTTTTCCAATCACCGGTATTTATCATTCAGGTTGCTATCACTGTCAAAAATAATGTAACGGAATGCTTAACGATTCGATTTTTGTTGCTAAAGGTGGATTTCACAAGGATTGTCAAATCAGCAGTCCGTTATTCTCCACCTATAGGGTAACAACAGTCCGTCAAATACAGCGAATGAGCTTCAAGTTCCAATCAACAAATTTTAGCAACCAATAGCTATGAAATGTGGAAAACAAAATACTGTCAAAGTATGAGATGACAGGTTGTCAATGAAACATGACCAGCTTATTGAATATTAAGAAATTACATAGAATTTAGTCAAAATTTAAAAAAGTATTCGATTTTTGAATAAAATTCATGTTTTTATTTAATATTGTCGATTGTTTATTCATGTTTATATTATTTTTTTCAATTGTTATGCGATTTTACTGATTCAACACCACCTACCGGGTGTTCTTTTCCTATAAACCTTTTGCAGATAGCCATTAAGCACCTACTTGATGACAGGCTGTACCAAAAATTTCATAGATATTGCTCGTTTCCAAACATTCATTCATTTACTTGCCGTTCATCAGTACCATTATCGCACCGTCGATTGATATTCCCACAAAACCATTCAGGATTTTTGATATCCATACATCCATAGTCAAATATTTTTTGGTTGTTCAGGAATTGAAAAAACATCCACACTATATTCACAGCGATTAAGAAATTCCCAAATTTATGGCTTAAAGCTACCAGCAAACCTAAAACCTGCAAAAAAAACTACAAATTTGCCATATTTTTCTTTTTTCACGAGTACACATTCTAGGTTATATTTATTTTAGACATTCTTTGAATAACAGCTGATTATTACATGTCAAAACTCCCCAACGAGTGACACATGTGTGGGATCCGTCAACCCTTGGTCCTAGTGGAGTAAGCTCCACCAACTGTTAAAATATACTCTACCATGCTTTATAACACTATACGTGAAATTATTCCCAAAATCGTTGCACAACACTTGAAAAAATGCAAATGAAAATTTAAAATTATTTCCATGACGCCGCAAAATAGCTCCTTCGGTGCCTAGGGTTATACATCTTAACAGTAGGGATGTTCGATACGATCCTATATTTAGAAATATCGTCATCTATCTTTCGATCCGGACTGTGTCAGAAAGAGTGACTAACTTCAGATTACTTTTCTTCTTTGTTTTCTTCCGCTGGATATCGATAATTTTATTCCAATATTTTAGAGTATCGATACTACGATAAGAATCGATACATAACGATACTTTTCGTGGATCTAAACATCCCTAATCTTGTCAGCTTGTCGTTCTTGTCAACTGGGCTGCAGGGTGCGGTGCCTTTACTATCTTACATTTTGCTAAAATCTTATGACAAATAAAAGCTTCAAATCCAATATTGACGTATATGAACGGATATGCCTAGAATTTAGAATATAAATGCATATTGCAAATTTCAGCTTGTCTATGCATGGACTTGAACTGAATTTTTCGGTATTTTTACTGAAAAGAGAATATTTACCGATAACATCATTATCGACGATTTTTCAAAATAATTTAAATATGTCTATACTTGCCGAAAAACAGCTGAAACCAAAAATAAAGCTAAAAGTTAATTTTATGTAGTCTTCATAGTTTTATGCTCTATATCAATCATACAAATGCATACACACTCAGGCAGTGTTGCACGTGAGCGGCGTAGATTTGGGTTACTTATGATTACGAACGCACATCCTCATCCCTTACTCCGCTTGCCCTGAATTGATTTTTGAGCATACAAAAGGTGCAGACTGGTAGGTTACCGTCATTACGTCATCATCGGACAAGCAATAAAGAAACCGAAACCTGTCTGTTTTCAAAATAAATATTTAATTAAAATGAGAGGTGAGTTCATGAGTTCAAGGGTAAAACAGAAAAATATATACAAGACTATAAGCAAGAATCGAAAAAGGAGTTTCCAGAATGGTTGTAATAAAGAACTATGCCCTCAGAAAAATGTTGTGTGCGCGCCCAATACAATAACAGAAGTTTTTCATGACTCAAAGGTCCTTGATCTACCACTGATTTTGGGACGGCGTTTACCTTATACCGAATTCAACGACACTATTTACCGATTCCGTTTTTTTTTGCTGGTTCGACAACACTGCAGATGAGTAGATCACTTTAAAAGCAATTGATATCCCAGACGTGTTATAATAATGGAAATAATAAGAAAATATAACAATGTTTGGAGATATATTTTCATAAATAGGTATTGTTGTAAAGGGTTTACCTCGGATCTGCAATTGATGCCGGATGGCGTCCCTGATGCTTTCATGGACTGTAGTCACCACTTACTTTACTTTTTACTTATACAATCAGGAAAAAACTAGGAGACTAACACACCTGCAACTACTATCCACACTTCTATTTACCTTCTTCTTACAATACATGGTTGCCACATGCAACTTAAAGTCGGGTTACTAGATACAATATTCCAAATGTAATAAGGTTCCAAACATACCGCCCGCCTTGAAAGGTCCAGGACTTTCAACAAACATCATTAACGTCAACAGGCAAAACGCACAATCGATTCACAGCACGTTTTACTATAACGCCACCTCTGACCTTGACTTCACACACTCTGACAACATTGTCAGTTCCAGGAAACAGTTTCACTACACGGCCTAACCTCCAATCCAAGGTAGGAGTATTTTCTTCTTTCAGCAGGACCAAAGAACCTATCTGCAGTCTCGTCCCTCCATCGCGTCTCCATTTAGTCCTAGTCTGCAGCTCTGCTAGGTACTCTTTATGCCACCTTTTCCAATAATGCTGAGTCATCGCTTGCAGCTGCTGCCAGGCATTCAAACGGTTGACAGGTACTTCGGCTAAGTTCGACTCAGGAAGGGCTATTAACTGTCTCCCAATCAAAAAGTGAGCAGGTGTTAAGGCTGCTGTATCATCTGGGTCCTCTGTCAGGGGACATAGTGGTCGGGAGTTAAGGATACTTTCGATTTGCGTCAGCACCGTACTAAATTCCTCAAAAGTTAATCTTTGATTACCTATCACTCGCTTTACATGATGCTTAGCACTTTTAATGCCTGCCTCCCACAGACCACCAAAGCTAGGGCTTCTAGCCGGTATAAAATGCCAATTGACACGCTCAAGGGCTAACGTCTCCCCTATTTTCTCAGAATTTCTTTTCAAAAATTTGAACAACTCATTTAACGCATTATTCGCTCCCAAAAAATTAGTTCCATTATCGGAATACACATGAGTTGGTTTTCCTCTACGACTACTAAATCTATGAAATGCAGCAAGAAACGCATCGGTGGTCAAATCTGAAACCAGCTCTATATGTACTGCCTTCACACTCATGCAGACAAAAGACACATGTAAACTTTACTAGTTTTTGCGCCCCTACCCTTACGGTCTTTTACTAAAAACGGTCCTCCGTAATCTATGCCAATGTTCTGAAATGGAAGGTAAGTATTGACTCTCACATTGGGAAGATCACCCATCAAATAATTTGTGTCTTTAGGTGACACCTTAAAACAAGTTACGCACTTTCTAACTATATTCTTGCAGGAATTTCTTCCACCAATGGGCCAGAACTTATCCCTTATTGCGCATAACAATGTCTGGACTCCGCAATGTAATAGTGTTTCATGAGCATCTCTTAAAATCAACTCTGTTAATATATGACCCTTGGGTAAAATTATTGGATGCTTTTTATCAAAATTCTGCTTAGAGTTACTTAATCTCCCGCCAACTCGCATGACGCCATTTTCTAAAAAAGGTCTCAAAGGAAGCAACTTACTTTTATTTTCCAACGCTTTATTAGATGATAAGCTTCTATACTCTATTGGAAAACAATCTCTTTGTACGAGCGTGATCAAAAGGTTTAAAGAGTTCTCTAGCTCTATTGGGGTTAAGATTCCAAAATTTCTATCAGACTTGGGACATCTCAAATTATCAATAAACCTACGCACATAGCCTGCAATCCTTACAATTTTATTCAAACTCGAAAACTTATCGATTAACTCCAATAAGTCGTTTTTTATTATGCATGATGCCAACGATACAGAACGTTGTTCCGGTACTTCAAAATTTAGCTCAAAATTGTCTATGTTCCACGCACTGTTATTTAACTTGAAAAAGGATGGTCCATGCCACCACAACTCGCAATCACATAATAACTTAACTGTTACTCCTCTAGTTAGTAAGTCTGCCGGGTTATTAGCAGACTCTACGTGTCTCCAATCTAGTACACTTGTAAGTGACTGAATTTCACCTACACGATTGGCTACGAAGGTTTTCCACCTCTTTGAATCCCCTCGTATCCAAGCAAGGGTTATCATGGAATCGGACCACAAATAACATTGATCAAAATCAATTTCTAAAATTTTTATAGCTTTATTAAGCAAATTCGCTAATAAGACAGCCCCACATAATTCTAACCGTGGTAAACTTACTTGCTTAACCGGGGCAACTCTTGATTTTGCACATATCAAATTTGATACCGGTTCCCTTGTGCTAAAACTGCATCTAACATATATACAGGCTGCATAAGCCTTCTCACTTGCGTCGCTAAATCCGTGAATTTCTATTCTTATATACTCTGATAAGACCGCCCGCCGTGGGATACTAAGTTTTGTTATTGTCTTCAAATCTTCGCGAAAACGAATCCAACTATCTTGTAAATCACTAGGCAAATCATCGTCCCATTCTAATTTCCTAAACCACATTTGTTGGATCAATAATTTGGCCACAATAGTAACGCAACCTACTAAACCTAAAGGATCGAATATCTGACATATTGTAGATAGGACACCTCTTTTCGTCATTCGATGGTTTGATAGTATTTCAAAATCTATTTTGTACTGAATCACATCATTATATGAATTCCAAAACACTCCGAGTGTTTTGTTTTGCTCATCTTCACCTATTTCTAAAATATTTGCTTCTATCTCACCATGCGTTTTAAACTTAGCTAATATTTCTTTATCATTACACAACCATTTTCTTAATGGCAAACCAACACTATTTAAAATATCCGATACCTCTCCTTGAATTTTCAATAAATCCACCTCAGATTCTGCACCAGTCAACACATCATCCATATAAAAGTCACGCTTAATAACCTTGCGGGCATCTGGAAACTCATTTTCATGCATATTTGCTACTTCAAATAGACACCTCACTGCAAGATATGGCGCTGATGCTGTGCCGTACGTCACTGTTTTCAACTTGTAACACTTTATATCCTTGGTGGAATCAAAACGCCAAAGAATTTTTTGGTATAGCCTCTGCTCTTCAGTAATCCAAATTCTCCTGTACATTTTAGACACGTCACCTGTCATGACTAACTTATGCTTTCTAAACCGCACCAAAATATCAAAGAGATCATCCTGTAGCTTAGGACCTACAAACTGAGTGTCATTTAGTGACAAATCTGAGGTAGTCTTAGCTGAGGCATCAAATACTACTCTACACTTCGTAGTTATACTTGATGACTTAATAACTGCATGATGAGGCAAATAATATCCTCTATCTAATTCTAAGCTATCATCAAATTCTTCCATATGACCTAACTCTAGGTATTCCTTCATAAATGCATTATACTCTAACTTTAAACTTGAGTTTCTATCTAGCTTCCTTTCTAGAAACTTATATCTCTGAAGTGCCATCTCCCGCGACTCTCCTAATTGCTTTACACTCTCCTTAAACGGAACGTTTACTATAAACTGACCATTTTCCGCTTGCCTTGTTGTTCTTTTAAAATATGCGTCACAATAACGATCCGCTTCGGACTGTACTATGTTATCTTTAGCTACTTCTTCCAGCTGCCAAAACTTCTCTAATTTACTGTCTATATTTCCCGTACTATTGACGCATTTCATTTTAGAACGGTTACTTATACTCAAACAACTGATTACTGTATTATTACTTATTCCTGAAGCAATATTTCCAGCAACTAACCATCCTAATTCCGTATTTTGTAACCAAACTAGTCGCCGAGTACCCTTTTTCAACCCGGGTACCATTACCGACCAAAACACTTCTGATCCCAATAATATATCTACTTCATCGGAAATATTAAACTGAGGATCAGCCAACTCGGTATCTCGCGGTATATTTAAACTAGAACTGTCAAAAGAAACTATAGGCAGCTTATCAGTTATGCGAGGAATAACCAGACAATTAATATCCATGGAAAACTCTCTAACATTTGAGTTAATGGATATGTCAACTTTACTGGTGATACTCGTGAGTGTCTGTCCCACACCCCTGATAGAATGATTTATTTTACTCACTTTCAAGTTTAAGCGTTTACAGAATTTTTCTGAAACGAAATTACTCTGACTTCCCGAGTCCAGGAGCGCTCTACCGATACAAAAATTCCCTTTTGCATCCTTCACCTGCACTAATGCTGTAGATAACAAAATCTGCGAATTTTCTGCCCGCACATTAGCTGATGTAAACCCTTCTGTAGGCGACGGCAACACCGCATGTGTCTGCGACGACTTCGAAGCCGGCGGCGGCGTTGTGTCGTTCGGCGTTGAAGCGTTGACTAAGCGTTCCGACGGTGTCCGATGGAGATTTGGCTCAGCAGCGGTAGCTTCTCGCCGCGGAAGGTGAAGTAATACATTATGTGGCGCTTTACAATTTTTGCAGTTACTCAATCTGCACTGCAATGTCAGATGGTTATCTCTCAAGCAATTCAGGCACAACTTTAGTTTTCTAGCAGCTGCAATCCTATCACTTACCTGCAGTGATAAAAAGGATATACACTTAAATATCGAATGAGAACCCTTACAATAAAAGCACTCAATCGCAGTTTCTGTGGCTGCAAAACTGTGACTCGTATGCGGTTTTCTACTACTTGTGTGGGGTAAGACTTCCCTCTATCGAAGTGTTTAGCATCTGACTTTACTAACTCCAATTTTTCTAAAACTTCACACTTTTTCTTTAAAAATACATGCAAATCAGACATTGTAGGAAGATCCCCATTATACTTAAAATTCTCCCAGTCTCTTCTGGTAACCGAGTCCAACTTGGTACTCATGATGTATATAATAAGGCTATCCCACTCATCTGTCTTTTCTCCCAGACTTTTCAATGATCTGAGATGTTTCATGAAATTATCATAAAGATTTCTTAAATCCGCGTGATTTTCCTTATTCACGGGTGTATGTTCTATGATCGCCTTGATATGATTGAAAACAATCAATCTTTTATTCTCATACCTTTCTATTAAAAATTGCCAAGCACTTCGATAATTATCTGCTGAAACTTCAATAAACTTAATCGTATCCAAAACGTCTTTCTCTAAACTGGTTTTTAAATAATAAAACTTTTGGATATCTGATAGCTGCTCATTACAATCTACCAAAGATAAAAAGGAGTCCTTGAACTCTAACCAATTATGGTAACGACCGTCAAAGGTAGGTATTTTAATAGGTGGCAACTTTACTAAAGTACTATTATTCACTACATTAACTGGATTAGTTGTAACCCTAACAACTGACGAACTACTGTTACTGTTAACTGAGCCAGTGGTAGACTTGACAACCGATGCACCATTTGGCACATTACTTTTGACTGAACCGATGGTGGACTTAACTCCTGATGCACCACCGTTTGATGCATTACTTGTTGCATCAATGGAATACTCGAACTTCTTAATAAACGCCTTCATATGGCCAACCAACTTAAAATACTTGTCATCAAACTGTTCTCTTTCAATATCATCATCTGACGAAACTTCCAACTCCTCAATTTTACTTTGAACTTCATTAAATTCTTCCCATGTAGGTTCTACTTTAGACAATCTACTAGAAACTTCCTGTACTATATTATCATCTACCTCATTCTTATCTAATGAGTCAAAAAACCTTATTGAGCGTGTCAACTGGCCTTTCAACGTCTTTCGACGATTTTTTAGTGAAGCAATCTCACTCATTTTTACTAACTGTACTGTACTATCGAATTCAACTGAATCGCGTATAACTGACGCTGACTTTTTACTAAACTTGCGTATATAACTGACGCTAACTTACTGTAACTGATCAACTTTGCGTATATAACTGACGCTAACTGTAATTTCCAAGATCGCGTATATAACTGACGCAAATCTAAGGAAAGGTTTACAGGTGGTGGAATAGTCTTCCGTCCCCTGACCTATTACTGTTGCTACGTGGATCCGTGGATGCTACCGTCATCAAAATGGCGGCTACCTCATGCGCCGAAAAGAAGATCCGCTGGTATCCGTGCTCGATTAGGACCAAAAATGTTGTAAAGGGTTTACCTCGGATCTGCAATTGATGCCGGATGGCGTCCCTGATGCTTTCATGGACTGTAGTCACCACTTACTTTACTTTTTACTTATACAATCAGGAAAAAACTAGGAGACTTAACACACCTGCAACTACTATCCACACTTCTATTTACCTTCTTCTTACAATACATGGTTGCCACATGCAACTTAAAGTCGGGTTACTAGATACAATATTCCAAATGTAATAAGGTTCCAAACAGGTATTTTTGATTCTGACATAATATCTAGACGATGAAAAATAGATGGATGCGGATACTTATATCGATGTTTTAGGACCCAGAAATGCAGAATGTGCTGTTTTTTTACATTTGGTGTGGATTTCTAGATCATAAATTGGCAAACATCGTTTTTGATGTAACAAAAGATGATGAACAAGGGAACCGCAGAGAAATTTATTATCTGCACGCGTCAAATGCGACACGCCTCTTCTTCAAGTCGCTCTAGTGCTCGGGCTTTCATTTGATTGAGTTAAACGGACCCCAGCGCAACAGTTTCACTTCTCTACGCTTCCTTTGCCTCTAATGGATGAGCACATCAACGCCGTTTCGAGATATCTTACTGTGATTTTTGATGGTGTGATGCAGATTCATGGATGTACCTACTACGCACTAGAGCCGAGTCGTTCCCGAACGAATATATCCGAAAGAACGATACCGCAGCCGGGCCAGATCGGATTTAGACAAAACTGAAAGGAACGATACTGCTTGGTACCATTTAACATTTTCAATATTATATTTTTAATTGTATTATATATACAGGGAGAATCAAATTAGTCTGACGGCTTGAGTTCAATGTGTACGAGAGACAAGCGCGACAAGTGTGAATCAACACATGTTAGAAAGAGATAGAAACCGGCTAAAGACCGAAGGTCACCACCAAACTGCCTAGCAACAGTGACGCAGAAGGTCGTGCAATCTGCTGCGTTGCCAATATGTTTCTCCAGAAAATGTTCGCATAGGCTGCTACAATAGGTTACTGTCACCCAAGAAGGAGGTCTGTTCGAACATTTAATTTAATATTTTGTTTTCATTTTGATTAGAATTATTTATTTCAATTTTAATGCGACTTACCCTCTTAATTTATTTTAGAATTACCTTTCATTTCCACCGATGGAGATAAAATCAACACATTTTGAATTATAACAAAAACCATTACGCAATACAAATTATTCAAAGCAGGACGACACTCCCATATGAGTGCTAGATGGGTACTGACCAAAATCGCTCAACTATGATCATGGAGGTGGAAACTTTACCTTGGAATGTACAAGATCCGGTGTTGAGAGGGGAACCAATGATTCAATGTTGCAGAATTTGTGGCGATACTGACCTTTCATTTCGACCTAAAATCGAGTGCCGTTAGGATCGATTTGGAATCGATCCTAACAAGCTTCGACACAATTGAACATTCAAAAATGTGTACGCTCAAAATAAGACCATTATTTGGGCGTAAACAATAAACTAACGCATACTGTCAATATGTATCTTAATTCAAGGAACTGGTGTAACATATTGACAATGCGGCTTCTATCTCTTTCTAACATAAATGTGTCTACAAACATTTCTCTCTTCTTCAGGAGAAGAATATGAACGGGAGCAGGTATGGCATTATTTGCTGTCTTTAACACAGAAAAAATTGGTGGTAATTGAACAGCGGAGGGGGAGGGGGTGTAATAGACCAAACAATTTAGCCCGCCATCTATATTTCTTGCAAAATAGAAATAAAAAGTTATAAACATAACCTCGGTTGGCCGCGTGGGTCAGAGTGTCGCGCTACTGATCAGCCGGCCGGCCGGGCCGCGAGTTCGAATCTCGCCTTCGCCATGGATGTTGTGTGTTTGTTTTAGGCAGCAGCGGTGGCCACAGTAGTAGACTCTTCGGTCTCCTGATCAGTCGCCGTGCGCTGTGAAGGTTCGAGTCCCGTCCCAGGAGAAATGTTTCTCTTGGCTATGGATGTTGTAATTGTCCGTAGGTGGTAGATGGTCTCTGACTGTCGAACGCGGAGGTACCACCCGGCGGTTCTCGTAGGCGGAGCCAGAATGTGTGCATGTTGCATGCACACGTGTTCCCTCGCCAGAGTCCGTGTGGCGTCCCCCCTTTTCCCATGTATCCCCCTATAGCCCCACGGTACCCAATGGGTGCTTAGGCCTTAGGCCTTCGTGGTAGTTGGAGTATAAAAAAAAATAAAGCATTTTCAGTTGGTTACGAGTATTCTTATTCTTTCTTTCATTTGTAATTTTTTTTATGGCTGAGTTGAAAAATAGCGAACACTGCCATTTCGATTCTTTAATTTTACATTTTAGGACCTCATCTTACACAAAATATGTATTTGTAAAACAATCGAATAAAGGCATGTTATATTATTATTGAATGACAATGCGCTGTAGTATAAGGAATTACTTAGCATGAAATGGGTGCATTTTGAGTTGATATGATTCATCACTTGAATGATGCTGTATTTTTGTAACTAGATGAACGCAATAAATAGTCCGATATGGTTATATTTGACAGACCAACTAACGATGAACCGGACCAACTAAAAAAGTTAATAAGCATTGGTAGGCATTTACCATCTATGGAATCGGAACAAATCGAAGCACAATATTCTAATTGACCCAGCGCTACTATGCACTTGTCTTTAACCATGTGAGAAAAATCCGTCTGGTATGAATAATTCGATGCGAGCAAAGTACACCTGTCAAAGCGTTGCAAGTTAATAAAACAGAGTTGACATAATATACATATTTAAAATGACTCACGTAGGTGTTGGTAGCTGGCTTCCAGGCGTGAAGGGCGAGTCATTCGCATCAAAGAAATCATCCTCCCCTTCTGAGCTGGAGTATGACATGTCAGGAACTGCCAAGGAGGCCGCCGCTACCGAAGGAGCATATTCTGCAAAAAACATACAATATCACTGTTTTGTAGAACGTACCTAGCCATGAAAAAAAAATTAATGAAACGCACAAGCATATGTTAAATAGCAGTATGAGTTCTAACCTTACTTGCAAAATTTTAGTCTAATCATATTAGACGGAAATACCCCTGGTTTGATAAATAATTGGGAAGTCTGGTTTTATTGCTGCAAGTTGTTCAAAGGGGTAATTAAAACATGGACGCATAAAATGGGTACACCAATTTTTGTGGGAAATCTTTTTATTTGACAACAAAGCGTGAGAAAACGTATTTTTTGAGACTAAATCGAAAGTGTTGGCAAGAATGGAAAAACTCTTCATTTGAGATTTTTAGGTAATTATGAGACGTACAAAATGAGACCACACGTAATAAGATCCGACTAATAGCAAAAACGTTATGACCGAAAACCCAGGCAAACTGCAGGTTTTGGCACGTGGCAACGATGATTTCTCGCAGAGACTTGAAATTCTTCAAATTCGTACTTCTAAATAACCACAACAAAATTGGAGTAGATTGGTCAAGTAGTTTTTGAGAACGTCTAATTGTTTATCCCAAAACACCTGTTTTCCGCCAATCACTACTAGTTTATTGAGCAATATACATTGGTTCGTTCGGAGGGCATATTATAGCAAAATACACGAGTTTATCTTGCCGATATGAATCGCAAACCATTCCGGAAGATAAATGTTATTTTTATGCAAAACAGAATGGGTTGTTTTTTCTTCTAAACAAATTCAAACATTTCGTATTTGTGAGTAATTCGCAACAAAAGATGATAGACACATCCGCTTTGTTTTCAAATGTGTATGGTAACGTATGTTTTTTAAATATCGTAGCGCATTTGATCAATTACTCACAAATACGAAATGTTTAAATTTGTTTAGAAGAAAAAACGTAACCTTTGTTTTTCGTATAGAAATAACATTTAACTTTCGGAATAGTTTGTGATTCATATCGGCAAGGTAATCACGTGTATTTTGCTATTAAATGCTCTTTGAACGAACTCTGTATATTGCTCAATAAAAAAGTGATGGCCGGAAAACAGGTGTTTTGGGATAAACAATTAGATATTCTTAAAAAAATACTTGACCAATATACTCCAATTTTGTTATTGTTATTTAGAAGTATGGATCCTACGTATTTTTAAAATTTCGAGTATTTGCGTGAAATAATCGTCGCATTACCAAGTGCCAAAACCTGCATTGTGCCTTGTTTTTCGGCCATAACGTTTTTGCTATTAGTCGGATCTTTTTACGTGTGGTCTCATTTTGTAACTCTCATAAATACCAAAAAATCTTACTTGAAGAATTTTTTCGTCCCTGTCAACACTTTCGATTGAATCCTAAAAACCCCGTTTTCTCATTCTTTGTTGTCCCACAAAAATTGGTTTACCCATTTTATGCGTCCATGTTTTAAATACCCTTCCAACTTCCACCAATAAAACAAGACTATAATCATTTCGGGGAAATTTGCTAATATGATTAGACTATACTAAGTGACATATAAATCCGAACACCCAGTTTAAATGGTTTTATTTTAATAAAATTTTGTATAAGTACTTAATGAAGCATAATAAGTAAATGATAAATCTTTGTGACACTTCAGCTAACGTTCCAATCGTGTCCTCAAAAAATCATCGATAACTCGATAAAAGTACATCTTCCTTCCATGAGAGATGGTGTACGAGTTTCCATCAAGAAATATACTAAGTGACATATAAATCCGAACACCTAGTTTATATGGTTTTATTTTAATAAAATTTTGTATAAGTACTTAATGAAGCATAATAAGTAAATAATAAAAATTTCAAAATGATTGCACTGCTTTAAAGCCCTTTGACCTTTAATAATGTGTGGATGCACCCTGATGTGCTACGCATTCTCCAACGCGTCTAGGCATGCTTCTGATCAGGTGGTCAATGTCCTCCTGTGGTATCTCATTCCAGGCAACCACCAACTCCTCTCGAAGTGCTTCTAGAGTCTGAGGAGGACGTTGCAAATTGAGCAATCTCCTACCCATCATATCCCACACGTGCTCAGTTGGGGATAAGTCAGGAGATCTTGGTGGCCATGGTAACAATGTGACATCATTATGTTGAAAGAAGTCTATTGTGACTCTTGCAACATGTGGTCGGGCATTATCTTATTGGAAAGTTGGATCTGCCAGGGTGTCAAGATATGGTAAAAGATGGGGTTCTAGAACTTCGTGGATATAACGCTGCGCGTTCATGTTACCTGTGATGAAGATTAAAGGTGACCTGGAACCATAAGCTATAGCACCCCAAACCATAACTCCAACAGTGTGATGAACATGTCTTTCAACAAAAAACAGTGGATTCCTCCTTTCACCACGTCGCCTTCTAACCCTGGCACGACCATCGTGCATGCCTAAACAAAATCGAGACTCGTCACTAAAGACAATACTGTTCCATTCCTGATCCCAGAGTGACCGTTGTCTGCACCACTCAAGACGATTACGTCGGTGTAAGTTTTTATCATTTACTTATTATGCTTCATTAAGTACTTATGCAAAATTTTATTAAAATAAAACCATTTAAACTGGGTGTTCGGATTTATATGTCACTTAGTATATTTGAGTGAATTTCGATAATTAGTTTCCAATGTATAAATAAAGTGAATTGTGAAGAGTATTACAGTGTTTTGACAAAAGAGGGCAATCAGCTGAAAACAGTTCTTAAGAGAATGGTTGTCGTCTATGAGGATGATGCACCATCATATTACGCAATAAAATGCTGGTCGAAACAGTGAAATTATTCTATTCTATCTACTGAAGACGATCCCGGAAGTGGAAGTCTCAAAACAGCAACACATGATGAAATGCTTCAAAAAAAAGATGAAGCCATGGTTCTCGAACATCATCGTGTGAAGGGCTCTACCGTTAGTATGGTAACTTTGGAAAAACGCATTTTCTACCTTTCACATCTACCCGATTATTCAATATTCAAAATAAACAATATACATTTAAAACTTCTCAGAGTGGACAACATCAAATATTTCGAATTTTTTTTAGACCAGCATTTGAGGTGCGATATTCATGCAGCCTACATTTTGAAGAAAGTAAAATTTGTTACATACAAAATTAAACCTCACAGGCATATTCACAGAAAACTATATGCGTACTACGTCATGCCCTAACTGAGGCGCACCTAATTCATCACATATTCGCATGGGAAACAGCATGTCCAGCATATGGTAACGATATACAAGTTTTACCGAGACCTGTTTTGAAAACTATGTTCGAAAAATCAAAATTATATTCAACAAATGATTTAAACAACGAAACAACATTGATATCAAGCAACCTTATGTCAAACATACTATCAGCCTTTATCACAAAGTTGTTAGTGAGCGTGATAAAATCACACATTGCTATGATATTCAATATAAATTACGTGCAAAAAACTGTCCCTGTACCTTATAAGACCATAATGAAGCGATATTTTCTCTATTCGGCTCCAACATTATATGAACACGTACCCAAAGACTTGAAACAATTTCGAACTAACTATGATTTTAAAAACAAATTGTCAAAATTGATACGCTTACTAGGAAGATAATATATTACTGAACTCCCGTCAAATTTTCAGTAAAATTCATCACCTCCTACATAATATACGCCTTTTCGATATAAATTCCTCATAAGTTTCTTTTAACTTTTTTGTTTTTCGAAAGTCATCGTTTCAGCATATAACTGATCCATGTACAGGCATTATCCTTCTGCGGATTTAAATGTTTATTTACCCATTCTATGTTGCTATTACTGCTGTTATCTACTATTGCTACCTCAAAATAAACTACTGCTGCAGTGCTCTACGAGAGGGGTACGTATGTATGTTGTCAGGCCAGGTGGAAAAAAGAGAGTCTGGTAATGCGACATACCTATCGACCTGCTGTGCCTCCTGGAATTCTCTACACATTCCGATCCTAACTCAATCCCCTGCTGGACCGCAGCATCCCCCGGCACCGAACTGACTTCTGCAACATCAAGATACGGACATGCTGTATACACATACGTTTTCTTTGTCGTGTATGGTTTGAATGTTAGTAAACATGCAGAGTCAAGAAAGATAATGGGACTCGATTGTTTCTTTTTCAATTTCTCAGTTTCGGAGAATCAATTAAAGCTTTTGCATCTAGTTTTATACTAAATGGTCACCTTCCGAGGATTTACACAATGATGCCTCAGAAGGAGGCTTGATGGATTTTTACATAGCAGGTGTTAGATTTGTTGAGTGTGGATGCGAATATCTGCTGCCGGTATTTGCCAATGTGAACGCGAATATCCAGTTTTCCTACCTATACCTGACCTAGATATAGCACAAAACACTGTTTTAAAAGAAATTTTCCAAAAGCCAAGATTATATCCGTCGAACAACTTATATCGGGAAACAGGGATACTTTATTTCTTACATGTCTTCATCTAAGCATTGTAATGAACAAAATTCCTATAAACCTCTAATATCCAAAGATGCATCGAGATGGCGAGGCGTAAATCACAAGTTTATTTCCTTGGGCATCAAATTCGAACGCGCGGTTGCCGTCGATGCGGGAATCAGGATAATTCCCAAGTCCGAGGATGATTACCGCAGGATTATTCGTCTCTTCAGGGAGGAAGAGGTGCCCCATCACACTTTCCCTCTACCCTCCGAGAGGAACATTCATGCTGTAATCAGAGGAGTACATGCGACACTTTCGGAAATTGAGATCAAGGAAGAGTTGCAACAGAGGGGATATTCCCCCCTGCACATAATTCGCCTGAAACGCGGTGGCGGCGTGCCCATGCCTTTGGTGGTAGTCATACTGCCCAAGATAGAAAAATCTCAGCAGCTGTTCAACGAACACGAGCTGCTAGGTTTGGCTATCCGAGTCGAAGTTCAAAAGAACTCAAGACTCATCGGGCAGTGTCACCGCTGCCAAAAATATGGGCATGCGCAATCTTACTGCACTGCACCACCTAAATGTCTAAAATGTGCCTCTGACCACATGACCCACTTATGCCCTCAAACAGAACAAGAGGAACGAAAGTGCGCGAACTGTGGAGGGGGGCATCCAGCGAATAGCCGAACTTGCAGATTTGCCCCTAAGAAAAATCTGCAAGTGATAGCGCAAAGGCGCAATGTAAGTTACGCGGATGCAGCTAGGGATGCAACCCGGGCTGCCCCCTCTGTGGGATCTTCTGCGAACACGCAAAATGTGGACCTGGCAACCGCGCTAAGGTCCTTACAGCAGATCATAGGTCCTCTGATTAGCGCAACACAGGCTTTGCAGGCGATCTTTCCTGCAAATGGCTAGGTACAATCGACGACAGCCTGCATTTATCAAAATTCTTTTTTGGAATTGTTTGGGTCTAAGGGACATTCCCAAAAGACGGGAATTTCATCAAGCTCTTGTGGACGAAAGTATAGATGTGGCCTTGCTGCAGGAAACATTACTTAATCCGGGAGATCGTCTAGCTTTCCCGAATTACGATGTTATCCGGGCTGATAGATTGACTGGACGGGGTGGCGGCTTGGCAGTGCTAGTGAAACGCGGTATTGACTACCACAGAAGCACAAACGCTGACATGCAGAGCATCGAAGCGGCTTCCGTGGTGGTGAATATGACGGGAGGTGTGCCGTTAAAAATCACATCGGTGTATGTCAGGTGTGGTAACAGGCTGCAAGAGGCAGATCTGGAAGTCCTTTTAGACTACTCGGGTCCACTTATTGTGGCAGGGGACTTCAACTGCAAACATCGAGCATGGCATTCCAGGTTGAATTCCACCAGTGGGATCCGACTGTACAACCATGTGATACGAAATGGCTACCTCATACATAGTACTGAGGAGCCGACGCACCACCCATTTAATCACCTTCAGGCACCTGATGTTCTTGATTTGGCATTATCCAAAACTGTAGCTACAGCATCACTTCTCGAATCATGTATGACATCTCAAGCGATCATCTTCCCGTCGTTTTGGAAGTGGCTAATGAGCAGATCTTGGGGGATGAAATCCCTCCAAGGAAACGCATTGATTGGGAGCTATACAAGTCGCTCCTCAAAGAGTTCCCCAATATACCGATCATAGATGATGAGAACGGTATAGATGCGGCTCAAGCAGAGTGGACAAGTTTTGTTCAGCAAACTCTGCAGCGTGCAGCTGTACTTCCCGTGCAGCGACACGGCAGACCTTTTCTGCCAGCAGACATTCGTCAGAAAATTTCTGATAAAAGAGCTGCAATTAAGCAAGCGAAAAGGTCTTGTCATCCTGATGACATTCGCAGAGCGACGAATCTTGTTCATGAAGTAAGAAATGCTCTTCATGAATTCCGCAATGAGCAATGGAACGACTTTCTGGCGGGGATGCTTGACTCAAGCATTCCTCTCTGGAAGGTGGCGAAGTCGCTCAAAACGGAAAGCGTGAACAAATCCCACACATTCACGGTCCTGGAGGCATTGTCTTCAGGACAGAGGAGAAGGTTGAGGTTTTCGCCGATGCCATGGAAAGACAGTTCTCTCCCAACTATGATCTTGATAATGACCTCGACGAGGAGCAACACATCGTAAGATCTGTCAGGAGATATTTTAGGGCCAACGGCGTCAGTGACAGTCGCGCATTCGTTGGTGATTTTTCTTCATCAGAAGATTCTTCTTCAGAAGCTTCTTCAACCGAAGATTTGCTTAGCACATCAGCGGTATCTCCTGAGATCCCGCATTGCACACCAGCAGAGATTCAAGGTCATATTAAAGACCTTAAAGTGCGTAAAGCACCTGGGGAGGATCAAATCACTAATAAGGCGCTGAAGCTGCTTTCGCGGAAGTCCTTAACTTATCTCGTGGCAATAGTCAATGCCATGCTCAGGATCCAGTACTTCCCATCCGCGTGGAAGACCGCTGAAGTTATAATGATTCCAAAGAAGGTGGGTTCGATATTTCCCCAGGATTATCGTCCCATTAGCCTGCTGTCAGCTGCGTCTAAGCTCGCTGAAAAGGTGATTCTACGTCACCTTGAGAATTTCTCGTCAGATCACCATGTGATTCCTGACGTGCAATTCGGTTTTCGGTCTGAACATAGTACGGAGCTACAGGCGGTTAGGCTGGTGGAACGTGTAACCAGAGGATTCACCCTTAACGAAAGTACTGGCATCTTGCTTTTGGATGTCTCAAAAGCATTTGACAAGGTGTGGCACGCGGGCCTCTTGTATAAACTAATCCAAAAGGGCTTCCCTTTTTGGCTTCTAAAACTACTGAAATCCTTCCTTGAAGGTAGGAAATTTCGGATCAAAATTGACAATGTGCTGTCGACAACACGGCTGATTACAGCCGGCGTCCCTCAGGGTTCGGTCCTTGGACCTATCCTTTACTCACTGTACATCCATGACGTCCCTAGTCCCAGCAACTGTGAAGTCTATCTCTATGCTGACGATACTGCATTGGTGGCTCAGTCGTGGTCTGGTGACCTAGTCCATGACAGGCTGCAAAGTGCGGTGGAAGAAGTATTAGATTGGGCGGATCGGTGGCTAATTAAAATAAACCATTCGAAAACGCAGGCAATCTACTGTACAAAAAGACGTCGCGGCGTTCCGTCTGAAGTTTCAATGAATGGACTTCGTATACCATGGGAATCCTCCGCTAAGTATCTCGGTGTCATTCTGGACAAAGGGATGACTTGGCGGAACCATATGGAAGCGCTAAAAACTAAATTCCAAATTACGTTTCGGCAGCTTTACCCATTATTATGTAAACGGTCAAAATTAAGTTTGATTAACAAGATTCGACTCTATAAGGTGGTCATAAGACCAGCAATGACATACGCATGTGCGGCTTGGTGTTTTATTGCTAAAACACACATGCGAAGTCTGCAGGTTCTGCAAAGCAGGACGTTGCGCACTATTGCTGATGCCCCATGGTATGTCTCTAACGAAACTCTACATAGGGACCTCGATGTCCCTTACCTAAAGGACTACATTAAGCAACAGGCGCAGCGGCGCTATAGCCTAGCGGAATCGCACAGCAACCCTCTGTTGCGTGATTCAGTGGACTACACAGTCGAGCAAGTTCGCAAGCACAAAAGGCCGCGGCTCGCACTGTAATCAAAATTAACTCGTGAACTTAGAACAACCAAAATTTGAGCATTTTTACACAATCTTTAGAAAAAATCAAATATTTTTAGACCATATCAAAATCTGTGAAGCGATTTTAACAATGCCTAAACGCTGCATATCCTAAAAGATTCTCTTCTTCCCCTTTGCTCTCGTTCTTCCTTCTCTCCTTTCCTTCCCCTTTTTTCCTTAAAATTGTCTGGTTTCTGGGTTACCAGACCTGACAGACTTACAAACTGACACTGTGACTCAAGAGCTAAGGTCCCACGGACCGCTCTGACAACCAACGATGACTTGATATCCAAAGACCACACAAAACTTTATTAAAAAAATCATTTAAATTCTTAGCAGCTAAATTATATGATGTAGTACCAAACTAAATAAAAACACTTAAATTTGGAAAAAATGACGAAAATTAAAAGTCTACAAAATTTAAATTACATATATAAATAATTTTTAGAATTAATTATACTTGCTAATACACATTAGTTAGTAACATATAATCCATACACAGGTGATGCCTACTGGGTTTTCGAATATTTATTTGCCAATTTTTAAACAATTTTGTATTTTGGTGAATTAAAAGAAAAAATAGATCGACTTATACGCTCAACTGTAGAAGAATCTACGTGCCTATATGACTACCAGGCATCAAATTTAGTTTTTTTTAAATATTTAATGTATATCTGGAGAACCTTCTCGGCCATAAAAATTAGGAGATTTTAGTCATTGGTTTTGATGGAAAGAAGTAATTTCGGGCCTGAAATTTTGTTTTTGTAATCAGTGAATTTAAAATTGATATATTGGTGCATATAGCACATACATATGAAAATAAAACAATACAGGTATGCTGGTACTGTTTTTGAAATGACCCATTCAGGTACCTACCATCGAGTAGTGCGTGCAAAAACCACGTAAGTCACAGTCACGGCGTTTTTTATACTGAACGTGTATTATGTGGGGTTATGTGAAGTAAAAGAACTGTAGTGACTTAACAGATGTACAGGTATACCTTTAAAGGAGAGTTTTCAGTAAAATAAGCATGTTAAAATGGACGAGGTTTTTGGAATCAATTTAATAAAAAATTGATAAGAATAAAAAATAATGTTTTTGTTTGATGTTGCCATTTCATAATTATGATTTCTAATGAAACATACCTATCTGATTACTTATAGCAATGAAGAAAGTTTATGTGAAGAATATGTGAAGAATAAAGCTTTTCTGTCTATTACAGTGGACCCCCGATAATCCGGCCCCTGTCTAATCCGGCGCCCCCTGTAATCCGACATGTCTTTGAATATGTATTACATACATACGTATTTGACAATCTTCGCTAATGTAGATCACGCAGGTTTGAACAAGTTACAACTTGTATGGGCCACCGCTATCCTGTTCGACGCCAAATCATTGTTTTTACTTAGTTTGAATTTGACTACTGGTGATAGCGGTACGGCCTAGTGTGCGTTCATTGTGTACTATTTATTCATTGTGTATTAAGTATAGTACCTAGTAATGTCATCACAAACTCAGAAGCGAAAGCACAAAACATTGACAATTAAAGAAAAATGAGATATTTTAGACCGCTTAAATCGCAATGAAACGTTTAGCAAGTGAATACGGCGTAGGCCGGTCTACAACTTATGACATTAAAATAAACCACGAGAAGATCAAGAAGTTCGTGTCAATTACTGACTGCGGGCCAGGCAAGAGACAGACACTCAAGAAAGCTGAACATCCAGAAGTGGAAGAAGCTTTGTACATGTGGTTTCTTCAGGAAAGAAATAGGCATGTATCAATTTCAGGACCCATGTTGGCCATGAAAGCTAAGTTTTTTTATAAGGAAATAACAAAAAAAGATGATTTTGTGGCCAGCAAAGGATGGCTAGATCATTTTAAAAGTCGTCATGGCATATGTTTAATGACTATTACAGGAGAGAAACTTTCTAACGATGCCACCTGCATAGAGCCCTTTAAATTAAGATTTTTGCAAAAGGTGAACGATTTAAACCTTGACCCCTCACAGGTGTACAATGCAGACGAATCAGGGCTTTTTTGGCCTGTGATGCCTAACAAAACTTTCGTTTCTTGTAACGAAAAATCCGTACCTGGACGAAAAGTAAGTAAAGAGCGTGTAATTGGGAAATCTTATAAACCACGGGCATTCAAAAACATTGATTTACCTGTACATTATTACGGACAAAAAAGTGCATGGATGACACAAGACCTTTTCAAAAAGTGGTTTGATGAATGCTTCGTACCTAAAGTTAGAAAATGGATAAAAGATTATAATTTTCCTCAAAAAGCGTTGTTGCTTCTTGATAACGCTCCCGGTCATCCGATTGGAAAAGAACTAACAACTGAGGATAAATGCATCACTGCGTTGTTTCTTCCGCCAAATTGCACTGCACTGATTCAACCAATGGACCAGAATATCATTCAGTTTGTCAAGCAAGGCTATAAGAAAAACCTACTTCTGAGAGCCGTATCAAAAGACCAAACAATAGAAAAATCTTTAAAAGAATTTAATATGAAACACTTTGTTTTTGCTCTTTGTCAGTCGTAGAATGCGTTACCGTCATCAACTATTAAATTGTCTTGGAAAAAGTTATGGCCAGATATAGTCACCACTCCTAGCAACGTTCCACAAATCAGTGTTAGGTACTTCGGAAGTTATAGAACAAGTCGCTACTGAAACACAGATAAGTCGGGAAGATTTTGAAATCTGGTGCCGTGGAATGGATAAAGAGGAAAATGTTGTTCATGAAATGTCTGACGACGACGTGATTGCAACTGCTCCACAAGTCACATCACAAGACGCAATTAACGCCTTTGAGCTAGGTTTACAATGTGCTGAAGAGAATGGTCCATCCTACAATGAACTTTTACTTTTGAGAAGACTGAGGGACAAAGCTCTGATCTCGCGTTATAACAACCTTAAACAAAAAAAAAATGATGAATATTTCCAAGCTTCATAATTTGATAAATTCATTAATGATTCTGATTAATAATTCTTGATTATTTTGGTACATATGTATGTGCACTGCCCTACATAATGTTTGTCGGATTACCGGAGGTCCACTGTACATGCTTTTCTAATAAAAAAGTAATATAGCAATATTTCTTGGTTTTATTCAAGTACCAAATATCATTTTCATATTATCTTCTTCTCATATTCAAATATGCAAAATATTAGCATATATACGTCAAGAAACATGAGAATATTCGCTAATACAAATATTCGTTACATCACTACCGAGAATATTCAAATCTTTTTATAATCACAATGGCGAACATCGAAATTTCAATTTTGAAATTATTATATTTCGAACTACATCTTTAAGGGCATAAAATACATTCTTTTCAGTTATTACAAACGGGTATTTTTGTTTTTTAGGTACTTGCTTATTATTATCTCCATTCAGATGACTAAACACTTAATTTTTAGCCACAAGAATCATTTCTCCTTTCGAAATATTAATGGTTGATCATGGTAGCTGAAGGGGGCTAGAGTTTTGAATACTACAAAAATCATAATAATGGATTACTGCATTTGTGAAAGATACTTCTCCTTCTGTTTAGGAAAAAAATGTGTCAGAACTCTTTTATTAGATGTAGACCGTCAGTGTCGTCCGTAGGATCTTTGCTCTTAATTATCTGACAATATTCATCGACGCTTAAAGCCTACATACTTTTTCATCACGATTTTTTTAAGAAATTTCAGAGATGCCGGAGTTTTTTTCATTGTTTGACAATTCAGCCGCACTGCTGCAATTTTCTAAAACGAAACTGGTCTTTTAAAATTTTAGTACATTTCTGAATTTTACCAAATAAAAACTCTTAAACAGATATACAAGTATTTATAGATTGCTATAAAAAAATTCTACCCACTAACACTGCAAGTTCGATGAATTTTTACGAATTTTTGAGAAACTCAACTGTTTGAGATGCGAGAATGAGACTTCATTTTTTGATCACTAAGCCCAGAGATTTGAGCTTGTTTAATGTTGCTCTAGTGGCAGACTTCAAATGCAATTTAAATAAGGTATACATATTACGAACTTCCGTTTCCCGAGCTTCAGCGGGTTTTAATTTGGTTTTTGAGCTCTAATATTTACCCAGGTAAAAGCATAAACATAGAAGACGAATTTATGAATTATATTATAGAAATTATAAAATAACAGGAGTTGTGAACATGCTCAGCTTTCTACATGAGTCGATAAAATTTCATAAGCCATACTACGTTCGAAGAATTACTCTGTAAGAATTATAGTAGTAATTCAATATTAAAACAGCCTTATTCGAAATCCCACAATTTTCACTAGAAACTAATCATTCTTTCTGAACAAGCTTTGCAAGTTAACGATCCTTCTGACTTCACATTGCTTTATCTTGGTAAAATGCCAAAAGTCTCTTTTATCAGAAACGTTTTTTCGTCATAAAATCCGTGCCAACTCCGCGGATTGGCGACTCTTTGCAGCTTTTCTGCTTTCACAGGCGAACAGATTAATTTTTTATTACATGGGGTACCGGCTCTGAAAGTAAGGATTAGGTATGAAAACCAGATGCTAAAGAAAAGTGTTTCAATACAAATAGCAAACATCGCTGCAAAACTAAACTTTGCCATTAATCAATGTATTCAACCGGAATGCTATATTCCCGCATCCAAAAAATTATCCGAGATAAAATGAGATACTGTAGGGTCATCATGAGAATTTGTCACAGCTGTTTCTCTATTTACTGTACATACTTTGAAAAGGTTGATGTTTCATAGATGGCCTTGTCGCTATTAGAATATACAGACATATTGGTTGCTGCAGTATCATATATATGGTTTCCCAATAAGAGTTATCAGAAAAATATAAAAAATCTAAGTCGTGTAGTAAAAGTGGCGATACTATCGGTCTTGCTGTCACTACGTAGAATGACATTGTTGGTCACTCCATCCAACAAAAAATGGAAATTTGTAGTAATCACAGGGTGTAGATTTTTCCGATTTTTTTAAGCCTATGATTAGAAAAGTACACGAATTTTTTTCTGATATTTTATTGTGACTTGGCCTATCCCCCGTTTCCGACTTGACGTAGACTTCTGGGACACCCTGCATGAGACACTAAGCTTTTAAAAGTATATACAATGAAATGCGAGTATTTAAGGGTGTGAATCTACGTGAAAAATTAATGTTAGTTTGCTTTATAAACTATGTTCCAAAAATGTTTCCTTACAAAAACTCAGGGTGTTGAAGTTTTAGAAAAAAAAATGGAAATTAATTAATATTTTCAGAACCGCTTCAGATATTTCACTGATATTTAGTACGTAGTGAAAGTTAATTAAGTTGTATATTTTTCAATGCAAAAATAATTTTTAGCTTTAACAGTGGCGCGCGTACGGGTATTGACTTCGCTATTTTTTACGAAAAAAATGGTACGCCAATGGTTTTTTGACAAATAAAAATTATTCATAAATTCCTCGTTCAATTCAAAACAAAAGATCTCTCTGGAATTGTTTTCCTTCGATGTGCCATTTTTGAGTAAACAAATAAAAACCGTTCTATTGTCCGAGAAAATTAATGTAATAACTGAAGAATGCAATTTAGCAATAAATATCTAGTTGCTCTGGAATATGTCACTGGCTTTCGACATCTGACAAGTCTCTGTTATTCAAATCTGTTCGCTGTGACATCTTTTTCATTATTCAGTTTTTACAATCTTGTTAATAATGGTGAATTATTCAAATGCAGAAATGGCGGAAATGCATTACGTATATGCCCTTGCCGATGGTAATGGTGGCAAGCCAGACGGATTTATCACCAGAAATATCCCGATCGTGCTTTGCCAGATAGTCGAACCTTTTCTAATATTCATCGTCCTCTTGTTGAAACTGGTTCTGTCCGAAAAGGAACATCTGAAGGTAGACCTCTAAGTGTGAGACCACCTGAAATTGAGGAAGCAGTGCTGCACGAAGTCGAAGAACATCCTGAAACGAGTAGGAGGAAGATCGCTAGACACTTAAATATTTGCCATCAAATTGTTTGGAGAATGTTAGTGGAATTTTTGATATATCCTTACCATATTTTAAGAGTACAGGCAGTACTTCCCATTGATTTTCCAAGGCGTGTGACCTTTTGTCAGTGGTATCTTCAAAAAATTACACAAAAACCGCAAATTGAATCAATGATTCTGTTCATGGAAGAAGCTAATTTTTCTCGAAATGTCATTCAGAATTTCCACAATAATCATTTGTGGGCAGAAGAAAATTCCTATGCCGTAACCGAAACACCAATTTTCGGTTAACGTATGGGTAGAAATTATGGGCACCCACTTTACTGGCCCATTTTTCTTGCCGGGACGACTTGACGGACAGACTTACCTCAATTTTCTTCAACAAGCGTTGCCTTTGCCTTAGTAATAAAAAACAGTATGTGGTACATGCATGACGGTGCACCAGCGCATTTCAGTGTAGCGGTACGTAATTATTTACAAACTGTTTATTCAAATCGTTGGGAATGGCCGCGGTGGGCCCCAAGAATGCCACCAAGGTTCCCAGATCTCAACAGATTAGATTTCTTTTTGTGGGGCTATCTTAAGACACTAGTGTACACATGTCCCATTAACACTGTAGAGGAATTAAGAAAAAGAATAGTTGCAGCTTGTGATAGAATAAAAAACACTCCAGGGATATTTCAACGAGTGCGCAATTGCATGAGAAGGAGGGCGGAAGCATGCATACTAAGTGAAGAGGGCCATTTTCAACAATTTTTGTAATCATTTCGTTGGTATTAATGTTATGTTTATGTTGTCAGTTGTTGTTGTTCATTACCCCTAATGTGTTCAATTTTTTCAATTAAATAAATAATAATTTTGCAAGTTAGACAATAGAACGGTTTTTATTTTTTACTCGAAAATGGCGCATCGAAGGAAAACAATTCAAAAGAGATCATATGTTTTAAATTGAACGGGGAATTCAAAAATATTTTTATTTGGCAAAAAACCATTGGCGTATAATTTTTTTCTTAAAAAATATCGAAGTCAATACCCGTACGCACGCCACTGTTAAGGCTAAAAATTATTTTTGTATTGAAAAATATGCAACTTTATTAAGTTTCACTACGTACTAAATATCAGTGAAATATCTGAAGCGGTTCTGAAAATATTAATTAAGTTACATTTTTTGCCTAAAACTTCAACACCCCGAGTCTTTGTAAGGAAACATTTTTGGACCATAGTTTATAAAGCAAACTAACATTAATTTTTTATGTAGATTCACACCCTTAAATTCGCATATCATTAAGGAACACCCTGTATAGTAAATAGAGAAATAGCTGTGACAAATTTGCTGCCACTCTCTATTTTAATTACATGTTTAGAAAATCAGAAAAAGTCAAATGAAGCCACTGATTAAAAATAGAAATTCGTGTTTTCTCTCATATCACAATCTTTTATATAATCGTCAATATCAATATGTATGTCATGTTTAATGGTCTAAATAGCGAAATTTGAGAGCCTCAACGTGGACATAGTCAATCTGAGATAATTCTTAATTAACTGAAGTTTAGCGAAGCTTCTCTCGCAATTTTGATTACTAATGGCAGATGTTAAAAAAAATCTCGATACAATGACAATGGCTGGTAAGCCATTTTTAAGCTTGAACTCAATAATGTAGTTTAATGAGCCCAGAGAGCTGAACTTAATGAGCACTTTCTTACAATGTGGTTCTATTACAGCTCCGAAAGCTGGTATACATACGTGTTCAATTTGGGATTTTTATTTATCAATGTCTCAAAAATTGAGTCAGTTCACGCACAATATCACTTCAGGCCTTAAAAATACATATTTTTGTGCTAAAATCTGCAGTTGTGAGAATCTTCCTCTAATTTCAGCAGTTACAGTCTACTGAAGGAAAGGTTATTATGTGCTGAGCGCACCATCAATGTATTCAGCTATAAAACATATTTTAAAAGCACTACAACATTAAACTATTCATTCTTGACAAAAGTATAATTTAATTACATTAACGTATCAATACCATATCTACAAACCAGTCGAACTAAACAAGTGCCTTACGTCATTCCCAGGTTGACATGTATGTATATAAGAATACGTATATCCTTAATTAATGCGTATCCTGTTTGTGTATTTTAAACACGCTTTATGCTATTTTGTTGTAAAAACTTAAAAATGGTCGAAGGTACCCTAATTTTGGTTAGACATGTTTAGTTTTAATTTTACACCTTAATTTTTTTAATTACAAATTTGATGTTTTTATCAAAATGTGCAGAAACTTTCCTATCTAAAACATTATGTATTTAATATCTCAATGTAATATGCTTCAATTCGATAAAAAATGCCGAAGAAATAAGAATCACACACCAGATGTACAAATAGGCCCAATATGAATGTATTGGTCGTGTCATCTAGCAATAAAAAGCGCAGTTCCTGTTATTAATTTCGTTTCGCAACAACTGTGAATAATTTCAGTGAAGTAGGCGCTATTTGGGGTATGAAACAGGATTTTTGATTTGTGGTTAAAAAAATTGCTGAACTTGCAGACCACTTCTGTATGTCGCCCGCAGACATGCACCCCCTCGTTTCGCCACTGGATGACGCTACGGTATCTCATCTTATCACAGATAATTTTTTGGACGCGGGAATATAGCGTTATGTTGGCTAACTTTTTAACTTTTTATAGAATACGTTGATAAATGACTTTACACAGTGGCTATACGTTACATAGACGCAGAGCTCGCTTCGGTGCAAAGATGGCTAATATTGAAATTTCAGACAGTGACACTACTATGCATTTTTAATACAGTTAGTATGAATCGCTTCATTTAGATGGCGCCTTAGACATGTGTACAAAGTTTAGTAGAAAGGTTAAATCCCTGGTGAAATGTCATTTCTGGCTGGGCTGTATAAAGTACCCGTATCATGTAAAATAATACTCGATATGATAGCGATCTGATCGCCACACATCTAACTTATATACTAGTTAGTCGATAGCCCATGCCAGACGTATTCGCTGTGAACGCCACCTAAGGAGGAATGCCACAACGAATAGGTCACCATTTTTTCCATCACAACCAAAATATGTTGATCAAGTGATACATCAAATACGGTTTTTTTCTGGTTCAAATTGAACTGAAATGTCCAATGTTTTGTGTTCGCTTTGACTGGTTTGAAAACAGTGTAAAATAAACTAATGCTCATTTCATGCTACAAAATGATAAGACTTCGTTTAAATGTCATTTAAATCCGAAAGCTGACAATGACAAACCCAGTGACGTACGTATACCGTTCAGGGGTTAGATCAGTTTTTAAAAAGGCTAAAAGTGATGGCTCGTTGTGATGAATGGTAGGGGTATTACGTAACTTGAAAAGTGACATGTCGTTTTCTACAGTATGTAGGCTTTTTATGACATTATGTAGGTTATCTAGTCAAAAAGTTGATATTTTATCGGTTTTTGACATTATTATAGGTTTTTACGTAAAAACCCTGTGGGACTATAGCTAGTCCCAAGGTGACAAGTATGGCAATTAGATTGATATCCCTGTTGCCGAGTTGTATAATATTTGTAGAAACATATTCTCCTCAATTCGGAGCAATGTTTAATAAAATACTATGAAGTCTTGCTGAAAGATTTAGAAGTTTGGGTGATACTGTATCCTGTAGCATGTTTTGCAGTGTAGGTATCGTACAATACAACTGCTTCAAAACAACTCCACAAAAGCATTTTTAATGTGTGCCACAATGTCTTGTACGCAATAATTAAGGTCAAGATCATCGTCGTGGAAATCTTGGGTTAAGAAAGAAAACTTCAAACTAATGAGGTTAGAAGTGGTATGTACGACTGAAATGCCCGAGAGCATAAAATTTGTAATCATGTAGAATGAACATAAAACACTGTACTCGGGAAACGTTTCTAAAAACAAACGTTTCAGCTGCCTTCTCGTGGTTTTATGTTTTGCTAACTCGGTCTTTAAACAAGCAGATTTTGATTTAAGGAATTGTTTTTGATGAAAAATTGTCATTCAAATACAAATTTTATATAGTTGTAGTTGTAGTAGTTCATAATTAAATATTGCATTGCATATTAAAATGTATGGCAAACATGTATAATGGTATATAATAAACATCTATTTTGAATAGCGACACATCTGTTTTTAAATGTATTACTTTAAAAGAAACAGAATCAGTGAAATATCTCGAAATATGATGAGAACTAAATGTTCGGACAGGTCAAGAAACATAATCATTAGAAATAAGCAGAGACTAGCAGGCTTTGCAAAAACACATGAGCGATTACCTGTGTCCCAATACTGAATGTCAACATCGTTGGAAATTGTAGGTATTTGAAAATCATATTTTCTTGTTGCTAAGTTACATTTATGCAACAATGGTACGAGGTGTAGCCACTCATCGGAAAGTGAGGCAAATTATTATTCAGCATTTTTGCAAAGAAAAGTCAATACGCGAAATATCAAGTGATCTACAGTTTCGGACATTGTAAAACAGTATAGGGAAACTGCAAGTACTGATAAAAGTCCAGGTCGACCGAGGATTGTAATTGAACGGAATTTCAGAGCTTTGGTCAAAATCTGCAAATCGGGTAGGCGAAACACTTTAAGGGAAATTACCACTCAGTGGAACACAAAGTGTGGGATGCAGCTTACACGAGAATGCTGTCGAAAATACATACGTAAATCTGGACTCAACTTTTATAAGGTATGCATCATAAAATTATTATTCCAAAGCAATGAAAAAATGTTTTTTCCTTAATTAGGCTAAAGAAAAACCGCTTCTAACTGAAGTCTAAAAACGAAGACGCTTAATTTGGGCAAAATTAAAGCGCTCTTGGACGTACGAACACCTGAGCAAGGTCATATTTAGTGACGAAGCCAGATTCGATGTATACGTAGGCGTACACCCAAAAAGGGTTATGAGAAGCAAAACTGAAACCCTTTCACAAAGACTGTATTACGTATAGTAAAAGTTTCCAAAGGTATTATGCTGTGTGCCTGCAACTGTAATGGGACGTCTTCATTTTATTTATATAACGTATAATATTTTTCCTCTATTGGCCTGCTAGTAGGCCTGATTTAAATGTGATAGAGATGGTCTGGCATAAAATGAAACAACATTTGAGAAATCATTATCAGAAAACAACTCCTGATTTGCGTGTGAAATTGCAAGACATTTGGAATACAATTACACAGGAAAACTGCCAAGCATTATTCAAGACCATGCCGGCAAGAATTCAGGCGGTATTTAAGGCGAGAGGAGGCGATGTAACAAGTTATCAGTTAAGTTAAATTTTGTGGTGTCCAAATATTCAGTTGCAACATATTTTTGTAGTTTAGTTTTTTTTCTTAAAATTAATTATTCAGGAAAACAGATGCTATTATCGAAAATCCACAATTACTACCAATAAAAGTTTTCGGTACAAGTCTACAATCTTGTTCAGTTATTTTATAGGATAATTTGGACAAAATGTAAAGGTGTCCGGATATTCAGTTTGGGCTCGTATATTTCGTTAAAAAAAAACATTTGGATATCTCACGAAAAGGTGGAAAACCTAACATTTTTAGAGCAATTGAAAATTTAAATGCAATCAAACAAAAATCTAACACTTTACTATTATAGTGCCACAAATATCTGTATCTCACATTACGTGTATACCGAAGATTTATGCCGGATTAAGATTTAAGATTTCAGGATGAACCGATCTTCTAAATAAGTGGTATTGGATCAAGATTTGGATTTGTGGGTAATTTCACACCAAAGCAAATGCCGTGTCATAAAATAAGGTTGAAATAAGATGGTCTTAGACCTAATTCGATACAATATAAAAGCCTCATATTCAAGATTATCTAAATCCGAAATACATAAACGTCGTGAAATGATAAAAAAGAAACTTATTAACGATCAACGATAATGCGAAAATATTTACATGAAACCTGTTATTCAAGTACTAAATTCAAATTATTTCTATTTCCCCTTGAAATAAAGCGGAAATACAATAATTAATCTGTGTTCGCTTCATTATATCTATGATAAGATCAGGAAAACATTACCGACTAATTTAGAAAAAAGAAGCGGTTTGTGCTTATCGCCTGAAATAGGTGAACGAATTTCAACACTTACCCTGTGATGGGATGTTAGACGGACCTGGCCTGGGGTAGATGCCATTTACAGGGTGGGCGGTATTCTGGAACAAAGAAAAAACATATGAAAGCAATACTCATGTACTATCGTCAATGGGCAGCGCGACGCTTTGGATGGCTTTTGATACCTTAGTAATCTATTAAAACGACAAGCTCGATCTTCATTGTTGGCTTGTCTATGTGTGTTGATGAGAATTTGGCTATAGTCGAATCACCTACGAGGAGGTACCCAAAAATAATCGGAATAGCATTGCAGTGGGCGGAGCTTGTTTAGTACACACTTCTGCCCCTAGCGGCGTACAGCGCAACTCATTACCAGTTCAGTGCCTCCTGAGTTGTCGATCTGGCTTGTTTCGTTCCCCTGTATGTAACGGTTTCACCGTCCGATCGTATTTATTAAATCACTTCTCGATTATCATTTCATTAATCCCATCTCTAGCTTTTTTGCTTGGAAAATTTTCCGCTTGGAGCGCTTGATGCGGAGTTCCTGATCTGCGATCTTCCTCGCGCTTCCTTTTCACTTGAGCCGCCGATCGAACAACGGCTAGAAATTTCTTCTCAGTAGCACAAGGTTATATAGCACCATGTGCTAGAATTTTCTAGAATGTGTGTCCGTATAGGACAAAAATGATTGGGGCCACCTCCTTTCTCTTTCCCTTTCACTTTGCCTAGCCTTGGCCAATATTTTCACCCATGCATGTACCTTGGCAGCGCCATCGCCTTTAACTTCGCCTACAACTGGTTGTGAAGCCACTATATGGAGGTCACCCCTCATAACTGGGACCTCCCCTTCAAGCCCCTGGCCATCCTGGCTTCAGTCGAGTAAAAATGGACCAGCGAAAGATAAGTCGATAGCGTTATGGCAGCGCCAAAGATGTAAAACTTATTTTGTTATTTTTGTAAAATTGTAATGTAATGAAAATGCCTTTTTTTTGTTAAATAAAATCTGTTAAATTTTTGTGTTCTGTTTGTTCTTCTATCCTCTAGCCATGCCATGGTCGACACACAGCTACACGCTTGTAGATGTCTTCATGCCACCGACTGAGCTACCGGAAGCTAATGGTAACCCCCTTTCTGTGATTGTGCAGAAAAGTTGGAATCTTCATTGCATTCCATCTTTTCTGGACTTTTTGCGGAAAGGAAGCGTTACATGTAGACATTATTTTTGCTAGAGCTGTTTCGTGCTTGTTTCGTTTTTTACGGTGGCAAGTTTCAGTGAGCAACGTGCAGCTGTGAAATGTTGCTTTCTAATTGGTAGCAATTCTGCTCAAACTGTTTAAATGTTGAAAATAGCTTAGAAAGATAATGCTATGGAAAAAAATCAGGTGTACGAGTGGTTTGCTTAAGACGATTGCGAAACAGTGTTCGGCAAAAAAAAAAGATTTGTGGCAGTCAGGAGACTGGTTCTTCCACCATGATAATGCACCTGCGTACACAGCCATCCCTGTTCGACAGTTTCTGGCTAAAAATGGCATGGTTCCGCTGCCTCCTGCACCTTATTCGCCTGACCTGGCTCCGTGCGACTTTTTCTTAGTTCCACGGATAAAAAGTGGCATGAAAGGATGCCGCTTTGACGACATGAAAGAGGTCAAGAAAAAACGAGGGCGGAGCTGTTAGACGTTTCTAAGGAAGACTTCAAAAAACGTTTCGAGCAGTGGAAGCACAGGTGGGACAAGTGTATTGGTTGTAGTGGACAGTATTTTGAAGGAGATAAGGCTACTTTGTGAAAAAGTTGAAAATAAATAGCTTTTAAAAAACAATTCCGTTTTTTTTGGGTACCCCCTCGAATATATACACACAAAAGCCATAGTAAAGGTAGAGCATATATTATGCAAACTAATAATAGTGCAATCGTATGCACAACCAACAGAGGGCCAACCATGTTTATTGGCAATCATCAGCACGTTCTAGAAGTTTCTTAAGTTATGTGAAAAATCATATTCAGTGACACCTAGTAAACATTTTTATTCCAATGGATATTTTTTATGCAGTTAGACATGATCAAGAGGAAATAGGGATTATATTTTAATGTGTATCGCTGGATTTCCCTAATATAGTGTTGGGTAACCGCAATGCCGTATACATTCGTCCAGTCGTTGGGGTGTCCTTCTGATGAGGTGATTTGTCTTTTTGAGGTATCTCATCTCAAGCTACGAGGGCAATTTTTAAGGGCCGTATCGCCAGTCGTTCCTACAATTGTAGGACACCTTTATGGCCTCCTTGATTTTCATAGTGTTTTCTCTCTCGTCAATAAGGCTGGGGTATTTTTAGATTTCGACTGTTCCGTGTCATTGTCCTGTTCCTATTGTGAGGCTATGTTTACTTTTTGAATTGTAGGAAATTTGTCTATTTTTCTTTTTTGCTGGCGGGGATATCTATCTGACACTCGCAGGGTTGCCAAGTCTAACGAGAATCACGTCCCGTGTTGGAGGGTGCGAAATGAATCTTTTACATTTGCTGGTTTTGAATTTTTTTCGTGAAAATTTACTAGGTATCATGATTATAAGCATCTTTGGTAGATTGTTCGATCCGGAATAGGAAATATCTCCTATTTATGAAAATATTTTTGGTATCATCTAACCGTTGCAATCAGTGCACAAACACTGTGACATGATTTATAGCATAACCCGCTGCCCTATCAATACAAATTTAACATACAGGTCGCCTAGCCGTGGGGATGCAGTGGTCGGGATGAATATCACGGCAGCAACTGATGATTTTGGCATGTCTGGTAACAACGTATGAAGTGAAACTCGCTAACTTCACAAATTTGAAGATTCTGTACAATTTATTTGAAAATGATGAAAGATATGTCTGATTTGGCAGGGTAATGTCGCAGCCAAATGGCAGTCACTCGTGAAATGTATTGATACTTCTAAATATAGGATCGTATCGAACATCCCTACTGTCAAGATGTATAACCCAAGGTACCGGCGGAGCTATATTGCGGCGTCATGGAAATAATTTTAAATTTTCATTTGCATTTGTTCAAGTGTTGTGCAATGATTTTGGAAAAAATGTCACGAATAGTCTTATAAAGCATAGCAGAGTATATTTCAACAGTTGGCGGAACTTACTCCACTGGGACCAGGAGGGTGAAACGGGATATTAATGCACAATCTGGTAACCCTGTCGCATCCTCACAAAATGGCCGCTGATAACCACACAAGTCACCGTGTTGTCATTGAATAGCATGGAATTAAACCTTCAGAATATAATATGTTTTGTGACTGGTACCAAGAGTTGACAGATCCCACACATCTATCACTCCTTGAAATGTAATAATCAGCTGTATTCAAATAATGTCTAATATAAATATAACCTAGAATGTGTACTCGTGAAAAAAGAAAAATATGGCAAATTTGTAGTTTTTTTTGCAAGTTTTACGTTTGATGGTAGCTTTAAGGCGTATATTTGGGAATATATTAATCGCTGAGAATATAGTGTGGATGTTTGTTCAGTTCCTGAACAACGAAAAATATTCAACTTTATGGATGTATGGATATCAAAAAACCTGAATGGTTTTGTGGGAATATCAATCTAAGGTGCCATAATGGTTCTGATGAATGTTTGGAAACGAGCAATATCTTTTGGTAGAGCCTGTCATCAAGTAGGTGCTTAATGGATATCTGCAAGAGGTTTATAGGAAAAAACACCCAGTATCACATATCAATTGAAGAAAATAATATAAACATGAATAAAAAATCAACAATAGTAATTTAAACATGAATTTACTTCAAAAATCAAACATTTCTTAAAATTTTGACTGAATGATAGGTAATTTCTTAATATTCAATAAGCTGGTGATGTTTCAATGACAAGTTGTCATCTCATACTTTGACAGTATTTTGTTTTTAACATTTCATAGCTATTGGTTGCTAAAATTTGTTGATTGGAACTTGAAGCTCATTCGCTGTATCTGACGGTCTGTTACCCTATAGGTGGAGAATAACGGACTGTTGTTGGTGAAGTTGGCCCCTAGACTTTTTTCTCTGTGGCTAAGTTAAGTCGCTGGTTTTATGGCAACAAACTAACGACAATGCACCAGCTGGAGAACAATGTCATTCAAACCACTGGTGAGATCCAGCCCGACGTGTGCAGCAGAGTTTTACAAAATTGGACCTCTCGGATCGAGTCCTGTGAACGAAGCCTAGGAGGCCATTTGAATGATATAATTTTTACAACGTAATGGTATTGACTGTACTTTGATACGCAATTAAATTTTCCATGATATGTCGCACACAACTCGTTTTATTCAGTTTGAAATTTCAGACACACTTAATGCCAAAACCCTTTATATTGGCGTATGGGCAGCCATATCAGACATTTCATGTATCATCAAATTCAATTACTGAAGAAATACAAGGTATGTCGCAAAGTAAACAGGACTGTTGAAAGATATCCGATACATGTAGCGCCATCTGTTATCGGAGACTAGCGTTGGATAGGTACATCTTTCTTTGATGCCCTGACAAACTTTCATGACAATCGAACCACTTCGTGGCGGAGTTATCGCGCTCAAAGTGACAGTAGCGCCGGTCGTCAAATGAGCATCGAACAAAGAGAGGTATGAATAAAAACGAAGTAGATGCTTATACTACAATTTTAAGAATCTACTTCAAAGTAAATACTTCGCCATGAAGTATCCAATCAGTTCCGGTAGTATTTGCTTTACGTCGAAGTACTTACTATCGTGCCTGTAGTATCTACTTTTATTCTGAAGTAAATGCTTTAAATTGAGTAGCATCTTCTCATTTCCACAAGTTTCGACAGGTCACACTTGTTGTTTTATTTTATTTGAAATATTCACATACTTGGTATTGTACGGCACGCGCGTTAAAATGTATTCCGACGAGGAAATGCCAAATCAAGAAGAGTCCCAAAATGAAGATTTGCAGTTAGCCTTTGTTACGATGTTAGAAGACTACAAAATTATTCTGGATAAAAAAATGACACCTCCCGTTAAGTCTGCCAAAGACAAAGCACTTAAAGAATTCACAGAGACGTATAACAGAAATACAAAACAAAATTTAGATGCAAAACAGGTATTAAAAAAAGTTAATAATATGAAAAGTAAAATTAAAAATATTACCGATATGAAGAAAACAGGAAATAGGAAAATTAAGTTAAATGAGTGGCAAAAAAAATTTTTCAACCTATGGAATGGGAGTGAGAATCCAGTAATTCAACAAGTGCCAGGTACTGTATTATTTGATATTATATATTTTTTCTTCAAACGTCAGTAAATCATTTATTGCTTGACTTGTATGCGGCCACGAAGTTTTATTTTTCATCAGCCGGAGCTTCACTTTTTACTTTTCCGCGATTAATTTCTTGACATTTGAAGAAAAACAGCATATTTTACTTGGAGGAAAAGTTAATTTTCATGGCTGTCTAATTCAGGCTCGTCATAAAATCACTTTTCCTCCATATAAAATCATAATACTATTGTGGTGCAAAATTTTTAATTAAATAATGTTTTAGGAGGTGTAACTGCGGGCACCAGTCAAGACGTTGATATATCATTGACCGATGAAGAGAATCAAATACCTTTTTGTGATGATAAAGAATTAATGGCTAAATTACGAAAGAAATTACTACCTCAACAAATCAACACTGCCGCAGCTCAAGAAAAAGCTGCTATAGCTCAAGAAAAGGCCGCTCTAGCTGTCGAAAGGGCCGCAGGAGCTGTAGAGCAATTCGTAGAAGATTACTTTGCACGACAACAGGCGAGCTTTTGAATTCATTTGGATTCAAAAATACCTACTGATTAATATGTTTTTTTTTGTTAAAAGAGAAATAAGGTTTATGTTTATTATTTGTATAACATGTTTATTAGGTTTAATTATTTTGTCAGAACCTTCATAAAATAAATATGTATAAAATCCAAACAATCCAAATATTTATTTACTTTTTCAACGCTGTCTGTACATTAGTGTTGCAATTTCATTTCTAAACTGGGTACCTCGGCGTCGGACTTCACCGTTGTTTGGTTCGGCATATAATTCAGGCATCACTGCTTCTTCTTCTATGTTCATTTCATCAAAATGTTCATCTGGATCGTTCAAAAACTTTGCACAATTATGTAAAATAAATGCACACATAATATATCGACATGTTCTATCTGTTTTAAGTCGGATTGTATAATTCAACATAGGAAATCTTGTTTTTAACTGGCCAAAGCATCTTTCTATAATCACACGTTCTCTTGCATGTATTCTGTTAAAATACTTTTGAATGTTTGTTATGGGATCTTTGAAAGGAGTAAGCATCCAAGGAGTTACACCATATCCAGAATCACCCAAAAGACAAACTCTTTTTTGATTATTATACATAATAGGGTAAATAGGACTATTGTACCATATTCTAGAATCATGAACAGACCCAGGCCAGGAAGCATCAACACTGGTAAACATTTCTCTGCTATTACATGTTGCTTGTACATTTATTGTAGAAACTCCTTTTCTGTTAATATATTCATCGCCATGTACATATGGTTTTATAATTTTCACGTGAGTGCAGTCAATGGCGCCAATGACATGAGGTATTGTATTATGTGCTGCCCATTCATCTTTAGCTCTGTTGAACATAGCTCCCGTACCAGGGAATTTAACCCACTGATTTTTCTTGCTACAGATTTCACGTGATACCTTATCAATAATTTTTGAAACGGTTGTTTGATGAATCCCAACATCAAGTCCAACGCCTAGCTGAAATCCAGGGTCTCCTGAAATAAAGATATAAAAATTAGATTATTTATCCTATTTCATTTATTGAAACATACCTAAGCTTCTTAAAAATACTTCCATTTGTTGGATGTGTGTAAGAGCAACGCCTCGAGTTTCATTTACTTCTGGGAGAAATATATTCGCTAGGTAAGATACGTTTTCTCTACTAAACCTAAAAGAATAAACAATTTTAAAAGTAATTAAAAACAATAATAATATTATTGTTAAATTACCGAAATATTTTATGATATAAAATATCATTATGATAGCGGCGTCTTGCATTGAGAGGTATGAATAAAAACGAAGTAGATGCTTATACTACAATTTTAAGAATCTACTTCAAAGTAAATACTTCGCCATGAAGTATCCAATCAGTTCCGGTAGTATTTGCTTTACGTCGAAGTACTTACTATCGTGCCTGTAGTATCTACTTTTATTCCGAAGTAAATGCTTTAAATTGAGTAGCATCTTCTCATTTCCACAAGTTTCGACAGGTCACACTTGTTGTTTTATTTTATTTGAAATATTCACATACTTGGTATTGTACGGCACGCGCGTTAAAATGTCTTCCGACGAGGAAATGCCAAATCAAGAAGAGTCCCAAAATGAAGATTTGCAGTTAGCCTTTGTTACGATGTTAGAAGACTACAAAATTATTCTGGATAAAAAAATGACACCTCCCGTTAAGTCTGCCAAAGACAAAGCACTTAAAGAATTCACAGAGACGTATAACAGAAATACAAAACAAAATTTAGATGCAAAACAGGTATTAAAAAAAGTTAATAATATGAAAAATAAAATTAAAAATATTACCGATATGAGGAAAACAGGAAATAGGAAAATTAAGTTAAATGAGTGGCAAAAAAATTTTTCAACCTATGGAATGGGAGTGAGAATCCAGTAATTCAACAAGTGCCAGGTACTGTATTATTTGATATTATATATTTTTTCATCAAACGTCAGTAAATCATTTATTGCTTGACTTGTATGCGGCCACGAAGTTTTATTTTTCATCAGCCGGAGCTTCACTTTTTACTTTTCCGCGATTAATTTCTTGACATTTGAAGAAAAACAGCATATTTTACTTGGAGGAAAAGTTAATTTTCATGGCTGTCTAATTCAGGCTCGTCATAAAATCACTTTTCCTCCATATAAAATCATAATACTATTGTGGTGCAAAATTTTTAATTTAATAATGTTTTAGGAGGTGTAACTGCGGGCACCAGTCAAGACGTTGATATATCATTGACCGATGAAAAGAATCAAATACCTTTTTGTGATGATAAAGAATTAATGGCAAAATTACGAAAGAAATTACTACTTCAACAAATCAACACTGCCGCAGCTCAAGAAAAAGCTGCTATAGCTCAAGAAAAGGCCGCTCTAGCTGTCGAAAGGGCCGCAGGAGCTGTAGAGCAATTCGTAGAAGATTACTTTGCACGACAACAGGCGAGCTTTTGAATTCATTTGGATTCAAAAATACCTACTGATTAATGTGTTTTTTTGTTAAAAGAGAAATAAGGTTTATGTTTATTATTTGTATAACATGTTTATTAGGTTTAATTATTTTGTCAGAACCTTCATAAAATAAATATGTATAAAATCCAAACAATCCAAATATTTATTTACTTTTTCAACGCTGTCTGTACATTAGTGTTGCAATTTCATTTCTAAACTGGATACCTCGGCGTCGGACTTCACCGTTGTTTGGTTCGGCATATAATTCAGGCATAACTGCTTCTTCTTCTATGTTCATTTCATCAAAATGTTCATCTGGATCGTTCAAAAACTTTGCACAATTATGTAAAATAAATGCACACATAATATATCGACATGTTCTATCTGTTTTAAGTCGGATTGTATAATTCAACATAGGAAATCTTGTTTTTAACTGGCCAAAGCATCTTTCTATAATCACACGTTCTCTTGCATGTATTCTGTTAAAATACTTTTGAATGTTTGTTATGGGATCTTTGAAAGGTGTAAGCATCCAAGGAGTTACACCATATCCAGAATCACCCAAAAGACAAACTCTTTTTGATTATTATACATAATAGGGTAAATAGGACTATTGTACCATATTCTAGAATCATGAACAGACCCAGGCCAGGAAGCATCAACACTGGTAAACATTTCTCTGCTATTACATGTTGCTTGTACATTTATTGTAGAAACTCCTTTTCTGTTAATATATTCATCGCCATGTACATATGGTTTTATAATTTTCACGTGAGTGCAGTCAATGGCGCCAATGACATGAGGTATTGTATTATGTGCTGTCCATTCATCTTTAGCTCTGTTGAACATAGCTCCCGTAGCAGGGAATTTAACCCACTGATTTTTCTTGCTACAGATTTCACGTGATACCTTATCAATAATTTTTGAAACGGTTGTTTGATGAATCCCAACATCAAGTCCAACGCCTAGCTGAAATCCAGGGTCTCCTGAAATAAAGATATAAAAATTAGATTATTTATCCTATTTCATTTATTGAAACATACCTAAGCTTCTTAAAAATACTTCCATTTGTTGGATGTGTGTAAGAGCACCGCCTCGAGTTTCATTTACTTCTGGGAGAAATATATTCGCTAGGTAAGATACGTTTTCTCTACTAAACCTAAAAGAATAAACAATTTTAAAAGTAATTAAAAACAATAATAATATTATTGTTAGATTACCGAAATATTTTATGATATAAAATATCATTATGATAGCGGCGTCTTGCATTATATATTTTTCTGCTGCGTATTCCTTCCATTTTCAAAGAAAACTAAACAAAACTAACCGTAGTATTCTCTCTGAAGTTGCACTTATACAAACTTCGCAAAAGTCAAGCATATACTAAATTCCTCTTCAAATTAGTAGCATCTACTACAAGAAGTAGGTACTTTCAGTAAATACTACTTGATATAGTAAGTTCCGGTAAAACAAAAAGTATCTACTTGAAAATGTAGCTTCTTCTCAGATTTGAAGTACATACTTTGTAGAAAATGCTAATACTTGTAGTATTAGAAGGTACTTCATTTTTATTCATACCACCCATTATATATTTTTCTGCTGCGTATTCCTTCCATTTTCAAAGAAAACTAAACAAAACTAACCGTAGTATTCTCTCTGAAGTTGCACTTATACCAACTTCGCAAAAGTCAAGCATATACTAAATTCCTCTTCAAATTAGTAGCATCTACTACAAGAAGTAGGTACTTTCAGTAAATACTACTTGATATAGTAAGTTCCGGTAAAACAAAAAGTATCTACTTGAAAATGTAGCTTCTTCTCAGATTTGAAGTACATACTTTGTAGAAAATGCTAATACTTGTAGTATTAGAAGGTACTTCATTTTTATTCATACCACCCAAAGATCCAATATTAAATTCTGTGTTAAACTTGGTATAACATTTACCGAAACGCGTCAGATGTTGATGCTAGTGTATGATGATGTTTGTTTAACTCTCAGTCGAGTCCCATGAGTGATTTACACGATTCAAAGAGGGTGTTGAGTCGCTGGAAGACGACGAACATGTTTGCCAGCCAAAATTTGTGATTACGCCAGAACCCGTCGAAGAAGTGCGTGCATTTATGAAAAATTATTCAAAATAATAATAAATATCAGACACAAGCTCACGGTTGACCAAAAATTGCTTCAAATTCGACATTCGAGAGACATTATTAAAGAGGCCAAAAAGACAAAAACTTTCTGTATAACATTGTGACAGGTGACGAAACGTGGTGTTTTCAATACGATCTCGAAACCGAGCACCAAAGTGTCGGATGGAAGCACGCAAGCGATCCAAATCCGAAAAACAAAAATCCGTTTGGAAAAGTCCAAAGTGAAGACAACGTTGATTTCTTTCTACGATTCGAAGGGAATTCGTTCCACCAGGCCAAACGGTTAATGTTTTACCTTGGTGTTATGAGGCGTTTGCTGCCAAGTATTCGTCGTGTTCGGCCAGAATATCGCGCAAAAGAAGGAAGCTGGCGCGTGATGCACGATAATGTACTATCTCATCAATCGACGCTTGTGTCCGATTTTTTTACAAAAAACGGCATTTGAACCATCAACCACTCCCCATTTTCTCCTGATATGGCACCGTGTGACTATTTTCTGTTCGGTAAACTATATTTGGCCATGAAGGGACAGCGGTATGCCGACGTACAGGCCATCCAAAAGGCGTTCACGTTCAAAAATCTTTTGGTCCATGCAAATCGCTTAATTAACTCTGAAGGAGACTATTTTGAGTTAAATAAATTTAATTTTGCGAAACAAATAAAGTCTGTTAATTTTTTTATTTGTTCTGTTTGCGACAGACCTTGTTTTCAAAACCACGTTGGTGTGTGAATACTTACAATTTAACGTATATCATCTTATGGGTACTCAGTAATGCAAAAGTCCACCATACATTTTGACTGCTTGGAATAATAATATTCCAGCATGGTGTTGGAACGGTATTAACTTTTGAAAAGGTATGTGTATGATGTCGAAATTATATTTTGCTGTCGTAGAATTCGCCAGCAATTATTTCCACCATTAGAAAACAATGCTGCATTTGCAATTTAAATCGCAAAAATTAGCAATTTTCGCATATAATGCCAACGCACTTGTAGAAAATTGGACTTTACACCCAAACCGGTGCTCTGTGATTGAAGTCTTATTTTAATTGTACAAATTCTGTTTTTTCGTAGTAGGCCATAATTAGATTGAAAGCCATTAACAATGTACTGACAAAGTTCATGGACTAACGTCGAGTACAATTAAAATTATTGCAATATTCCTAGCCTAGATAGTACATACACCTATAACGAAAATTGACAGCAGTTTTGATAACCGTAGGTCTTTAAGATGCAAAACTACCATATTTAACGAAATAAAAAAAAATTGGCGGCTTAAATAGAGTCAGAAACCGAGATGCTGACACCAACCAATTATATCTTTGATATTTTCAAAAAAGCATTCTCAAATTATTTTGCCTGACATGACTAGAAATTTTTGAAAGAATAAAACTAAAGCTTCGGTCTGAATATTCGACGCGAATTACTAAATTTTTCATACAACAACTCTTCCAGTTAGAAAACACCCGTTTACGTAGTTTTACGAATTTTGGCATGTGGACATAACTGTCCTAGAAAAATTAAAATGGTTTTTCGGATTTAAAAATAACCAGTAACTAAAATATTCAAAAATTTATAAATAATGTATGTCCCAAACGAACTTAATTCCTTTAGTACTAACCTTACTGCCAAACCTCTCCTCATCCTTACGAACTTGTCACTCCACAAGTACCCAAAAATTCAACAAAATAGGAATCTAAATATTCTTATATAATGATTCAACAACCAGACATATCAGCTACAGCTTAGAACACATTAAATGCAATATAATATGCACCATCCTCACCAACGAAAAGCACCATTTTGTGCAAATAGCTTGTCCTTCGCTAATAACGGATCTCAAAAGGGTTTACATCGTGTTTGTATCGACACGTACCGAGTTTCCGTTCTATAGAACTATTGCTAGTCATGGCAAATAGACAAGAATACGACTTCTTTTAGATAACCTGCAAAGCATTTAAAGTTTGGCCAAGGTTGTCTGTTTTCCACAAATGACCACAATAATCAGAGTGTGATAATAGAGAGGACCGTTGCTTTTCATTCGATTTCTGAAAATACTCCTATAAATTTAAGACAGACTGCCGACATTTTAGTTGTTTTTCCAGGCATCCTCTGTGTTATATTGAATATGATTAAAAGGTAAACTCAAATGTCACGCCCACGACATAGCGACAGTGACAAGCATAAACCTGGAATTCAAATGTTCCTCGGACTTCCATTGTCTATCAATTCACCTGATGATGATTGGAGATGACTATCAATCGACACGTCGTGAATAAGAAAACCTTATAGACAATAGAAATCTGAGGAACATTTCAATCATCCACATTCTCCTCAAGTTCCAAACAACGATAAGGATAGAAGATTCATATGATGGCAAAAAATGTTCAAGGCAATGGTACAAAACCTGCCAAAAACAGTGACGATATCTGGATGGTTTGCACCGGCACGGGTATCACGTATCTTGAAAAGTGACATTATGCCGATTTTATTTTGACATTATGCTGTTTTTTTTTGACATTATGTAGGTTTTTCGCCAAGACGTTGACTTAGCTCTTAGTTGTACGTGTTGCCTAACGTCATGAGGCTTGTTATCAATCTTTGGCTCTGATGTGATGTAAAATCTGCTTCTGAGATCGCATTACTGGAGGTCTAATCTGTAAGTTGTATGTGTTGATGATAATTACATTGGTCTCTTGTCTCAAATACACTTATTTGAGATTCAAAGCTAGAAATTAGTTGCGCATTCACTTTTTCTTATCCATTCTGGAAATTATTTATACAAATTTGCTGAATTTCAAAAATGAGAGAGTTAAGAAATAATTATATTCACTGTACACTGTCGAATTACAAGCCATATACATAGTAACAGTAATTACACACAACGCGGGCGCGGTGATGGTTTCTCGTGATTCTCATCAGTTTTTCGTAATTTATAACTAAGCTCTTTTCAGAAAGCAATAACCCGTCGGGCACAGCCAATAGATATACTTCATTGCCAGCATATTCAGTAATGATTTTCTCATACAGCAAATATCACTGATTTTATACACATGCAGCCCAATACACATAATCATCCAGATGCGATCTTGCTATTTAACCAACTTTCTTCTCAGAGATAAACACTACAGACAAGGACCATTTGGCCTCACAAAATATATGCAATCAATGCTCGTAATGCATTTAGTTTAGTTGAGTGATTCCTCCTTAGATGGGCGTTCACAACGATCCTAGTGAGCAAACGTCGAATGACTGTTTGCGCCCTAAAAACTACCTAGCCTGCAAGATGACATCTTATAGGTTCTTTTTGACGTTTAGTAGGTTTTTTACATGATACCCATGCCTTAGGGTTAAAGTGAAGGTTAGAGGTAATTCCGAGTTAGTCTCTGCACCGCCGTAATTACCCCTGAGTTAAGGTCTAACTTTCTCTAACTGTAAATTTATCCCTCATTTGAACTAGGTGTTAAAGTCAGTGACAAGATATTTGCTGATATAACACTAGGTTTCCTTGGGTTGTATTATGATTTTTGTTGTGCTGTTTTGTTTTCGTTTTTGAGTTAGGTTATGTATGTTTGTGCATTCAAATTAAACAAGCTGAAAAAGATGAAATTAGCATTCAACATAATTTTACTTCACTTTGAATAGGGGTGCGTTTCTAAATTATTTGGTAATCCAAAGCATGAATTTAAGTCGAAAACGTGAGATTTTGAAAAAAACAGTGTCAAAATAGTTTATACATTCAAAAAGTGGGTTAATTTCCTGAGAAATTCAATATCATAATGAAATTGGGAAAAAACGAGAATAAGTCTTACAAGATCTTCTGTCACTTTTCTAGATATAGACAAAAATAATTATTTATATGTGTGTATATTTTATAATCGAATGCATACGATGTATAATATAGGGATGACTATGTAAATTATAAATCGCAATTCTACGAGGTCGCCATATTGCATTTTGTAGTCGTCATGTTGCTTTACTGTTTCTTTCCCACATAGAAGAGTGATAACGGAAACTAAAAACGCCATCTTGCGGCGGTCCGCATAATTAATACAAAATGATGTCTTTGCTTATTGTGTTTCTCTCATCAATCCATTTCATCTGATACCCACATCATAGGGTCACTACGGAAATTATGAATCGCCTTTTTGGAGCCGTTGCAATATTGAATTTACTTTGCTTGTTGTGTTTCTTGATATCTATATCATAGAGGTTACCACGGAAATGACAAATCACCATTTTGCAGTATAAGCCGTACTGGATATCAAAATGGCGGCAGTTATTTCGTTGTGTATTGTCACGCGAACCAGATTTTTAGATAGATTGGTTAAGGTTAACTGGTTCAAAATTCAAGATTTGTCCCACACATACAGTATTGGACATAAGTATATAGACAAATATGAATATTTACCTAAATACTTTTAGAAAACGAATTCATACTTCATTGCTCCATAAACAAATGCGTTATTAGTAGAAGTTTTATTGAAGGGAGTCTAATGAATTTATTTATGTATAAGTGAGTATTATGCTATAACGAATTATGTATACAGGTTGGTGTATAAATAAAACAAGTTAAAAAGAAATTCAGCACAATATTAATTTGTCTATATACTTTTGTCCATTACTGTACATACTAACAGATCAAGTTGATTGTAGAAAGCTTGTTAAAAGTGCCCCTGTTAATGAGATTTATATTGAAATCCTACTTTAAATTATGCCAGGAAAACATGAAAGCGATTTAGGCCCGTAGCGTCAGTCGTCCCTACAATTGTAGGGCGCCTTTATGGCCTCCTTGATTGTCATAGTTTTCTACTTCTCCGTATCAGAACTCTATTTTGAGGTTATGTCACAAACATCTATTTGCATCAAATTGTGCTTGCTTTTGAGTTATATCATGTTTTATCAGCCTGAAATTTCCTACAATTTAAAAAGAAAACATATCTTCACAATAGGAGAGCGCTGACGCTGACACGGGACAAGTGTAATCTAGAAATTTTTGAAGGAGAGGAAGGACTATGACAATCAAGGAGGCCATAAACGCGCCCTACAATTATTGTAGGGACGACTGACGATACGGGCCTTAGACCAAATACAGTTTTTTCGGCAATAATCTACATACATTAACGAAGTTAAGTTAAAATATAACCAATTCTAATAATTTCTCATGAAGGGCATATTGATTCAGCTTGGGGAACTCTGAACATAAAAACTGCATCCTAAAGAATTTTTATAAAAAATATCCAATTAATTTTGTCGGACTTGAGCGAAGAGGTCAGCTGTCACTAAAACGTTCATAAGCTACAATATGTACAGCAAGAGCTAAAATAGCGACGAAAATGACGAAAAGTGAGGTGGAACGAAAAAAGTGAGTCGCCACAATGTAATACCGTACGCTATGGACATGAGAAATCCTCAGCCCCTTTATCGTGACAAATATATATTCTGTCAATTTTGAGCACTTTTGATAATCAAATAAAGTACACAAACAATGAACCATAAGACTGACAAGTGACAACACTCTTATTCTCGTACTACAAAGTTCACTAACGAAATACTTCTGCTGAGTACTATTCAGAAATAAAAAATCATTACTGATGACAAGGAGACCGGATCAGGGCGCAAGTAAACATTATGCCTCCACCGAATATGGTGATCTTTGCATTTTTTTCATCGTGTTTACCGGCACCCGTGAAGCTAATCATTTCCTGGAAATACACGTGTTGCTCGTAAATTCGTCTGGGTATACCAAGATCCAACAATTCCAGAGGAACGACTTCATCCTCGTCAAATTCTTCCTCCATAATTTGAAAATAGGCTAATAGAGATTTGTCGGCCTTTGTAGACGAGTCTGTCGGATGTATGAGGAGACTTGCCGATAAATACAGTAAAAAATATTTCAAAATTCAACATTCAAAACACAATTCCAAACATAATACAATATACATTATAGAAAGGAATAACAGAACTTAAAACACAAGAACTGAATGTCAAAATTCAAGTCAACCTCAAATCATATCAAACAAACACAGAGCTAGTTTTCTTTACAAGATTGTAAATGAATGTATTTATTCTTAGGAATATCCATACATTTCAAAGTTGTCAACGAGACAAAAAGTATAAGTTCATAAACCCAGTGTTAAACCATGACGGTGCAAAGCCGCTCTAATTCAACCTAGGGTATAACCCTCACACTTAATCAAACGAGGTGCAAACCACCGATAGTGAAGTAAGTATATGCGTCAAATTCTATATTGGCGGAAATTCCTCAAATAAAATTGCACCCAGTGGGTTGACTTTGCACTTCCCACGCAATACTGTCGTCAGTTCATAAAGGATTATGTTAGGCCACTATGAGAAAAAAGTTAACTACGAACATTTATAAAAAATTGGATCAAGTTACTCAAACAGTGCCTTTAAATTAGCCCATAGTTCTTACCCATTTGACGACGTTGCTATCTAGAAATTTCTTCGCAGATTTACCGAAAGCACCAACCAACTGGCAACGTCTCTATCATTAACCTCGCCACTTGCCAGCCACGGTAGCCACCCATGGGTCAGAGCGGTCCAGGACGCATGCGTATGTGTATGCGAATGTGTAATGTGTCTATGATGTGTGAAAGCTATACTGTACATCTCATACAACATCCAAAACATATCTGATTTTTTATTCTTTTTTGGATTACAATACTTGCTCGCCCGACGCTTGGGTAGTTAAAAATAGTGGCATAACAAACTATGACATACACGGAAAGATGAAAGGGTATGAAAAACATACATTGCGTGATTGGTAAAATGCTAAGAATATCTTACCTTGGCAATCTGTAGAAGAACTATTGAGTGCTTGATGTTATCCAGCATGACCTGCAATAGATAAAAATAAAACGGCATTATACACGTTCCTGACCTACTCTAAATATAATGAAGGTGACAGAGAACATTTCCTGTACGACTCAAGTCAATCGCGGTTATTTAAGGACTGACTCGCGATATAGTGAGCATGCTGTATAGTGAACTACTCAAATAATGAACCGACTTATTTTTTGAACCAACAGCTGTTGCTCGTAAACAAACGCGTTGGAACAAGAAAACGATCACTTTGTTTTTTGTGTTTTTGGATCACAGCAGATTCGTTGGCTGGTCGATACACGAATAAAGTACTGCAATATAGGGAAGAGATTAGAAGACCTAAAGACAGGTGTCAGAGTGACTGTTTTATCCAAAGAATATGGTGTTGCCAAATCTACTATATGCGCTATTCCCGATGTCATCATTCACCCTTCTGATGCAAATGATTGGAATAACGACATTTTAGCGGATTAAGAAACTGAAAACCTCAGCGAAAGCGATGAAAATGGTCAATAACCGGAAGAAATTGAATTAATAAGAGAACGTGTGACAACTGAATCTGCGATCAAATCAATTAACAAGGTAATTCAGTGGGTTGAAAAGGTGGAGTGGAATGCTCCAGTATACGCATTTTACAAAACTTAGGAAATGAAATAATCCAAAAAGCCTTTATGAGACAAAAATACAAACCAAAATTACCCCATTTTCTAAAAAAAAGAATTAACTACTTTTTTATTAGTACATACTATTATGCTTATAGCCGTTTTATTCTTAATAAAGTTGGTATATAACAACTGTTGTTTTAGCGGATTTTAAAAATTTTCCATATAGTTAACAAGTGCGAGTCTACTGTACGACGTATGTAAATTACGTTGATGAGACTGGCAACGTACCGTTTAGCCTGGCAACACTGGAGGTTCCGGGATGGAGGGGAGACAGGGGACCATGTGATCCGCCTTCAGTACAAGTTTGAACTCGCTCGAGTCATTTGGTTGTCAGTAACAATTTTTTTGTGAAACAGTTTTTACTATTGTGTTCTACAAATGCGGGACATCAATTTCAAGAAACGACGTGCTATTAGGTTTTGCTTCAGACTTGGGTACAGTACAACTGATACTCTAGTTAGACAGGGTTTTCGTTGGTTTAAGGCATTTCCAGAAGGGAAAGAGTCGATCGAAGATGAACTACGAGGCGGAAGGTCTTCATCTTCAAGATTCGATGAAAAAATCGACAGAATCCGGGATCTTTTCCGTTCAGATCGTCGGTTGACAATCAGAATGATTAAGGAAGAGTTAAGTTTGACTAACACCACAGTTCATCAGATTAAGAACAACTGGGTGTTGGATCACGATAATGCTCCTTGTCACACAGCAATGTCAATAAACGAGTTTTTGATCAGTAAAAACATGTCCGTGGCTTCTCAGCCTGCTTGTTCACCTGACTTGAGTCCTAGAGACTTTTTTCTCTTCCCGAAGTTGGACAATCACCTCAAGGGAACTCATTTTGGGACAGTCCAAAACATTCAAACGGCTGTAACCGACCAGCTGAAGGCTATTCCAGTATCGTTGTTCTACTATAGCACTGCTATGAGGAGTGGAAGAACCGTCTCCAGCGCTGTGTGGCTTCAGAAGGAAGTTATTTTGAGGGTGACAATATAAAATTGCTATTACATTTGAATAAACAAATTAAAAAAAAATCGGTCTCGTCACTTAATTTACAGACCTCGAATATTGCAAAAATGAGTTCGTAATACTTTTTCGAATATTCCATTAAAACATAAAATACAAGAATGAATGAAAAATAAAGTGGCGATAATATGAAAACGGTCACCAGTGGACAGGCCAAAGTAACATTTTCTAAAAAGCCAAGATGGGTCTTGCTCTTCTTACACCGCACGGTTCCAGCACTTCGTACAACATTTTTTTTTAATACTCCAACCACCACGAAGGCCTAAACACCCAGGGGGTACCGTGGGGCTATAGGGGATACAGGGGAAAGGGGGAACGCCACACGGACCCTGGCGAGGGAACACGTGTGCATACAACATGCACACATTCTGGCCCCGCCTACGAGATCCTCCGGGTGGTACCTCCGCGTTCGACAGTCAGAGACCGTCTACTACCTACGGATAATCACAACATCCATAGCCAAGAGAAAAACTTCTCCTGGCACGGGATTAGAACTCGCACAGCGCACGGCGAATGATCAGGAGACCGAAGAGTCTACTCTACTACTGCGGCCATCGCTGCTGCCAGGTCAGACAAACATGGGGGTTACCAACATGAAAACCACAGGATAAGCTTCAAATATTACAGTGATCCATTCGATTCGTGCACGATTCATTTAATTCCGATTCTTATCGATGCAAAGGAACGATTCCACGGGTCTCGATTCCTGAACACGAACTCGATGTTTTTGGTACCAACCAACGAATTTAGACTAGGTAGACGGAGCCAGTCAAGGACGTATACTATATTATTCGTCAGAGCAGTCCGGTGGATCTTTGCTCTTAGTTAAAAGTCTCGTCGGTCTGTTAGTCTGTCAGGTTTGGCTACCCAGATACCAAACATGTTTAAGGGGTCAAGGACGTTTGTCATAGTCTGTAGTGAACGTAACATGTTAATTTTTTTACACTTCTAGACATGGTGCTTCTTACATAATTCGCAAAAGCTGCAGAAGCATAATGAAGGTAGGTTCTTCCACCTTTAAGTGTTATTATTATGTTCATACAACGTTGTCACTTTGGTAGGCATCGCTAGACAAATGAGTCAATACTGTGCTCTAAAACTAGGCAAGTTCGGCGACAAACAATGCAATGTAAACATATAGGCTTGGGTCCTTCTAATCTACTCGAGTTTTTTGGTCCAAACACTTACGAAAGTGTACTGGGTTGATTTTTAACGAACTATTTAAAATGCACGCTTCTTTTAGCATTAGGATATTCTTTTTGATTTTAAAGACTCTATAATATAATCCTATCTGTATTTCGTGTGGGCTGCGAGTACATTTTGGCGTTGCATGGTCATGACGATTGTAGCATGGAACAAATTGGAAGGGGTGTTGAGGTGTATTAACTGATACCCCATCCTGATGACATTCGCAGAGCGACGAATCTTGTTCATGAAGTAAGAAATGCTCTCCATGAATTCCGCAATGAGCAATGAAACGATTTTCTGGCAGGGATGCTTGACTCAAGTACTCCTCTCTGGAAAGTGGCGAAGTCGCTCAGAAACGGAAAGCGAGAACAACTCCCGCACATCCACGGAGCAACAAATTGTAAGATCCGTCAGGAGATATTTTAGGGCCAACAGCGTCAGTGATCCCGGCGCCGCCATACTTCAGCTGAAGAGTTGCACTGCACATCAGCGGCTTCTCCCGAGATCTCGCATTGCACACCAGCAGAGCTTCAAGGTAATATTAAAGACCTCAAGATGCGTACAGCGCCTGGGAAGGATCAAATCACTAATCAGGCGCTGAAGCTGCTTTCACGGAAGTCCTTGACTTATCTCGTGGCTATTATCAGTGCCACGCTAAGGACACAGTACTTTCCATCAGCGTGGAAGACTGCGGAAGTTATAACGATTTCAAAGAAGGTGGGTTCGATATTTTCCCAGGACTATCGTCCCATCAGCCTACTGTCTGCTCCATCTAAGCTCGCTGAAAAGGTGACCTTGCGAATTTCTCGTCAGATCACCATGTGATTCCTGACGTGCAATTTGGATTTCGGTCTGAGCATAGTACGGAGTTAGAGGCGGTTAGGCTTGTGGAGCGAGTAACCAGGGGCTTCACCCTTAACGAAAGTTCTGGCATCTTGCCTCTGGATGACTCGAAGGCATTTGACAAGGAGTGGCACAAAGGCCTTCTCGATAAACTAATACAACAGGGCTTTCCATTTTCGCTCCTAAAACTTTTGAAATCCTTCCTTGAAGGTAGGAAATTTCGGATCAAAATTAATAATTTCTGGTCGACAGTACGACCCATCAGGGCCGGCGTCCCTCAGGGTTCGCTTCTAGGGCTAATCCTCACTTTTCACACAAAGTGCGATGGATGAGGTATTGGAATGGGCAGATCGGTGGCTAATTAAAATTAGTTACTCGAAAACGCAGGCTATCGTACTATAAAACGTAGCGGCGCCCCGCCTGAGGTTTCAGTGAATGGAGCTCGCATACCATGGGAAAATTCTGCTAAGTATCTCGGTGTCACTCTTGACAGGAGGATGGCCTGGCAGAATCACAGTACAATGTTAAAAAATAAATTCCAAATTACGTTTCGGCAACTCTACCCTTTACTATGTAGAACCTCAAAATTATGTTTGGTTAACAAAGTTCGGCTATACAAGATGGTTATCAGACCAGCAAACACTTACGCATGTGCAGCATGGTGTTTTCTTGCCAAAATGCATATGCGTAATCTGCAGGTTTTGCAGAACAGAACCTTGCGAACCATCACTAACGCACCATGGTATGTCTCCAACGAGACCCTTCACAGATACCTCGACATCCCTTACCTAAGGGACTACATCAAACATCAGGCGCAGTTACGTTATAGCTAAGCGGAATCGCACAGTAGACTACACAGTCGAGCAAGTTCGCAAGCACACAAGACCGCGGCTCGCACTGTGATCAAAATCAAATCGTGTAATTCTATATCCAACCAAAATTACGATTTTTGCCACACATAAATTCCGAAATTAATTTTTTGTTTAATTTAAATTTACCGAATACCAGTTAACAATAGCAAGGCATCCCTTAAACCGGCGCACTTCATCCTCTTTGCTCTTCCCCCTTCTTTCCTTTCTTTCTTCTTCCTTTCTTTCTCCCTGACTTCATCTGGTATCTGGGCAAGCAGACCTGACAGACATAATGACCTACAATACTTTAACAAAGAGCGAAGGTCCCACGGACCGGTCTGACTGACAATGACGAATAGAATAGAACTGATACCCCTCCGCAATTACTATGTCGATTTAGCATTTTTAAACAATTGCCGATATCCTATTGGAGGTTGCACAATTTTGCGCTAATGAGTGGCTTCAAATTTAAGCTGAAAAAATTTGTGACTTTTCTTTCAATTTCAGGGGTAACACTCAGTGCAAGGGTGAAGGTATAATTTACAGTTTTCCTTGCCATCCTTTGCGTTAGAGTCGGTCTTGCTGCCGGAAATGCTTTCTTCTATGTCACTAAATCATTCTTCAGCTTTGCTTGATGCTATTTTACTCTTTCGGTCTCATCTTCGTACTTCGTAAAATGGTAACTTAACATGAATTCAATCATCCGTACTTATACACAATTATTACCTTTCGAAATAGGAAAGTGCCATCTATTACTAGAATCGACCATTGCGAGAGTGAAAACAGCAAGCTGTATCCCAAGCTGCATTACCATCACTTGTGCCCGCTAGATACTTCCGATGGTGGTGCTATCTAGGTACGGTCTACTCGCCATTGAACAAACTAATCATATAGCTGCCATTCGTCGACGATATGCGAATCCGAGCGGTTCCTTTCAAATAGTTCGAGTTTGTACAAAAAAAAAATAATTTTTAAGCACTGGTATCGCAACGGTAGAACCCGGATTTAGGTGGAAACCACCGGTATCGGAATCGAAACCATCAGAATCGATTTCATCGAGATGAGTTAAATCGATTCCTTCTATGAAGGGTAATCTAGAAAGCTATAACGAAATGGCTGACTCAGGTTAAGGTTAAACAGACAAAGATTAGGTGTTCACGTCAATAGATGCTAAAACGTGGTAAAGTCGTGAAAAAATCTTTCTATCAAATCTGTATTTTTCCCATCTACTTTTTATCCCCAACCATGCAAGCGCCACCTACCGCTAACAAAATTGGACATTGCTGCCATTTCCTTTGCGGTACAGTTCCTTTGGAACGACTCGTTCAGAACCGACCCAGCTCTACTCCATTGCTCGAAGAAAAATTCCTTGCAATACACTTTTAAAATTCATTCTTTGATGTTGTCTGAATTTAGGCTCCACAACAAGTTAATATGGTAAAGAGCTAAGGTCCTACTGAACGATGAGTTACTTGAAAAATTGTATGAACCAAATATGCGAGACTTATCCTAAACCCCTATTCAAAATTATAAACCGTACAAACTAAAATGAACTCCAAATGCTTTTATTGTGTATTCATGGACTTACGTTTGCATGATCCAGAATGATTTGACACTTCTGCTTTTCCTCTGGATCCGATATCGTTTGTATCCTCTCTTCCAGTTTCTGTAACAAAAATAGGATTATAGCATTTCAGTCGAGAACTGCTAGAGAAATTGAAAAACCTGCATTGAATAAAATTAAATCAAAAGTATTACCATGGGCGTGCTAGAAATCATAGCCTTCAGGAGACTGCTTGGAGTAGAGCGTTTATATCAATTTACCCTACTTTTTTGATACGCTGAATCCGAATCCGTGCGCCAAGTTTCTCAGTTGGCTCTAGTTTCCGCGATACCCTAACCTAAATGTGCAAAACTAGCGATGTTTACCTACATTTGCGGTTATGTAGCATGGCGATTTATGTTTTTCTTGTCAAAATAGCGCAGACATCTCAAAGTACAAGCCTTGCACTGTTAAATACCGTTCAGTTTGCTTAAATATCTTTTTTTACTGAGATATGGCACTTTGAAATTTTCACTTTTCTGAATTTCACTATATTTCATTCTCTACATGGTACGATCACGTAAGCAGCACAGTTGTGGTTTGGATTATACAACACAAAAACTGATTTGACTTTGAGTTTATGTATTTTTATGGAATAAGACCCACGAGCTAAGTCCTTAATACTAAATTTATAAAATATCTAAAACTTAATAAACCACAAGCCCACACCAATCTATCACGGGTTCAATGTCCTTACTTCCGATTGCACACCTTTAAAACAAAAATTAATTTCTTCTGATAAAAGCGGAACCCACCTAGCTTACAATACCTAAAACTTAGTCAAACCACAAGCCCTCCAACCCACACTATCCTATCTAGACCGAATTGATCGTTCCAACTTTGAATCGAGCACTCTTTTAAATAAAAGCTGATAAAAACCGAATCGATCTAGCTTACCATATCCAAAACTTACTTTACAGGTTTCCTACCCACTCTACCATATCTAGACCAAATTTAACGTTCTTACTTTCGATTGCAACTTTTAAATAAAAAACTACTTTTTTTCTGATAAAAAACTGAACCAATGTAGATCACAATATCCAAAAATTACCGAAACCACAAGCCACCAATCCACCTTTACATATCTACAAAAAGATTAGCGTTTCAACTTTCAAGTGTGCGAGTATACTACTTGTTTTAACAAAAAAAGACACTTCAGATACTTGGATAGATATACGGATAGATAATCAAATAAATAAAGAGATAAAAAATTAGTCAAAAAGGCCTTTTGACAACAATAGTCTACTCGTCTCTGTTCGACGATAAGCGATAATAGTTAACGGTCCCTTGGACCAATAGGAAAAGACCTTATCGAAATGCAATTTAACAGTGATTTCTATTGAAATGTTGAATAAAGTCGTGAAAAAACGGTTGCCTTATAAATAAGGGTACATTATAGATGTAATATTATGTCTTTGTGCTTTAGAATTAGGATAACTTTTATAGAATTTCAATTTTTATCATTTCGGAAGAGTAGTGTCGTTCGAGTTCGGTATAAGGTAAATGCCGTCCCAAGATCAGTGGTGGATCAAGGACCTTTGAGTCATGAAAAACGTCTGTTATTGTATTGGGCGCGCACTCAACATGTTTTTTGAGGGCATAGTTCTATATTACAACTTCTACAATGTGCATACTGGTCGCTCTTTCAAAGTACTCGTACTTTGCAAACCATTCTGGAAACTCCTTTTTCGATTCTTGCTTATGGGATTGTGAATATTTTTCTGTTTTACCCCTGAAACTCACCTCTCATTTTAATTAAATATTTATTTTGAAAACAGACAGGTTTCAGTTTCTTTATTGCTTGTCCGGTGATGAGGTAATGACGGTAATCTACCTGTATGTAGCTTTTGTATGCACACAAATTAATTCAGGGCAAGCGGAGTAAGGGATGAGAATATGCGTTCTTAATCATAGGCAACCCAAATCTACGCCTCTCATGTGCCCGACTGCCTGCCATATGTATGATTGATATGGGGCATAAAACTATGAAGACTATATAAAATTAACTTTTAGGTTTATTTTAGGTTTCAGCTCTATTTCGGCAAGTATAGAAATATTTAAATTATTTTGAAAAATCGTGGAGAATGATGTTATCGGTAAATATTCTCTTTTCGGTAAAAATACCAAAAAATCCGGACAATCTAAAATTTTCAATATGAATTTATATTCTAAATTCTATGCATATCCGTTCATTTTCGTCTATATTTCATTTGAAGCTGTTATTTGTCATAAGATTTTAGCAAAATGTAACATAGTAAAGGCAACACCGCACCCTGCGGCCCAGTTGACAAGAACGACAAGCTGTCAAGATTAGGGATGTTTAGATCCACGAAATGTATCGATTGTTATCGTTTTATGAAGTATCGATACTCTAAAATATTGGAATAAAATTATTGATATCCAGCGGAAGGAAACAAAGAAGAAAAGTAATCTGAACTTGGTCAATCTTTCTGACGCAGTCCGAATCAAAAGATGACGATACTCGTGAAATGTATCAATACACCCAAGTGTCGTGTATAAAAATATCGATCCAAAGTATTGGGTATGGGAAGCAAAAGTATCGATACTTCTAAATATAGGACGCATCGAACATCCCTACTGTCAAGTTGTATCACCCGAGGTAATAATTTTAAGTTTTCATTAGAATTTTTTCAAGTGTTGTGCAACGATTTTGGGAAAAATTCCACGAATAGTCTTATAAAGCATAGTAGAGCATATTTCAACAGTTGGCGGAGCGTACTCCACTGGGACCAGGGTGGTGAAACGGGATATTAATGCACAATCTGGCAACCATGTCGCACCCCAAAAAATGGCCGCTGACACAAGTCACCGTATGGTCACTGAATAGCATGGAATTAAACCTTGTTCAGTGTATATGTTTTGTGACTGGGACCAAGGGTTGACGGATCCCACACATGTGTCACTCGTTGGGGAGTTTTGAAATAATCAGCTGTTATTCAAATAATGTCTAATTACATAACCTAGAATGTGTACTCGTGAAAAAAGAAAAATACTGTAAATTTTTAGTTTTTTTGCAGGGTTTAGGTTTGCTGCTAGCTCTACGACACATATTTGGGTATTTCTTACTCGCTGTAAATATACTGTGGATGATTGTTCAGTTCCTGAACAACGAAAAATATTCAACTTTATGGATGTACGGATATCAAAAACCCTGAATGGTTTTGTGGGAATATCAATCTAAGGTGCCATAATTGTTCTGATGAACGGCAAGTAAACGAATGAATGTTTGGAAACGAGCAATATCTATGAAATTTTTGGTAGAGTCTGTCATCAAGTAGGTGTTTAATGGCTATCTGCAAGAGGTTTATAGGAAAAAAAGCACGGGAGGTGAAGCTAAATCAGTAGAATCGCATATTAATTGAACAAAATAATACGTATAAACATGAATAAAAAGTCAACAATAGTAATTAAAACATGAATTTTATTCAAAAATCAAACATTTCTTTAAATTATGACTGAATTATATGTAATTTCTTAATATTCAATAAGCTGATGATGTTTCAAGAACAAGCTGTCATCTCATATTTTGACAATACTTTGTTTTCAACATTTCATAGGTATTGGTTGCTGAAATTTGTTGATTAGATGTTGAAGCTCATTCGCTGTATTTGACGGACTGTTACCCTATAGGTGGAGAATAACGGACTGCTAATTTGACAACCTTGGTAAAATCCATCCTAAATAAGTATGGCTCCTAGAGAAATAACCAGTAATAGATGAATTTCTGTTCATGTCGCTATTACTAATGATCATAAGATAAGCGCCCCTTATCATTAAATTATAGAAATACGGAGGTTCTTGGTTGCTGCCGTAATTGAGTCTACTTTGGAATTGTGATCCACGCTCTATAAAGTCTAAAGTATCGAAAATTTAGGAATGGTGATGGGTATTTTTATTTCCCTTACACTGATTTTAATGTTTCTTGATACACTAATTTTTTTTTTTACTCCGCGATAATGATAAGAGAGTTTTAAAAGGCGCAAAAATAAGTATGGACTTTTTTGAAATTGTGATTTATCCAACAAACTGACTAAGTAAAAAACCGTCAGAAACATAAAAAACACGAAAAGCAATATTTGAATACAATGAGAAATTTTTTGTAGCTCTTAATTCCAGTCACTACTTTTAAAACCCACAAGGTCACTCCTTAACATAGAAGTAATCTTGAGTGAACATTTTTTTATTTCGAGTAGAGCTTCTAAAGATATACTTTCGATATAACAAGTTACAAATACATGTGCCGAACATATAATATGTTGCGTAACACGTGCCTGCAGATTGTTAAATTTGTTTACATGGAAAAGCACCCGGACAGGTCAAATGAGAGTCAACATGTTGTCCGTCAGAACATATGGCACATGTTGGGCAATACACGGTGTCCAAGATAAGGATTCTATGCATGGGGATTTCAATACCTGTGGAAGATTCAGCTCAGGTTAAATTAGGAAAAAGTTGCGTCCTTTGGGGCGTATTTACATGTTGTTGAGAAACTTGTAAAAAGTTCATGGCTTACTAAGATATTTGGAAAAAACTAAAATTTGGCCAAATCATTTTTATTTCTGACTTTATTTTAAGAAATATCAAAAAACTAATGAAACTTTCCCATTGGCACTTTTTAGGCACTACATGATGTTTTTTTTAAATTTTGTGCCCGACGGTTAGTTTTTGAGAAACCATCATCTTTTTATATGGTCCGAAAAAAGTATACCCTGTATCTAATAGCATTTTTTATGCGAATTCAACGATATATCTCATGTTACATTTATTTTCTTGGTTATAAGGAAAAATGCGTTTTCTTCTAATTTTTTTAATTTTTTTAAGTAGGCGTTGCAAACAAAAAATGTTTGACTTGACGCGAATATCTGTTACCGAGTATTGTTGATATTGCTTTTTACTATTGTGATAGATACCAAGCGGTTATTTTAGCAATGATGAAAAGTTCTTTAGAGGAAACTCATAATAGTGTTTTACAAGGAGTTGCTCAGAACTCTTGAGATATCAACTAGGCAAATTAAGAACACTGTAGGAGTAGCCAAATCCACAGCCCAATTTATTTTGCCTCTTCAAAAATAATATGGTCCGACGAGAGTATGGTCACTAATAATGGTATCTTTAATCGCCGCAACACTCATTACTATTTTCAAGAAAATCTGCGGGCTAAGAAAGTATCCACACATAAAGAACGTTTTGGGTTTGGAATTCTAGTGACCAAAATAATGGGTCCATCTATTTACCACAAACCATTAACTGCAGAACGGCACCTTCAATTGTTGCAACATCATCTATAAGACTGCCTGAATAATTTACCTTTGGCAGAGTTTAATAGCTTTTGCTTTCAACAACGGTGGTCCTGCACATAACTCTACGAAAGTTCGAGAGTATCTTTCTTAAGGATTTCCTGGAAGGTGGATTGGAACCTCTAGTCCTGGCAGCACGTTTCCTAAATTTAACTCCTCTCGATTTTTTCATTTTGGGTTCTATTGAAAAACCGAGCTTATCAGGACACGTTTGAAACTGAGCAGCAGTTACGAGAATGTGTAATGGAAGCATTTGGTTTGATTACACCAGAAATGTTACGTGATGTTTTGAATGTTACTATTAGTAGATGATATTTATGTTTATAATATAATGGCAACCTATATGAACGCCTATTGTAAATAAAATAAACATAATGTTAAAAATGTATTCCTATTCTGAATATCCCTAGATTAAGCATGATTTTACAAAATTTTACTCCATCATATAATTATGTAATATGTAATAAGCAACTATCAGTAATCACATTTTATATCAAGCATAATTAAATGAAATAAAAAATAAAAAAAAACATTTTTCTTTATAGCTAAAAAAACAAATGCACTCTAGAAAAAACACAGTGATTATTTATAGCAAATTGAAGGTACAATTCAAAAAACTGCGCGTTTCGAAAAAAACCAGTGGCATACTATTTTTATTTGGAAAAATAATGCCACAAATCCCCTGTATCTCCGCCACTGGTAGACGTTAATTTTAAGTAAAGACTTTTGAATGTGGACAATACTTGGGTAAATCACATACCAAATTTTAGTTCATTCCAGTCGACGGTTTTGAAGATACTAAAAATTTTTTTTTTATTTTAAACTTCAACACCCCGTATCTTTTTAATGAAGTCCTCGGGGAAAAAATGTTACAGAGAAGACCCCCCTTAAAATGCGGTACTGTGTATGATGTTTCATTTTTAGTCCCGACTTATGAATCACCGTGAACAACATGTTGAAATCGTAGTAAAAGATGCTATCAGATACAGGTTGTGGTTTTTTTGGGACCATATAAATAAATAAAGTTGATGATGGTTTCTCAAAAATGAAACGTTAGGCACAAACTTTAAAAACACCACTACATTAGATTTTTGAGATGTCTTAAAATAAAGTCAGAAAAAATACAAACGATTTGTCCAAATTTTAGTTTTACGAATTTCTCAACGGCATGTAAATACGCCCTAAAGAACGCAGCTTTTCCCCATCTAACACACGCTGGATCTCCCACAGGTATTGAGATCCCTATGCATAGGCTCTTTATCTTGGGCACCCTATATACCCTCCATCACTCTACAGTCTCCATCTGCCAATTTTTAACCCCTACAAATTCTTTCTGAACATATACTAAGTGACATATAAATCCGAACACCCAGTTTAAATGGTTTTATTTTAATAAAATTTTGTATAAGTACTTAATGAAGCATAACAAGTAAATGATAAAAATTTCAAAATAATTGCACTGCTTTAAAACCCTTTGACCTTTAATAATGTGTGAATGCACCCTGATATGCTACGCATTCTCCAACGCGCCTAGGCATGCTTCTGATCAGGTGGTCAATGTCCTCCTGTGGTATCTCATTCCAGGCAACCACCAACTCCTCTCGAAGTGCTTCTAGAGTCTGAGGAGGACGTTGCAAATTGAGCAATCTCCTACTCATCATATCCCACACGTGCTCAATTGGGGGTAAGTCGGGAGATCTTGGTGGCCATGGTAACAATGTGACATCATTATGTTGAAAGAAGTCTATTGTGACTCTTGCAACATGTGGTCGGGCATTATCTTGTTGGAAAGTTGGATCTGTCAGGGTGTCAAGATAGGGTAAAAGATGGGGTGCTAGAACTTCGTGGATATAACGCTGCGCGTTCATGTTATCTCTGATGAAGATTAAAGGTGACCTGGAACCATAAGCTATAGCACCCCAAACCATAACTCCAACAGTGTGATGAACATGTCTTTCAACAAAAAACTGTGGATTCCTCCTTTCACCACGTCGCCTTCTAACCCTGGCACGACCATCGTGCATGCCTAAACAAAATCGAGACCCGTCACTAAAGACAATACTGTTCCATTCCTGATCCCAGAGTGACCGTTGTCTGCACCACTCAAGGCGATTACGTCGGTGTTCTCGAGTTAAAGGGAGGACCCAGTGTGGCCGGTATGAAAACAAGCCAAAACTTCTCATTCGTCGGTAAACACTTCGCATGCCAATAGGTTTTCGTGTTCTGCAAACCATTCATTTGCAATGGACCTGGTAGTGGAGAAACGGTCCCTTAAGGCCAATAATCTTAGGCGGCGATCTTCACGGTCTGTTGTTCTACGGCGGCGTCCAGTGCCTCTTGCTCTTTGAGTACGGCCTTCTCGAAGCCATGCCTGACAACACCTAACCACAGTGTCTACACTTCTTTGCACTCTAACTGCAATTGCCCGAAAAGAAAGTCCAGCTTCCCGAAGTCCCACTATACGGCCCCTACCAAACTCACTAAGTTTACGAAATCGTACAGGTCTCCGTACTCTAGGCATCGTAACCGATCGTAAAGGATGTCAAGAACCAAAATCCGCCAACGTTGATTCTTTACTGCGGCTGAAATATTCATTTTTAGAGCGTTAGTGAATTAAAAAAAAGCAGTATAAAAACCGGAATGTCTATCTGATAAGGCTGAAAATTTTTTCACTTGTTATTTACAGTAAGATAAATACATTCACCAACTTTTATTAAAATAAAACCATTTAAACTGGGTGTTCGGATTTATATGTCACTTAGTATAATACAGAGCCGCTGAAATGTCTAAAAGCAAAGTTTGGGCGAATTTTATTTTTTCGTTTTTTGCCTTCATATTCGTCGCCAGTAGAACTAATAACAAAAACTACAAACCACTTTTGTCCTTGACATAGTCGTAATCTTGTGTCAAAATTTGATCATTATTTCTGGCTAGAAAACATTATTTTTATTGCTTCCTTTCGTCGGTTGATCCTCTTTCTGGCGGGTAGATTTTTTCCCTCAATTCATTTGTAACAATCAAATCGATGTTACTTCCATACTTTCACAATATGACCTCAATGGCACTGCACAGTGATTCCTTCATAGTCCAAAAATCCCAAAAACTCATGAGTTTTGTAACTGTCTAAGTGAGTCGCTAAGTTATCGAGTAGGCCCAGGGCTGTTAAAAAATCCGTTCAAACTGTCATTTACTTTCGTCCATCGCAAGTGACAGGTTCTCAATTCTAATCGCTGACTTACTTTTTTTTGTGGATTATAATTTAAAGCCTAGTGTTTTTAAGTAGTGATAATATGGAGGTGCAATAATATGGTATGTACTCTTGTTATTTACCTGTTTTATGTAAAAACATGCGTTTTGGAGTTTTATATAATTTCTTTACTGAAAGTTGTTTTTGCTAGATTTTTCCTACAAAATTAATTCATCTCGAGTTATAAACTTTTGGCTACATCTTGCTGCAGCTGACATAAATGTTACCTTAAAGTAGAGATTAAGGGCATATAGGTGTTTCAGCTGCATCTTGCTGCCCCTTCTTAGGTTTGTGAGGAGCCGAATCATATATTATATGTTCATAGTACAGAAAAAAAAGTGTTTTCCAAATCCAATGTTATTGTTGTTTTAGGTACATTTCTGTTTCGAGGACATTTTTTTGATATTTGGCACTCTAAGGACGGTAGTGGTTTACGAAACTTACCTGTTAAAAAAAGACATATTGTCAGAATTTGTGTTGGATTTGTTAATTGTTTCCATTATAATGTATTATAAGTATTAGAGTTTATAATTTTTTCAATATCTCTTGTTTGCCCTTAGTATGAAATGTTTTATTTTATTTGTTTAATATGAGGTTGATCTAAAACAATATCTAATACAGAAATTCTGAGAAAAATTTTCTAAAAAAGAATTTTATAAATTGTTTTTTCATGTTTGTATTTCAAGGTTTAACATACCATACCATGAAAAAGGTTAAATCTAATGTAAGCATACACAATATTTTAGACACTTTTCTGCATGTGAGTCACGATGTAAAAGTATCGCTTGACACTTTTAATGCTAAGAAAGGCACTGCTGGCATACACATTTCAACAACCACTTACGACCCTGCGTATTCGTGAAACCAAGGGCACGCTGAAGCACAGGCCCTCTTAGTTCATTCTAATATTGTTCTAACAGTTGAAAGGTATAAGTGTCTGTGTGTTGTGATTTTGTGAATAGTGTCCACATCAAGTTCAGGTCAAGGTTCGATCAGTCAAACGGTGAGGGTTTTCACTGAGTATCTTTTATTGTTTTGCTGTACTGCATGTCATGTGTATTTTCTAATCATGGTACCCTTATAATCATGATAATAATTGTAATAGGTCAAAGCTAGTTAAATGAGATATGTTTATCAACAGTTAAGATAAAGTTAAAGGTAACTTAGCGTCAAACATCTACAGAGGTGTGACGCCTCCATATCCTGGAGGCTGTTATGAGACCTACAGAGCCGGGTTACCATCGGGGGAATTACTGCTCGGTTTCTTCTGTCAGAGGAAATGTCGGAGCGTATTGGGTATTGACACAACGGCCATTGGCCGGCGTGGTATCCTGGGTCTGTGTGACTGCCTAGGTTCTTCTCGAGGCAATCGCAGGAGTCTGAAAGTATCTCATGGCAAGATGTGTATAGGGATTGTTACTTAAAGTTGTCCGCTGCTCGGTTATCTCTCAATCAGAGGTAACGTCGGAGCTTTTGGGTATTGACACGGCAACGTGATATCCTGATTTCTGGGCTGTTTTTCGTAACAATCAAGTACTTGGCGTATCTGTCTAAGCACCGATGATAAAGGTATCCATATCGGGCGTGACTTCAATGCGATAGGAAGCTACCGTTCCCCCGAGTATGGACACTGGCGTGACTTCCATGCGGTAGGAAGCTACCGTTCCCCCGTGCGAGGTATTATATTTCCATAACAGGCGTGACTTCCATGCGGTAGGAAGCTACCGTTCCCCTCGTTATGGACATGGGTGTGACTTCCATGCGGTAGGATGCTACCGTTCTCCCATGCAATGTATTGTAATTTATAATAATATAATTGAGAAATATCATGGCCATTATTATATTGTTTTGTAATCAGTATCGAGACACCTAATTAACATAATGAATAGAGTTGTGCATGTCATGAGTCGGTAGAATATGGAAGGTACTCAAAAGGTTATACCGACCGTATCTCTCGCCAAGGAAGAACAACTCCCCCGTCGTTAACGTCACCAAGTAAGCGGCTTTATAATTATCCTGACATTGAAGCCCTTATTAAGTTGTGTAGGTACTACTCTCGTAATAAAAGTGAGAAGGTACAGGGTAGTACTTCGAACGCTTGTAAGCTGGCATTGTTGTTTTTACGCTCATCGTTATATTTCTATTACAATCTCTTCATATCCTCTTACACTAAGTTGTGTGTATTGATGGCCGCCCTAGTATGGGGGGGGGGGAGGGTCACTGTGCACTGTCCCGCTTTAAACCGGTTTAAACCAGCAAATGTTAGCTCGTTTTTATCTTTTAGTTTCTAGGAACGAAATGAGCGATGGTCGCCATACGGCCTTCTTCGGATTTTACAACCAAATCGGATATTTTTAAGGGTTCTAATATGAAAAATGAGAGCTATAAACCGATATATTTATCTTTTCAGACGTTTTCGTTTATGATGGGCCAAATGTTAGGCGCTTACCCACTATTGAGAACTTTGAAAACTTATACTCTCGATATCCGGATGTCATTATGCAAGCCGACAGTTTTTTATAATGATTTAAAGACACACTGTTAGAGTATAAATTTTTAAAAAATAATGGTTAAGATAGAACGTCAGTCAAAGGTTTGTATATATTTATGTTCAGGGATTATACAACATAGTAGAGTTAATTCCTGTAAGCTGAATCCTTACAAATCACTTGCCTGGTTATTCAACATCTGGGCGTAACTGATGTATTAATAGACTTTGCATTTGCAACTGCGACCGAAATGTTTGAAAAGGATGTCTCATAAAGCGTGAGATATCGAGTATTTTCCAGAGAAACCTACTGTGAACTAAAACAATATAATAATAATAATAATAAATGGGCTTTATTTCGTACCTAAGTAAAAGTACAAAAAGGCGAAGTGTCGCTAAGATTAGCGTTTTTCAACTTAATATCAGCAAATACTAAATATTTATATACCATCAAATCATATTGCTGCCCTGACTTTTGATATTTTAGATAATAACTCTTGTTGTAAATACCTACCTAACCGGGATGCAATACACCAGTTATGAGGAGGCTATAAAATTTAGTATCTTTTACGGCATCAAAAATCTATAAGCAAGCTTTTAGATTTTAGATTGTAGCACACAGAATGACATAAAAGTCCACGTAGCACGTAAATTTGTGATCACTATACCTCACATGTCTATACAAGCAAAGTCAAAAAGGTTACCTTCGTGCTCTAACGCAGAAAGTAAAACTAACATGTGATGACAAATTCTGCTTACAAATGTGCTAATATAACTGCTGACCATACAAGAAAAGTTCAAGATCCTGCGGAGGTCATTCCACTGATATCTATTGTATGTTTCTGGTCATATAGGCAGACAGGCGAACATTATTACGAAATGGAATTTCAAATCAACGCCGAAGCATTGTTTTTTTAAACAATAATGTCTCAAATATTTTCCACGGATCAAAAAGACTAGCACATTTAGAGACAAAGAGATATGTAAACCAGAAATAGAAATGATAACAGCCTTTTATGGATAAATATTTTTAAAAAAAGCTGTTATTGGTGTTGAAGGTTTTGCAACTGGTATTGTAAAGACCAACGTGGAAAGGCGTAGTTTTTAAAGATCCTTTCCTAGTTATTTTTCTTACAGCTATAAAAAGTTTCAGTTTTTTTATGGATTATTATTCTGCATTATTTATAGCTAAGAAAAAACAATAACCAAAACAACAAGGCTGCTATGCGATATCATCTGGATGAAAAACTGCTGGCAGTATAGAAAACAGTGAAAGAGCACGTGCAAAAGTTTGCTTCAGCTTTGACGTAATACAAAAAACATTTCCACGAAAACAGAGGGAAACAACAGTACACCAACCACCAACGTAAATTCGCAATAGTCTAGTTTCGTATGGCTTTATGCTAAGAAACTAGAAAGTCTTATGGAACGTCAGTTAGGGGTCGTTTTGTATCACATCTCTGAAATTATGCAGGGTGTTCTGCGCTCTGTGGAATCTAGGTGCAGGGAAGTGGATCTTTCTGTTAATGGTGGAAGGACCGAGCTAATCCTATCCACTAGGAGAAGAAGTCTTGACGGGCTGGTCTTGCCGACCTTCTTTGGGACCAGACTAGTCCTATCAAAATCAGTAAAATATCTGGGAATTATCGTCGATTGTAAACTGAACTGGAGAGAGCATGTTGAATACGAGGTTAACAAGGCTCGCAATTCAATGTGGGCCTGTAGACGTGTTGTCGGTGTAAGGTGGGGGCTTAAACCCAAAGTGGTATACTGGTTCTACACGACGATAGTACGTCCTTCTCTCTTGTACGGCTCCCTGGTCTGGTGGCCTTGCATTAGAACTGAGACAACTAAGGCCAAACTCAATAAAATTCAGCATTTGGCCTGTATTAGCATTACAAGCGCAGTGCGAATAACGCCATTGAGTGCAATGGAAGCTCTGTTGGATCTCCCACCGTTGGATCTGAAGATCCGCGGTGAAGCGATAGTAGTCGTTCATCGACTGTGGAGTTAGGGTGTGCTATCTACTGCAACCAGGATATACTTCAAGGAAGAGCGAAAGTGCGTGAAGATCTCAACAACATTTCGCAGTGCGGTGTGTTTGAATGTGCAGCCCTTGAAATAACCTTGAAAGAGCTCGTCTTAGTCGTCGTTTCTATATATCGTTCATGTGACGGTCAAATCGACGCGTTTTTTAAGATACTTCAAATAATTCTAGATAAGATTAGTAATGAAAAAAAAATGTCTCATAGCCGATTTTAGTATAAGTTGGCGACAAATAGGAAATCATCAGATTTTATTGACATAGTTCATTCCTACGGTTTGAAAGCAACTATTACCGAATTCGCTAGAGTAAAGAATGACTCCAAATCATGTTTGGACAATATTTTCATTAACACAGATTTGAACTTTCAGTCCAAAATTATTGATACACTTTTTTCTGACCATAAGGGGCAACATACCCTCTTTTCACTCAATACCAATATCGATCATGAATCCAAATTGATTATAGTGTTTTCTAACTCACATATAAATAGTTTTCTACAAGATCTAAAATCAGCCTCATGGAACGAAATTTATAGTAGTGTCAATGTAAACAAAAAATGGGACATATTGTCTCAGATAATACAAAGCAGTTTCAATTAGATAAAAAAGCGAGCTGCGGGAAGTAAGAAATCACCTTGGATTACCCCAGAATTGGATCGACTCAGGAACAGGGTGAGTGCTCTTCAAATGTTTGCCCAAAACGATATAAAATATAAAGATGTTATTAAAAGTTATAATCAGACATATGAGAAACTCTTAAAAGATTCAAAATCGCAATACTATTTAAACAAAGTAAACAATCATGGCAATAGAAGTAAAGGAATTTGGAATACAGTGCGAGAATTAACTAACACACCCAAAACGTCGTCAGATCAGTTTATTTTTTGTAGATTATATTTTTGCGCAGATAATTAGTTTTTAATTCTGATTTCAAAAATGTATAATTCCATACATTGACATTGCCAAACCTTAGGCATTCCAGAAGTTCCTAGGTAGGCCTTAAAATTATCAGATTTCATTTGTTTCGTATACCAGATCAGACCTTAAATTGAACGCAACAGAATGTGGCAGACTGAGAAGAAGAGAAATAAATCTTCAGGTAGAGTAAGCTAATCATATGCTAGATTCTGCCTGAACAATATCTTTCCACCTTGTGTTTCGGACTAGCTTCTTAATTCGTGCTTACGACTTATGTTGATGCATGATAAGAACTAAATTCGATATCTACTACTACTACTGCTGCTAAGATTCCCAGATGATTCGGGTACTTTTCGATTATAGGTAGGAAGCAATTTTCACTATTTTTGGTCCTATGATGACCGGACTATTTACAAAGCAGTGCCAAAATTAGAATTTATCCTTACGCAACGATAAACATATTTACAGATACAAGAACAATAGGTTAAAGTAGATAGACTTTCATATTGACAATTTAAAATTTATAATGGCAGGTGATTCCATGACATTCAAAGCACCCCGTATCGGTAGGTGACACTCAACTCTGACGAATCTGTAGACAGAGACGTATTATGAGGGCAGTATGTTCTCTGGTTGTATTTTGTTGTGACTTTTCTACTGATTTATACGTTCCAACGACGTTTTCGTATGATTTATTGCATTTCAGTATGTGTACTTCGAATATTTTAATTTCAAATTACTAATCAGTGAAGATGTGTGTGAAAATACATTCTTGTCGGTGTTTGGAGTAAATAGTTCTGAATTAGGTCCGGAGCTTCACCAGAGTCATTATTGCCAAGAGTACCTATAAACCACAAATATTTATCTCGTTAAATGTTCAAACGTGATAAAATAGCATGAATATATAATACTCGTCGTTGTATGTCAGAGCGATCCGTAAGACCTTTCCTCTTGATAAAGTCTTGTAAGATAGTAGTAGAAGTTAAACTAAGAGTACCGGCAAACTTTTATACATCCACCTCCCTCACACTTACATATGCAATCTGCCTATGTGTGCAGATGTTTGTTTGTGCAAGGTCAGACGTCAATTCTTCAGTTTTATCTCGCTACAAAAAATGCTTGTGTTTATCCTAGAAAAGCTGCTGCGAGAGCTGATTGAGCGAAAACGGTAAAGTGTCAGCGGTAGCCTTAGACAGCTGTAGAAGCTTTTGATACTGCTTTGATATATGACATCGAAACGTCAAGCTCACCTGATTTGTACTATTAACCATTTTTTGATAATAGTATATTCTGGTTTTAGACGTTTTTCTTCAAATTTTCCACTAACACGAATGACGATGAAAATATCTCAACTAAACCTATCCCTACAACTTGTAAACTTGACAACTCGATACGAGGGATGTCTTTTAAGTTTTGCATATAGAAACATAGTAAGCCGCGCGGATCCAATGTCAGTACTGAACATTTTCGCGCTATAATTTATTACAACTTTCAGAGACAATTATCGCAACAAGAATGCCTTGCTGAGCTACTGTCTGTTTTCGGCAACGAAGCGCCACATCAGTTGACAATTTCCCGTTGGTATGGAGAATTCAAACGTGGACGGGTGAGTCTCAACGACGATTCCAGGCTGGGTGCACCAAAAACGGCAGTCACCCAGGAAAACGTCGATGCTGTGCGCAAACACATCATTGAAGATAGATAGACATGTGACATATCACGAGATTGAGGCATCCTTGAAGATCTCAAAGACCTCAATTCAAAAAAAATTACATGAAGAATTAGGGGTAAGAAAATTAGTTTCTCGTTGGATACTCCACCTGATGACTGAAGAGCAAAAACCAGCCAGGGTTAATTGGTGTCAAAAAACGCTTGACCGTTTCAATTCCGGAAACTCAAAAAATGTGTACAGCATTGTTAGTGGTGATGAATCGTGGATTTACTGTTATGAACCAGAAAATAAACGACAGTCGGCTGTTTGGGTGTTCCAAGGTGAAGAAAAGACAACAAAAGTCATCCGTTCTCGAGTGTTTCGAAAAATATAGTCGCGACATTTGTGTCAAAAGCGGGTCATATTGCAAAAATTCCTCTTAATGAGCAAAGAACTGTTACTGCGGATTGGTATACCACCATTTGTTTGCCAAAAGTCATCACCGAGCTTCTAAAAATCAACCCCGAAAGAAGAATCATCCTCCACCAAGACAATGCAAGCTCGCACAGGCCAAAAAACAAGGCAGTATTTAACGGAAGAAAACGTGGAATTATTGGACCATCCTCCATATGGTCTCGATCTAAGTCCTAACGATTTCTTTACTTTCCCTCCCATAACTGGGATGACCTACTCGAATACCTCACCGTCCAGATCGACTTCCTGAACATCAATCAACTCGCTTCAGAGGTAGTTCTTCTCGGTGATTTCAATGCCCATAATGAGCTTTAGTTGGGCTCAAACAAGACCGACGCAGCAGGTCGTGCAGTCGAAGCGTTCGCTCTTACCCAAGGGCTGACTCAGCTGGTGACGAGCCCTACTTTTTTCCCCCGCGTCTCGTCACACGCCAGTAGCCTGCTGGATCTCTTTCTGACCACGCATCCTGTGCCTTACAGTACTGCTGTCCAGTCCCCTCTGGGTAACTCAGACCACGGTGTTGTGGAGGTTAGGTTTCGGTCCGAACCCGCTGTGGTAACAGAAACTCGTACAGGCCGCAAAAGTTGGCAATACGGACATGCCGACTGGGAGGGGCTCACAGACTTCTTCTCTAGCTTTCCTTGGAAAGATGTCTGTTTTACTGACGCGGATGCGTCGGCTGTCTGTTCTTCAATAACCGAAATTATCCACGTCGGAATGGAGGAATACATCCCTCACACAGTGAAAGTGCCTAGACCAGGGTCCAACGGCTGGTTTAACAAATCGTGGGACGCTGCTTGCCAGCAGAAGATCAAGGCACACAGAACCTTCTTACAAAGCCCCACTGTAGAGAACAGACAAGCCGACGTTGAGTCCAGAAACAAATATAAAGCAGCGGTTCGCAATGCCACAAACCCTTACAACTACAGGCCTATAGCTCTGCTTTCTGTTTTAAGTAAGGTGATGGAGAGGTGCATAAATCGCGAGCTTCTGGACTACCTCGAACGTCACGGCTTGATTAGCGACAGGCAGTATGGATTCCGGCACCAACGATCCACAGGGTACCTCCTAGCTTATGTCACTCAATTGTGGAGTAAACTTATCCAGTCATATGGTCGTTGCTCTTTACATCACGAAAGCGTTCGATCACCTGTGGCACGCTGCCCTGTTAAGCAAACTTCCATCCTATAGCCTCCCGGAAAAGCTTTGCAGATGGGTGGCTGACTTTATCTCTGGCCGCAAGATATCCGTTGTAATTGACGGGTTCTTCTCTTCATCCCACAACGTCAACGCGGGTGTTCCCCAAATATCGTTCTTGGCTCCGACACTGTTTCTCTTACATATCAACGGCCTCCTTTCCTGCACGATCAACCCAATCCACAGCTTCGCTGATGACAGCACTCTACATGCAGGAATTCAGAGTGACAAGCCGATCTCTACTGCTGAGTTGGAAAAAAGAAGACTAGCGATGACTTCCTCTCTGACAAGAGACCTGGAGGCTATCACTGCTTGGGGACGCAACAATCTTGTACAGTTCAATGCTTCCAAAACGCAGTACTGTACTTTGACGAACAAACAGCACCCCTGCGCTCACCCGGTTTCGATGGATGGTCGAGTTCTGACAAAGAGCCATTCATTTCGGCTGGTCGGAGTCCAGATCACCGAGGACCTGATCTGGCACGAACACATCTCGTCAATAGCTGCAGCCGCTGGGAAAAAGATAGGCTATTTGTTTAGAGCTAAGAAGTACTTTTCTTCGCATGACCTCACTCTATACAGGGTCCAGATAAGGCCTAGCCTCGAGTATTGCTCACACGTTTGGGGTGCTGCCGCCCCAGACTGTGGATCGCTTGCTGCCGGAAATCATACTGCCTGCCTGTAGCTAGTCAAGCAGTGACGTTCTACGTACTTCAGAAGCTCCCGATTTAAGCTCGCTTGAATAAGCAGGTATCTGTTTTTTTTATAAATGATTTTTATGAATGATAAATAATAGTAGAACATATTACAGCAAGGTAGCCATGTCAGAGGCTGGATCTAGTACTATAACCACAGCTTAGATAACAATCAGCTATGAAACTCTCCTGTCAATGTCAAAAACGGTCGCCATTTCGGCGGAGAAAGTCGAATGTAAATTCCCCTAGTACAACGATGAAAGCGGTTTTAGTGCTCAGCAGTAGCTGGTGTTGCCTCGCGTCATGCCAGCGGCCACAGATATTCTTTGCAATCTTAAAATGATTATATTTTGATATGATATCATGTTCCGGCTGCTGCTGAGCACTGAAAACTCCTTCGTATTTGTACTAGGGACTTTCACCGCCGAACTGGCGGCCGTTTTTGACACTGACAGGAGAGTTACATAGCTGATTGTTATTTAAGCTGTGCTATAATCTCAGTCAAGTTGTGAGATCGTTTTATTCCCAGGTCGCCGGTTTTCCTGGTATATAAACTCCATGAGAAGAAGAAATATAGGTCTGTTAGGTTTGGTTTCCCAGATACCAAAGTCAGAAAAAAGAAAGGAAGAATTAAAAATAATGGGATGGAAAAATGATTTGTTAAAGCCTTGTTGATAGATCTGTCAAGGAGAAAGAAAAGATAAATAACGGATGGGGCTGAACAAAGAGGAAGAAGTGCATCAATTGGAGAAGTGTTAATTTTCAATAAAGGAATCTTACCTTAGTTTGATCGATCATAAGCTGTAGATACGCGTCGGCTTCAGACACCTTATTGTCGAAGTCTTTTATAGTCGGAGAGAGATGGTGTGTGTCCCACCTCATCTGAAACATAAAAAAGGGGGATAAGGTAATGTGTAAAATTTTAATACAAACCACAGCAACGGATCAGCTGATTTTTCATACTACTGCGATTCATCTCGATTTGTCTTTTAACTTGTGACACCAACTTGTGAGGATATAGCATTTAAAAGTTAAGCACTGATAGCGTAGCTACACAAAAAAATAAAGGTAGACATCCGTGAGAGATATTCACACATTGATCTATTTTTCGACGATGAATTGAATTGAGTATCTGATGTCAGATGCTGGAGCATGGTATACCCATGTACTTTTCGACCCTGAATCAGAATTTGAGATCGAAAAGATCCCTACACCTAGAGTGCACTCCCGGGCCCAAAAACTACCCATAAGAGGGTGAAAATTGGGTTTCGGTTTCCAGATGCTGCCATGTGTTCTTCGACGCTGAATCCGAATTTAAGGACATCGACGATTTTACACCTCTAGAATACGGAGATTGTATGTACAACCGCAGAACAATACCATGTCTACGCTTTTCATTTTTCCACAACGTTCGGTCCATCCAGTGGCTCAACCTGCTCAAGACTGAATAATGCTTTTGGGAGAAACAGAGCGGAGCACCAGACAGGCAACGTTCAGGAAAAAATGACCACAAGTCTTCAAGGTCTGTCCATACTTGTCAAAATCGACATACAAGTCATACGAGTCATACCATATGTATGTCGCCGTGAAAAGTCTGGTCTACATACACACGGGTGTGTTAAGCTGTGAACTCGGTCCATACATACATAAGCTGCACACCTAAGATATTACGGTATTTCACTTATGTATGGTCCAACCCTAGTCTGGTCAGGACCAACGGACTCTAGGGTTCAGCAGGAGACAATGCAACAATCAGACTGCCGAGATACGCGTTCAACAATACATCGATTTAGTATCCATCACTCGAAACTCAATTTCCAGGCGTCATTACGGGTAGCTTTAATGCTGGGGCGGAAATCAAGGGAGGTGGATTTTTTTACCTCAAATTCCAATTCAGAAGAAGGACACATAGATAAATCGTGGTTGTTGAGCATCTGACATTCGAAAATCAATTCTATAAATACAGGGGAATGCCATACTTCAGCATCTAACATCCGGAAACTCATTTATTGGCCCCCTTAGTTTTTGGGGCCGGGGCGAACTCTAGGGGAGTAGGGATCATTTCGACCATAAATTCGCATTCACCATCGAAAAATATATGGAAATACAATGCTCCAGCATCTGGTATCCAAAACTCAATGTTCACCTCCCCTAGAAGTAGTTTTTGCAGCTGGGGCGCCCCTAGACTTCTAGGAGGTTTTCTGATCCCGGATTCAGCACCAAAAAATATGAACATATAACAGATTTGTTTAATAAAAATTCTCCACTACGTACTGTGCGTGTAAGTGAACCGCCAGTACCATGGTTGACATCTCCTGTTAAATCTGCATTCAAGAATAGAGATAAGGTTCTACGTACAAATAAGTTGAATAAATCAACTGAAAACTGGGAAAATATCGTGAACAAAGCCCTTGATTCATTACGCAAGGAAAAAGCTTCTTCAGACAATGTTTCACATTGAAAATTCGTCGAATAACATATACAGGGTGTCCCAGAAGTCGACGTCAAGCCGAAACCGGGTGATAAGCAAAGTCATAACAGCAATCAGAAAAATATTTAAAAAAATTGTATGTATGTGTTTTGAAAATTATAGGTCTTTGAAAAAAATATTGAAATTTCACACCCTACGGCAGTCTGTCAACTCCTGTTACTACAAATATTAACTTTTTTTGGATTTTATTTTTACAATGTAATGATGAATAATGCATCTTCAAACTGGTGTCTCAACCTTACTGCCAACTTTTCTCGTTCAGGAAAAATTGCCACTTATTTCCCAACCAAGTATTCCAATGTAAAACTTTGCTCAACTTTAACTGGCTGTACTGGAAAAAATGTACTACGAGAGTTTGGCAAGTAACCTTAAAAGTTAGCGCATTTAATAAGGATTCCAAAATGGTATAACACTTAGAAGATTACTCGTTAACTTATGCACAATTTTTATTTGAAGAAAAACTCATGAAAATTTTTCAAAATTTCCTAATTAAACAGCGATTATGAAAACGCACAAGGACCCTTAAGGATAACTGTTTGCACAACAGTGGGCGTCAAAATGCTGCTGATGATGATTTACCTTTACAGCAAATGCTCAAACTGTTTTCCTTCAGTCGCAATACATGCTCGACATCTTCTTAAAAAAGATCGGGTTATTAAACGAGCGAATCCACGGTTATTAACAAACTCAGCTGCTTTCAATAGTCCTTGCCGTAGCTCAGCTACATTTTGAATCGGCTTGAAATACACTTTTTCTTTTACAGTTCCCCAGTAAAAAATCTAACGGATTCAAATCTGGTGACCGGGCTGGCCACGGTATTGTACCAGACCGCCCTATCCATCTGCTTGGAAAGTTTTGATCGAGATACTCTCTCACTGAGAGTGCATAGTGCGCTGGGGAGCCATCATGCTGAAACCATATGTCCCTGTAAATACTCAGTGGCACGTCCTCCAATAAATTTTCTAAATGATTTGGCAAAAAACCTAAATAAACCTCAGCAGTCAAAGTCTCTGGGAACTCAAACGGACCGATTATTTTACCATTTAAAATTCCTGTCCAATGGTTTATCTTGAAGCGATATTGAGATTTATCTTCTCTCATCAAATGTGGGTTTGCGACGTGCCACTCATGTAAGTTATGCAGGTTCATGTACCCATCTTTCTTAAATGTGGTCTCACCTGACCATAAAATTTTTTCAAAGAACCGTGGATCTTCCCTGTGTCTTTCTAACATTGTGCGACAAAAAGCAACTCGGGGCTCATAATCCCGGGGCAGAAGAGCTTGAACACGCTGTACGTGGTATGGATGGATGGATTGGACAGGAATTTTAAATGGTAAAATAATCGGTCCGTTTGAGTTCCCAGAGACTTTGACTGCTGAAGTTTATTTGGATTTTTTGAAAAATCATGTACAAAATTTATTGGTGGACGTGCCACTGAGTATTTACCGGGACATGTGGTTTCAGCATGATGGCTGCCCAGCGCACTATGCACTCTCAGTGAGAGAGTATCTCGATCAAAACTTTCCAGGCAGATGGATAAGGCGGTCTGGTACAATACCGTGGCCAGCCCGATCACCTGATTTGAATCCTTTAGAAAAAGTGTATTTCAAGCCGATTCAAAATGTAGCTGTGCTACGGCAAAGACTATTGGAAGCAGCTGAGTTTGTTAATAACCGTGGATTCGGTCGTTTAATAATCCGATCTTTTTTAAGAAGATGTCGAGCGTGTATTGCGGGCCGAAGGAAAACAGTTTGAGCATTTGCTGTAAAGGTAAATCATCATCAGCAGCATTTTGACGCCCACTGTTGTGCAAACAGTTATCCTTGTGCGTTTTCATAATCGCTGTTTAATTAGGAAATTTTGAAAAATTTTCATCAGTTAACGAGTAATCTTCTAAGTGTTATACCATTTTGGAATCGTTATTAAATGCGCCAACTTTTAAGGTTACTTACCAAACTCTCGTAGTACATTTTTTCCAGTACAGCCAGTTAAAGTTGAGCAAAGTTTTACTTTGGAATACTTGGTTGGGAAAAAGTGGCAATTTTTCCTGAACGAGAAAAGTTGGCAGTAAGGTTGAGACACCAGTTTGAAGATGCATTATTCATCATTACATTGTAAAAATAGAATCCCAAAAAAGTTAATATTTGTAGTAACAGGAGTTGACAGACTGCCGTAGGGTGTGAAATTTCTATATCTTTTTCAAAGACCTATAATTTTCAAAACACATACCTAAAATTTTTTTTAAATATTTTTCTGATAGCTGTTATGACTTTGCCTATCACCCGGTTTCGGCTTGACGTCGACTTCTGGGACACCCTGTGTAAGATTTTGGGCAAAATGAACATTCGATCGGTAAACCGGAATGCCACAGAGTTGAAAAGATCCGACAAAAATGAATGATTGTTTTGTTTCTATATTGGAAAATAACAGCTCTCACGATTGTTTTGTTTCTATATTGGAAAATAACAGCTCTCATTGCGAAGAATCAATTGAGTTTTTCAATAACAAAGCAGGGAATGACCTAAATTTTTTGCTACAACCCAAGAAGAGGTGTGGACTACCCTAAAATGTATAAGTCAAGCACCAGTGGAAGGGCAACCAAATGATCAAATTATTTTTTTCAACGATCAAATCTCATTACGCATATGAGTCAATGTTTAGTAAACGAATATTTTACAAATTCATGGAAAGAATTACTGATCCTTTTGATGCAAAAATGATTTTACCACAGTCACACAGTGACTTACGATCGATCAGTTTGTTACCTGTACTATCAAAACTCCTTCAAAAATCATTTCGTTCGAGCTAAAAAAATACTTGTCTGAAAATGATTCAATTCCTGATAAAAAAATCTGGATTCAGAGAAGCACAATCCTCTGCAGACAGGAGTGATGCTAGTATCCTGTTACCCCTTGACTTTTCTAAAGCGTTTGATAAAATTAATCATGACGTTTTAATGTCAAAGCTAAAATATTTAGGACTATGTGAATCAAATTTCGATGCTATATTACTGGTAGATCTCAGGGTGCGGTTTTAGGAAATGATTTTCTGGACTAAGAGATGTTACGTCTACAGTATCGCAAGGTCTATATTAGGTCCTGTCAGACATAATTAAAGTAGTTAAAAGCTGCAATGTTATGACATAATATGCTGACGTTACGCAGATGTATATATCTTTTAATCCCCAAAATTTTGAATATTCAGCATCACTAATTAATAATGATTTAAATACAATTTCAAATTATGCGAAGCACAACGGTTTGAAACTTACGCTGAAAAAACTAGAGTTATCCTTTTCAGCCCAAAAACGAAAAATAACTTACTGAAGAATAATATGCACCTTTTTATTGAAAAAACCAAATTAAAGTTCGGTAACTGTGTTACAAACTTCGGAGTAATTTTTGGTGAAAATGGATTTCGTGAGTCAAATCTCTAGAAGCTGTTACTTATCATTACGACTTATATATGCAAATAAAGACGTTATTACTAAAGCCCACTATATCCAACATTTCCTATTGTATTACCCTTTATTTTCCATATTTAGATCAAACCACTGCAGAACTACAAAATATTTGTTGCCGTCTGATAAATAATTTAAAAAAATATGAACCTACTTCAAGGAGCATTGACAGTATGGGCTGGTAAAATGTAGTTGGCCTTTATATTTGAAAAATAAACTTATACCTGGCTTAGATATAATTTCATCCAACAGAGTAATCAGACCTCCGCATTTATTCACCATGCCACACCACAAGACAGCTTAATTTATTAACTCGTTACACTGTAGAACCTTATTCCAATAAACCTAAAACCATTGTTTTTAAAAATGTTTAAATATTATTTGAATGATCACCTCCTGCATAAATAAGTGTATTTTTTGTATATGTGCCTGAAGATTTAATTTCAAATTTAAATGTATTTACATAATTTTACTATTATACTCTTTTTGATATTTGGGTCAAGTGGAAGAATAGTTACATGAGCTTAACTTCGCCCTTTTATACTGTAGTCACTATAAATAAAGACGATTTATTATTATTGAATATCATGGTACTGGCTCACGATCTGAACATTATTTTTTTGTAGAGCTGTATAATGCGTAGAAGTCTTTTTTGATGACTCATTCTGATGCAGGGAAATACTATTGGCCTATTAGCAACGAGACTACTTGACAACGAAAAGTAAACAATTTGAGGTATTTGTTTTGCTTACAAATAAAAAACGCAAATAGGGTAAATCGTGACAGTTGCTCGGATGACACTACTTCGTGCAGATCAGACATTTTGAAACTGATAATTAGCATCCATTAATCAAATTGTTTACCTCTATCCGAAAATGTAATTAAAATTATGGCTGTTTTACACGAAATAGGTGCCATTTAAGGGCCATTTAAATTATAATGAGACTATAAAAGCACATCGAAGCAACAACTTTATAGGCATTTTTCCAGAACAGGAAAATGAAACTGAAAATGAGATTTTTATCAACGAGTAATGAAACATTTTACTGTCATACAAAGACACTTCTGTCCAGTGTTTTGTTTTTCAGAATACAAACATGTTCTGGTTTATGTGACATAGGTCAGCTATGTAGCGTTTACAGAATAACATTCAATTAGTTTCTACATACCAAGCTGGACGAACTCAACTGTAACATGTCAAGAGGAAGCTCCACCCACAACTGAACGTAATGGAAAATAGTCTGAAAAAAGCTACTGCAAACACGCATTTACATGGGAAATATTTTATTATGTTCCGTAATAGAAACTATGTTTCATAAGGAAAATCTGTTTAATTCCAAACAATAATATGTACAGACTAGAAAGAGTTAGCGAAGATAGCTAGAACCAACGAAATCGAATATATTAGAAGGAGCCAAGATTACCTATGTTTAAAATCAGGGTTGAAAAAAACATGTGTTAAAAAAAAACATGTTTTTTGTTTAAAACTGTTTTTTGTTGTTTAAAACATCCAAATTTAGCTGAAAAAAACACTGTTAATACATGTTTGAAACAGTAAAAAACGAATTAAAAAAACTATTGCCCATATAATCTAGCGGTAATGAAGTTCCTTGAAAGTGTTACTACTATTTTTGATCCAGCTCTATCAGAGCACATCTCCAATTTAAAAGCGGACGTCGGGATACAACCGTGCGGATGTCGGGGAAGTACCGTTTGCCTTAGGTTAATTTGTCGCGTTGCGATCTCCAGCAGTCAAATGTGCAAGGTCGTAGCGTGGTGGTGTGTTTTGTTTTTTATGCATCAAAGATCGGCAAAAAAAGAAAGGCAATGACAGGGAGGAGATATTTCAAGGAGACTGATGCCAAAGCTGGCTCGAAAATAAATAAAAGAGCAAAATGTTTAACCTGCAACATGGATATAGTGCCACTGGTGGCTAGAATGCGCAAGCATATTCAAAATTGTAGACAACTTAAACAAGGATGTTTGTATGAAAACAAAATATTCATATATCAGATAGTTCTGATACCGACAATGATGATGTTTCTACCGAACCTATTTCCTCAAAGTTGAGTAGCTTGGAGAATTGTGTAAAAGGTACATTTTTTATTTGTAGTTCCGTAAAACTACTGAAAACTAAAAATTTATTCTATGTACATTTTCCAAGGTTTTATATTTTAAAAGCATGGATTTAAGGATTTTTTGATTTTTCGTTAAAAAAGATAGGTGGTATACATTTATAGAAATTTGTTAAGTAACTTATTTAATGTTATTATACAAGTAAATACATAGTCATATTATATGATTATTCTGCTGCTTGTAGTGTACTAGTATTAGAGTTCAATGCAGTTTATTATGTTCACTCGTTCGTTAAGAAACAGATTTTTTCCACTAGTATTAGTTGCCTAGTTTCATGTTTGATTAATTAATAAAAATAAAGTATATTTTTAGTACTTGTATTTTAACCTATGGCCCGTTTAGTTTCGTTTTGCAAAATAAAATCAATTTTGATCATACTTAAAAAATATAAAAAAACTTGAATCATTCACAAACGACAAAACAACCGTGTTTAAAACATGATGTAAGCAGTTTAAAACAAATTGGTTTGAAACGCCTTTATTGTTTTAAACGGTGTTTAAAACATTTTGATTAAAACATAGCACCCTGTTTAAAATGCATTGTTTGTCACCAAAATCCCGGGTTTTAGAGCATACCTTTGACCCATTTGACCACCACTGCCTACCAAAGTGACAACGCAGCATCAACAAAGTAATAATAATAAAATCTACGTCTGGAAAAATCCACCTTCATCAGGTTTATGCCGTTCTTAGCAAATTACGCGAAAGTAACCATGTTCTGAAACATCCCAATTACATGCACACTTATCTTCACTCGCACGAAAAAATGCCACTAAACACACCAAACTAATGGCAGAACTGTCACAAAAGTATCTTTATGTCAAGTCCACTTGTTGTATGCACTTTGATCCTCACTAGAGACTGAGATTTTGGACACAAACAAATCGTAGGTTTGCTCCTCCTACCTACTTTGTATTCGTTGGATAGAAACGATATTCCATTATTGTAGAATATCTGTAATGTTTACGATTATTACTGGCGATTTTTTGAATCATGCTCTTCAGATATTCTTCTCATCAATATATTCTATTCAAAATTTCCATCTGAAATAGGCTAGGAATACGAAATTTTTGGTTGGAAAGATGCAAATTGCCCTTTTCCAGCAAAAAGAATGTACTGTGTGTTCCGACTCGGAATTCCCAATGTGAATTTATCTTTGGATTCAGTGCTTATATCTCAGTGTGAGTGCATTTCCAAGAATAGTGTTTTATTCCAATCACATTATACTGGTAAGAGTAGATCTGTTTAAATTCCGTAGCTAATTTTTGATCAGAAACTATTTTTCGGATTAGTATGAGTTTTTTTTTTCTAATGACGTAGCAATGCATGTGTTGGAACGGCGCAAGGAACTCGGCAGCTTGCCGTCCCGGTACAATCTTTGTGAAGGTAGATACATTGGAATTATAGTGGAGTGAATTAGGTTTATACTAGATAACAAACGAGCCGAATTCAGCAATTGAATTAAATCATTTATTAACTTATTCTATTTGAAGATAGCCAACCTAAGCCAACCTAATTCTATATTTCCACATCAAAAAAAATATCTGAGATAAAATGAGATACCGTAGCGTCATCTATGAGAATTCATCACAACTGTTTGTTTATTTACTATATAGAGGCTGCCCCAATATTCCGTAGTCATAGAAGTACAACGTATTTTTAGACTCAAACTAAGTTGGACATGATTGACGTCTTTGCAAACGCCTTTCGTTTATCTGTTACAGGGCGTCAAAGTTTTATTTTTAAAACAGTTTTTTAAGATATTTTGAGAACCGATAGTCTAATTTGAATGAAATTTGAAACACATAAAACACTCTGAAGTGTTCGAGAAGGGTGAAATCTACCCCCACCCCTACATAAATTATACCTGAATTTTTGGCAACTTTCTCGACGCCTCTGCTTTTTTAACTTTATTTAGCAGCTCTTTTTATTTACTTCATTTTTGTCTCCTATAAAAACTGGACATCTCGGGTGGTTATCAAGAAAAAAAAAATGAGTTGCATCCAATCGTCTTATTAATTCTTTGTGTAGTTAGCGAAAATAAACAAGTATGATATTACTTATTACAATTTTATTTAATACAGGCAATAGTGCGAATCTATCATAAAAGGCGTTCACTATGACCACCATTTTCGTTCCAGCACATAGCAATACATGGACGCTTAAAATGTGTACACCAATTTTTGTGGGAAAACTTTTTATTCGACAACAAAGAATGAGAAAACGATCCAATTAATAGCAAAAAAGCTATGGCCGAAAGCCGAGGAAAACTGCGGTTTTGGCACTTGTTGGTGATGCGACGATGGTTTCTCGCAGATATTTGAAATTCTTCAACTTCGTGGGATTCGTACTTCTAAATAACCACAACAAAATTGGAGTAGATTAGCCAAGTAGTTTTTGAGAACTTCTAATTGATTATCCCAAAACACCTGTTTTCCCGCCATCACTACTAGTTTATTGAGCAATATACACGGTTAGTTCAAATAGCATTTTATAGCAAAATACACTAGTTTAACTTGCCAGTATGAATCGCAAACCATTCCTGAAGATAGATGTTATTTTTATGCAAAAAGGATGGGTTACGTTTTTCCTTCTAAACAAATTCAAATTTGTGAATAATTCGCAACAAAATATGATTGACACATCAGCTTTCTTTTAAAATGTGTATAATAACGTATGTTTTTCGAATATCGTAGCGCATTTCTTCAATTACTCACAAATACGAAATGTTTGACTTTGTTTAGAAGAAAAAAACGTAACCTTTGTTTGTCGCATAAAAATAACATCTATCTTCCAGAATGGTTTGCGATTCATATCGGAAGATAAACTAGTGTATTTTGCTATAAAATATCCTTTGAACCAACCTTTCTATTGCTCAGTAAACAAGTAGTGATGGGCGAAAATCAAGTGTTTTGGGATAAACAATTAGAAGTTGTCAAAAACTACTCCAATTTTGTTGTGGTTATTTAGAAGTACGAATTTGAAGAATTTCAAATATCTGCGAGAAACCATCGTCGCATTACCTACAAGTGCCAAAACTTGCATTTTGCCTCGTTTTTCGACCATAACATTTAGTCGGATCTTTTTACGTGTGGTCACATTTTGTAGGTCTCATAAATACCTAAAAATCTTACATGAGAAGTGTTTTCGTTCATGTCAACACTTTCGATTGAATCCCAAAAAACACGTTTCCCCGTTCTTTCTAGTAAGATAAAAGTTTATCTACAAAAATTGGTGAACCCATTTTATGCGTCCATGTTTTAAATACCCCGTTGAACAACTTGCACCAATAAAAACAGATTTTACAATTATTTCGGGGTAATTTGCTAATATGAGTAGACGATATAATTATCTTTATCTAAGTTGTATTATTCATTAAAAAATTGCAGCATTTTGAATCCTGACCCAAAGTTGATTAGCGTTGTTTGTCTATCTGAACTTCGTATACCTTTGTTTTTAATGCACCCCATAACAAAAAATCACAAGGATTATGATGCGGGGAACGAGGTGGCCATTAAATAGGAGCTTCTTGACCTCTCCTTCCCACTTCAGTTGGCCCACTTCAAGATTTGTACCAAAATATGCCTTTATAAACTAAACATGACGAAACTATTTACTTCTAAAACAATTTATTTTCTCAAAAACGTGTTAGATACACTCTAGTTGTAAAAAATACATATTTGAAATCACTTAGACCTATAACTAATAGAACATCTGAACAAATAAACAAGGTGCGAATAAATGCGCGAAGTTAACAGAGGAACAATTGAAAGATTACCATTGGGTAACATCACCTTTATTTTTTATTACGACTGAAATTCTTTGGGGCATAGTGTTAACCAAGTTTTGGCAAAAATTTGGTGTAAAACAATCACATATTTCTTGAAGCTTTTGTCTCAGTTCGGTGATTGTATGAGCAGGATGTTGTCGTAGGACCTTTTTCATCTCGTGCCACAAAGTTTCAATAGGTGACAGATCTGGACTGCTAGAAACCATTTCAAAAGTGGTACATTACTTTCGTCCATCCATTTTATAGCCTTTTTTGAGGTATGGCACGCTGCACCATCTTGGTGAAACACAAAATCTTGGCCGGATGTCAAACATTCTTCCATCACTGGTAAAAGCGATTCTTCTAAAATTGCCAAACATTTCTAATAATAAAATGAAGTTTTCCTACTCCTTTTGATGACATACTGCCCCAGACCATAATGGATGCTGAAAATTTCACTGTTCTCTTCAGACAGTCAACATGGAATGCTTCATTTGACTGTCACCAACACATACTTCGAATCGAGCCTCATCACTCCATTGTATTGCACACCATTATTGAGGTGTCCATTGTCTATGTTCTAAGCCGATTCTTCTTTTGCAGTGGAGTTAGTAGTGGCTTTTCCTTTTCCTATAAACAAGTTGTGCAACTTTAGGGTTTTTACTTCACTTTTTTTATAAGAAAACTTACCTTGCAAGTGCTAAATCCCAGTTTGTGGGCCTCTCTATGAGTTGTGGACCTCGAAATTCTCCTTCCAACAGCGTCATTCCACAGAGCACTTAATTTTAAATAATTGCCATGCCTGTTTTTCATGATTATTCTTCTTAATGCTCTTCGGTCGGCATTTGTGATATTACTTTCTTTCACATATCGTGGCTTAATATTAACTGAACCAGTTACGTTAAATCTTCTAACAATATTTCTCTCACTGTACCGCGATAAGTCTAACAAAGTTGCAATTTCTGAGTTTGATTTCCCAGAATTAAAAAATTTAATTATCGGTAACCGAATTTTCTCACTAATAACCTTTCCTCTACCCATTTTGAAAACCTTAACTACCTAAAACTATTTTAAACGTATTCTGACAGCTGTGAATAATAAAAACAATTGTCATGGCTTTTATTTTTCACAGCCACCTATGCGTTATAGACTTATTTTGCATTGAAATAAAAATAGGTTGATATGCTGTAATTGCAACCTGTGTTATTTTTATGCTGCAAATTTGATTAGGGAGTGATAAAGTTGGTGTTTTCTACTATATATTATCAAAATATTCATTGTTAATATTTTAAACCTATAAACACCCTGCTACATTTTTATTATTTGTTTTTGATAAGAAAAAAACTAAGATTTCAATAGTTGGGCCAACTGAAGTGGGAAGGGGCTCGTATGTACCATTAAATTTCTCGTTCAAGTATTTTCTTACAGCACACGCAAAGTGAGGTGGAGCACCATCATACATAAAAATAAATCTCTTTCATTCAGAGGTAGTTCTTCTAATAATTCAGGTAAAACGTATTGAAGAGAATGAAGATAGCTGTCTTCGTTTGATTTATCAGTCTACCTATATGGACCAGCTAAAACGTACCAATAATATCCATCCAAACTTTCATTTTAAATTCCCATTGAAAATGTCTTTCTGAAACTGCATGCGGATTTTATTCAGCCTAAACATGTGTATTATGTAAATTTATCATACCACGTCGAGTAAAACATGACTCATCTGTAAACAAAATTTTCTTGTGAAATGATCTATCAGCTGCTTTGTGTTCTGATACACTTTGTGCAAATCTCACAACATGAGTGATGGACACTGGCTGAACGTGAGAAGAACGAAAGAGTTGTTCATTTAAAATCCGTTTAGCAGTGCTTTTTTGAACTCCTTGTTCATGTTCTAATCTGCGATTGCCGATACCTGGATCTTCTTCAACCACAGCTTATTCCGCTAGCGGTGTTCGGGTTTGCCGTGGTTTCCCAGCGCTGACTCTTAGAGGTTGGAATCGACCAATCCGAAATCGGCGTTCTGAGCTTGCAAAAGTCTCGATTCTCTCTTAACACGCGCGAACACTTTTTCTGCAATTACCTTCGCAGAAACCAAGTACTAACAAGATATCAGTATGTGCGTCAAAAGAATATTCCATATTCACGACAAAAATAAACAACAACAACAACAACTTAACCAAAAATAATCTCAAACGTTAATTAATATAAAATTTATTAGGAACAAGCAACAATCGAAAATAAACTCAAACATTACTTATTAATTTAAACTTTATTGCGCTTGTTGTGAAAAATAATCTGGCCCTGGCATAACATCCAACATCTCCGCCAACTAGATGCCTACTAGATTTTGACACAATTATTTTAGAAACCAGCCTGGAAAAACATTTGTTTTCTCGAAAACTATGCGATATGGCTAGTTTATAAGAGATAAAAAAGCAAATAAAACGATTTTCTAAATAAAAAATCATAGTCGTTTGGAGAGTTGCAAAAAAAATTCTGGTCCAATTTATGTGGGGGTGGGGGTAGTTCTCACGATTCTCGAACCCGTTTGTTTTTTTGTAAAAGTCAAATATTAGGACGTCTAGCAAGGCGCATGTTTTTCAAATTTTATTCAATTCGGACCAAAATATTCCAAAAATATCTAAAAAAATGTGTTTTAAAGTCGACTTATTTTAGATTTTTATGAAGATACGTGGTGCTTCATGTCCACGGAATATTGGGACACCCTGTATACTTTGAAAAGGTTAGTGTCTTATAGATGCATTGTAGCCAACTATATGAGCTTATACAAGCATTTATCTATCTCATCTATCTCATTTTCTGTCGGATAATTTTTGGGACGGGGGTTGGCTCTTCAGGAAGAATATGTTAACCAATGATCGTACTGATACTAGCAGGCGTCAACAGAAGTCCAGGTACTTTTTACACTTCTGATTTACTAACTGACTAATAGTAATAATACAGTTAAACACGGCGCATGTTAGAAATGTGCTCTTAAGGAGGTAGAGAATATTCCTTTAAAAGCAAATAGGATCTCACCTGGTGTCGACTGATGGTCTCCTCCAGAGCGTGCACCCATTTGGCGCGCTCCTCCGCGTCCCTCGCTTGGAAGTGAAACGTCTTGTGGTCGACGGTGACAGTAAAAGTGCTGTCATCCTCGTCGTCGATACCCACAACGGCGCCCTTCAAACGGACGCAGCCGCGCCGAACGCCACGCATCATCTTCTCTTTGGACTGTAACAAATAGAAACAAGGTCAAAAATGGATAAATACACCTTAATATGTCTATAGCAATATCTAAGACTTCGTATAGAAGGCACAAATGATACCCAAATACGAAGCGTAGGTTCGAATAAGAAAATGTTTAGAGAGACGTCATCTAAGGAACCAAAAGCAACCCTAAGGCAACTCTATTTTAACTCGATTTCGACTTGGGTTGGTTTTGCAATCTCACCGAAAGCAACTGATAAGCAACTTTCAGCTTCGTTATGAGGTTATGGAAAAAATGACGTCGAAGTAGGTTGACTCTGCACTTCCCACGCAAAAACTTTTATGTTCGGTACAAGTTAATGCCTCTGAACTAGCTACAAGCAAGTATAACAAAAAAAAAATGGATTGCGTCAGCTAAACAGGCCCGTGCAATTAGTCCATACTCCATAGTCCCTTATCAATTTGATTACCAAATGTTTCTACTTTTAAGTGGAAATCGATGATATGTGAAATATATGTTCTGATAGGTGCATGAAAATAATTGTGGTTCGAGGTGCATAAATATACTGCTATGATATAGTCTCTTGAGCGGTTTGTATTTTTTTCTTGTTTTTGCCCCTAGTTTCACCACCACTGAACCGAATTCCAAAATCTGTTGCGTTCTCGGCATAGTAGTAACATTATGTGGCTGAAGAACCGGAAATCGTTATAAAGGCAGCAGTGCACAAAATTTGTCATTGCTACATACAACCACGTTTTTTGGCCTTAAATGCGGTTTTTCCGTTAATCGCATAAGACAATCATATCTCAAGTGCCCTTGAGTGGACATGGCATTATCTCGTGGTTTGCCTCCAAAAAAATATATAGATATAAAAAATTACTATGTTGAATCAGATTGGAAACGCGTAACTGTTGAACATCGCTTTACGCCCAAAATTTTCACGGATATCTGGTCAACTTATTGTGTTCTAATAGCCCCTGATAGTCGTTTGCTCGAGGGGGCCGGAACATGCTTTTTTAGGGTTAGGGTGGGTTTACATGGCACTCTCACGAAAAAAATTATATTTAAAAAAAACTGTCTTACGCCCAAAATTGTTTTGTGCGAATCGTATTTATTTAACATGCTCTAACATCCCACCAAGCCGTTTTCTCCAGTGGGGTCCGGAACACCCCCATCCCCACTTCGACCAGTATTCGATCAGACACCTGTCATTTTTCAAAATCGCTTTACGACAAAATTTTTTGTACAATATTCCAGTGGATGGCCACACCCGGACCAGATACCATTTATATACCTTATCGATGACGAAACTCAATACATTTTTAAAAACAAAGATATAGAGCAGATGTTTTGTTGCGATGTGATCATTTCGGCAATATGAATCGTCGACTGATGACATGTCAGGTCGATACTGTAGTAAAAATGTTTTTGCTAAAAACATATTGTTTGCGGCAAAGCCTGTCGTATTAAAATGTACAATTGCACCTCTAGATGGAACAATATTTACTTGGCATTCAGTATAGAGGAGAACTGCTAGCGGCAATGCGACATATCGCAAATAAGGGTCACGCTGGTTATGCTGCTCACTCCACAATTGAAACAAATCGGATAAGTCCCGCGAACTGAGCAGCAGTCTGTTTCCGCATTTTGTTTCGGATGCAATTTTGTGGTAGGTGGTCGATTGTCGAAGGTCTTGCGGATGTCCATCTTTGAGCAGCTCTTTGTCGGTTTCAGATACCACCTCTAGTTGGTAATCGCGGACACTACGATATTTAAGCCAGTTGTTTATGGTCTGAACGGTTACCACCGAGAGTACAAGGCCAAACAACTGGGCTCTGAAAAGCCTGTGACGTCACGCAGAGTAGGCCTATGCATGTTCTTATGGAGTTTCGCCATGACTGGCTGGCAAGAGAACCGCGCCACCATTTCTCTGGGGTGTTGTCATATCTAGGTTTGATATAGCAGTATCGAAATCTCTACTAATTAGTTGTACCTCTCTGTGGGCGAATTTGCAAGATGTACTCGAGGCCTGCGCAGCTTCAGTGATGATGTGATTATTCTTTCTGATCTGCCTTAGTATGTTAAGAATACATTTTCGATATTATGTTCAATCTGTCACTTATGAAGTCTAATATTCCATTCAAAATTGAAAGATGTGGCAACCTTGCCAACTAACCTCACATTCTGAGCCTCATCTTTCAATGCTATGTAAACGGAAAATTATTGATGTTTTAAACTTCTATTTGTGTCTCGCGATTGTTTAGCTAAGTTTTCAAAACGCCTTACAAGTGCTGCGTTCCTAATTGTGTTGGTAATTACGGGAAGGGTCCGAAGGTACACGTATTTTCGTTTCCATTGAACGAAAACTGTCGTAAAAGATGGCTCAATGCAATCCCTCGTAGTGATTTAGTGGTTACAAAATACACCCGAGTATGTAATTTGCACTTTGCTGAGGACAGCATCATTTAGGAATCCACCTTCCATGACGAAAAGACAGGTTGGACCATTACTGTACCCCTTAAGTATTCAAAATTAAAGGCAGATGTAATTCCAAGTATCTTTGCAAATTGGCCAAAATACCTTTCAAAGGACATATCAAGCAGAAGAAGCCGAGATGAGAAATTGAGGGACAAGGAACAAGAACAACTACTTAAAGCACTGCAAACTAGCATTGATGATTATTCCTCCTATCAAAAATCAACTTGTTTTCAAAATTATTCAGACTTTCTCACAGTTTTCAGTTCATGGCAATGTCCATATAGGTGGCATAAAATTGTTCAGGATAAAGTTACTTTGTTTAAGTTAGAAATTAAACCAGCACCCATCATAACTCACTCTGTAATTGCTGATAAAGATCTCAATGTAAAAACGTATATGTACTCCCAAGAATTGTTACTCAACTCAGGTAATATTAAAACTCCATTTTTATTATCTAATATACACCACTTGGATGATGTTCTGCATGTTCTTTCTGAGAATGCAGGTGCTTCGAGGGAATATTCAGGTAAAGACCAGTTCAGAGCCACTATCAACCATGCTTACAATATTTTAATAGCACAGAACTATTCACCGATGAAGAGACCCACACTGTCATTCAATTTATTTGTGAGCAACTAAAGCTTGCTATTAGTCAGAAGAACAGACACTCATCAGAAACAATAGTGTTTTGCTCTATGTTGTATACAATCAGTCCACATTCACATAGATTTATTAGGAGCCATGGAGCACTTATTTTACCACACCAAAATACTCTGAAGTCAATATGTAATACATTGATGGTCGATCCAGTTCCCGATGAGAGATATAACTTTTTAGGCTAAGCAAAAAACCTTTTCAGATTTGTAAAACCTGGTGAGGAGTACATGATTTTATTGATGGATGAAATACACATTCAGCCATATTTAGATTTCAAAGGGGGTAATATTGTTGGAACGTCAATTAATAATACTTCATTAGCTACAACAGCCTATGTGTTTATGATTTCTAGCTTCTACTCCAATTTCAAAGAAGTTGTTCAAATCTGTCCTGTTTCTAAAATTGATCATAATCTTTTCTACAATATGACAAAAAAACTTATTATTGGATTAGAAGAACTTGGTTATAAAATTTTTTGAGTTGTAAGTGATAATAATGCACTGAATAGTAAAGCGATGGCACATTTTTCTCCAGATTGTTTATCCGCATCCGTAAATTGACTACATTCACATGAGGCCGCAACATTTACATAGCTGTAGATAAATGTTTATTTGTACATATTCAGAATTTAGCACTTTAGTTTTCGTTATTCTAATTTTTATTATTTTTGATACTTGTTTTCTGTTTTCTAATTTTTGTGCTGTTATTTGTTTGTTCTAAGAGTTTTTATTAAGTTTTCGTTAATCTTTGTTATGTTTTTTCTGTTGTTTATTTTACTTTGATTTTATCTGTTTTTCTTATCATTTATCCTACACTTTTTCCTCCTCATCTTCCTTATTCCTTTCCTGGCAAGAGCTTACCTCAAACCTCCTCGTTGGTTCTTGCTGGACACAACTGTTCTACAAGCACTACATTTTTTATATAACTTTCAAGTAGCATTATATTATACCTGTAATAATAGTAAATTGTCCACATATTCCTGTGAAATTTTGTTGATCCGTTGTGACTAACATGGGGTTATTCATTGAAGAATTTATCATTTTTAGCAAGCTTTTATAACATCAACTTATTAATCTAATGTGCATGTAATGTTGGATGAAATATCAGTGAAAATCAGGGTGAAAATAGTTAATAACTACTTTAATATTTTCCACCAAAAACACTTTTCTGAATGATTTGTTATTTACATCAGGTAGAGTATGTTAAATATGCTGCAATAATATATTATTCACTAGCGCTGATGTACGGCACGCCGTGCTGTCGGCCGGCCGACCGGCCTACTCGTGGTGACGTCACGCGTCTGTTGTTAGGCCTTGTATTCTCGGTGGTAACGTCTGAACCCCTTGCTTGTCGAAACTGAACATCATCATCACCATGACTTGTAAGGAGCGCACTGGTACTTGTTATTAAAAAGACGGACGTAAGCCCGGTCAAGATCAGACGCTGAAAATTTGAAATACTGAGAGTGACCCGGTCGAGTACATTTGGCATACATAGCATAATTGTTCCGATTGCGCCTAAAAGAATAAAATGCATGCCAAAAAAACGCGCACATTTTAAAAATTCGGTTGGTCATAATGTGGATCAACGCCAAGCGAAATCGATCAGGATCTACGATCTTCCCGTCATTTTTTATTTCAGTTGATAGAATCTTTTGTTGTTTTCGATGAAATATAACCGTTAATAGCCACCATGCACGCACATGAAATTTTTGATATGCCTTGGCACTAGTTTACTTCATCCACCGACTTTACGATACCACACATCACACGTGCAACACTCACTTTTACGCGAATTTCGTTTGCAGACATTGTAGTATTTTGAAGAAGTACTGTAACCCGAGATGTCCAACGACACAAACAAAACTAAATTATGCCAATGAAAATATATACGTATCCTTTTTTTTACAACTTATACCTGTACGTATCCTTTCTTACAACTTATACCTGTACGTATACTTTTTGTTTACAACCTAAAGATAAGAGAACATTCCATTAGAATTGTCCATTTTACCCCGACATTCCTGCAAACAGCCCAACGTCACGGCACGTATTTACCTGCATCCAGTACCTTTGCTGGGAAAACACAGTGATAACATTAGTATTAGATTTTAATGTTGGATTCTGAATCAGCGACCTAGTTAAAGGTGGTCCCGGTTGTTGATAAAAATGTATAAACGGATTTAACAAAACAGTCATTTGAATGAGGGTCACTCAGCTCCGATGATAAGGCCATATAAAGAGACTGATAATTTCATCTCACCGTAATCAATACCTGTTCAATATTGATGAAGTGCCTAATGCTGTTTTACATCACATCGCCCTCCGATATATATTTACATTCGGGAATCGTGACGTACAATATCAGCCAAAAAATCGCTTTTATTTTACTATATTGTTAATTCTGTGTTGCAAATACACAAAACCAGTATTGTATAGTTTATTCAATAACATTCACATCTCCCTGAGGTGATCCAGTCTACGAGACGTCGACGCTCAACCTTTGTCGTGTTGTCATTTTGCAATATGGGGCTTGATTTTAAATGAGTTTCGATCGTTGAAAATGATTTAGATGGGGCCTTGCGACGATATACTTGATTCGCTATGATAATTTTGAAATCTGATTATATTGATCTTATATATTGAAATTATCATGGCTTTGTCAAAATTATCATAGCTAATCAAGTAACCTGTTTCATCACAAGGGCCTTCGAAATTTCAACGTTCGAAACTCATTTAGAATCAAGGTATCTGATCTAAATGCGGAAACGGGAAACGGTTTGGTGGGATGTCAGAACCATTCGCACAAAAAAATTTTGGCCGTAAGGCAGTTTTTTTGAAATATAATTTTTTTAGTGCGAACGCCATGTAAACCCACCCTCACACTAAAAAAAGTATGTTCCGGATCCCACTCAAGCAAACGGCTATCAGCAGCTATTAGAACACATTAAGTTGACTAGATATCCGTGAAAAAATTTTGGGCGTAAAGCGATTTTGAAAAATGACAGGTGTCTGATCGAATTCTGATTGAAGTGGGGATGGGGGTGTTCCGGACGCCACTGGGGGAAACGGCTTCATGGGATGTTAGAACATGTTAAATAAACACGATTCACGCAAAAAAATGTTGAGCGTAAGCCAGTTTTTTTTTAATATAATTTTTAGTGAGAACGCCATGTAATCCCACCCTAACCCTAAAAAGTATGTTTTGGATCCCGCTCGAGCAAACGACTATCAGGGGCCATTAGAACACATTAAATTGACTAGATATCCGTGTAAAAATTTTGGGCGTAAAGCGATTTTGAAAAATGACAGGTGTCTGATCGAATTCCGATAGAAGCGCAGATGAGGGTGTTCCGGACCCCACTGGCGGAAACGGCTTGATGGGATGTTAGAACATGTTAAATAAACACGATTCGCAGAAAAAAAATTTGAGCGTACGCCAGTTTTTTTGAAATATAATTTTTTTAGTGCGAACGCCATGTACACCCACCCTAACCCCAAAAAAGTATGTTCCGGATCCCGCTCAAGCAAACGGCTATCAGGGGCTATTAGAACACATTAAGTTGACCAGATATCCGTGAAAGAATTTTGGGCGTAAAGCGATTTTGAAAAATGACAGGTGTCTGATCGAATTCTGATCGAAGTGCAGATGGGGGTGTTCCGGACCCCACTGGGGAAAACGGCTTGGTGGGATGTTAGAACATGTTAAATAAACACGATCTGCACAAAAAAGTGTTGGGGATAAGCCAGTTTTTTGAAATGCAATTTTTTAGTGAGAACGCCATATAAACCCGCCCTAACCCTAAAAAAGTATGTTTCGGACCCCGTTCGAGCAAACGACTATCAGGGGCTATTAGAACACATTAAGTTGACCAGATATCCGTGAAAAAAATTTGGGCGTATAGCGATTTTGAAAAATGACAGGTGTCTGATCGAAGTGCAGATGGGGGTGTTCCGGACCCACTGTGGAAAACGGCTTGGCGGGATGTTAGAACATGTTAAATAAACACGATATGCACAAAAAAGTTTTGGGGATAAGCCAGTTTTTTTGAAATACAATTTTTTTTTGTGAGAACGCCATATAAACCCGACCAGCCCTAAAAAAGTATGTTTCGGACCCCGTTCGAGCAAACGACTATCAGGGGCTATTAGAACACATTAAGTTGACCAGATATCCGTGAAAAAATTTTGGGCCTAAAGCGATTTTCAACTGTTGCGGGTTTCCGATCTGATTCAACATAGTAATTTTTATATCTATATATTTTTTTGGAGGCAAACCATGAGATAATGCCATATCTACCCAAGGGCACCAGAGGTATGATTCTCTTATGCGATTAACGCAAAAACCGCATTTTTCCATTATAATTTTCACGAAATAATAACTTTTTCTCGTTATTCACAACTTTGGGGATGTTTTTGGGGAAGGCGGGCTAGACTTCAATGACACATAAAAACACATAAAATAAACACTAAAACGTGTTTGTATGTTGCAATGACAAATTTTGTGCACTGCTTTTATAACGTTTTCGATCGCGCTCGATCGATCGGTTCTTCAGCCACACGTAACATTGTGAAAACATTTCATTGAAATCTGCGCGGTACTTCTCAAGTTACAGGCGGTTATAGGATTAGTGAACAGACCGACAGATTGACTGACAGACAGGCCGACGGACATGGTTTTTTGTGATGTACGTGACATATAACATCTAAAAAACATGAACATAACATATTCGAAAATTTTCACGATTACAATAGAAACAAGTGAAAACACTCATGATATACAGTGTGTCCAGTGGGAAAGTTCACATTTTAAATTTGAATTACGCGGCAACCGTTTACGCGAGGTACTGGGGAGAGCTCTTGATCGGCCCGTTCGGCGTGCGGGTTAAATAGTCTCAATGAAACGTTGGACCGGAGCGCTACGTGCTTTTGCTATCGAGGCTTACGTTAAGAGTGGTGATTCATACGCAGCTGCTCTTCGGAAATTTTGTACATGATACAACATTCGCCGACCAAGAGATGCCCCAAGTAAGAACCTATTGAAAAAGCGAATTAAGAGCTACATAGTCCAAAGGTGACTGTTTGGTGCGCCATATCCTCTAGCGGTATTATTGGGCCGTATTTATTTGAAAATGAAAACGGTCATGCATTGACAGTCAATTCCGAGCGATGCAAGGACATGATTGACACTTTTTTTGCTCGTATTGTAAGAACAGAACGTTGATTTAACAGAAACTCATGGTTTCAACACTGCCACTGCCCATACTTCCAGAGAATCGATGGACAAGGTGAAAGCACTTTTTCCTGAAAAAGTTATATCGAAGAGATTCACTGGCCTCCTAGGTCACCCGACCTCACGCCATGCGATTATTTTTTGTCAGAAGTGTATTCCGATAATCCACGAACACTTCAGGAGCTTAATAGGCGGCTACAGACGCACGCTGATGACTCAATTCATGAACGCATGACAGCATTCGACGAGAAATAATCATCACTCCGGAACTCTACAAGAGAGTGTTTCAGAATTTGCGCGCGCGATTAGAAGACTGTGTCCGCAGGAATGGCAAACCTTTGGACGGAATGATATTCAAGAAATAAAACCCGCCGAATTTACGAATATGTTGATAGTAATAAATATTTTCTTTTCAATAAGTTTGTATTTTTTTTAAATCAAAAAGTGAACTTTCCAACTGTCTTTTTGATATTCCGGAAAATTAAAAATACTGGAAAATACTTCTTTTATTCTATTTGTCTTTCCTCCATGATGGCGTGGTACTCCCAGGCAAGCTACATAATTTGTTTATATCGGTAAATCGGCAAATAAAAAATTGTTTATTTCCCGCTTAGATCAATATGATGTTGTTCAGAGGTTATTTTTCAGAGAAACGAGTTATACACACTAAAGATGTGGATGAAATTGCTAACGTATATGTGAGGAAATTTTTTAGGAATAATGATGCAATTAAGTGAACGCACTTCTGCACAAAAAAACCCTTATGATTAACAATAATTATTAGTACGCATAAATTATAATTATGGTAATCTATGACAATTTGAACCCTTTTTTGTGAAGAAGTTTCGATCACGTCGTGTATACCTAAAAGGACTAATGCAGATATTGATGTACTAATACTTTCATAATACACCTACATTTTTCTCTAGTTTCCCAACATACCATAATATATAGGGTGTTCCTTAATGATATGCGAATATTTACGGGTGTGAATCTACATGAAAAATTAATGTTAGTTTGGTTTATAAACTATGGTTCAAATATGTTTCCTTACAAAAACTCTGCGTGTTGAAATTAATTAATATTTTCAGAACCGGTTCAGATATTTCACTGATATTTAGTACGTATTGAAAGTTAATAAAGTTGCATATTTTTTAATGCTAAAATAATTTTTAGCTTTAACAGTGGCGTGCGTACGGGTATTGACTTCGATATTTTTCAAGAAAAAAATGGTACTCCAATGGTTTTTTACAAAAAAAAATTATTTTTTAATTCCCCGTTCAATTTAAAACAGATGATCTCGCTACAATTGTTTTTCTTCGATGCGCCATTTTTGAGTCAAAAAATAAAAACCGTTCTATTGCAAAATTATTATTAATTTAATTGGAAAAATTAAACACATTAGGGGTAATGAACAACAACTGACAACATAAACATAACATTAAAACCAACGAAATGATTACAAAAATTGTTGAAAATGGCCCCTTTCACTTAGTATGCATGCTTCCGCCCTCCTTCTCATGGAATTGCGCACTCGTTGAAATATCCCTGGAGTGTTTCACAAGCTGCAACTATTCTTCCTCTTAATTCCTCTACAGTGTTAATGGGACTTGTGTACACTAGTGTCTTAAGATAGCCCCACAAAAAGAAATCTAACCTGTTGAGGTCTGGGGACCTTGGTGGCCGTTCTTGGGGCCCACCGCGGTCAATTCAACGATTTGGATAAACAGTTTGTAAATAATTACGAACCGCTACACTGAAATGCGCTCGTGCACCATCATGCATGTACAATATATTGTTTCTTATTACTAACGGAACATCATCAAGCAGCAAAGGCAACTGTTGTTGAAGAAAATATAGGTAAGTCTGTCCGTCAAGTCGGCAAGAAGAATGGGCCAATAAAGTGGTTGTCAATAATTCCTGCCCATACGTTAACAGAAAATTCGTGTTGGAAATGGGTTTCGGTTACGGCATAGGGATTTTCTTCTGCCCACAAATAATTATTGTGGAAATTCTGAATGGCATTTCGAGAAAAATTAGCTTCGTCCGTGAACAGAATCATTGATTCAAATTGCGGATTTTGTGTAATTACCATTGACAAAAGGTCACACGCCTTGGAAAATCAATGGGAAGTAACAATGCCTGTACTCTTAAAAGATGGTAAGGATATAACAAAAAATCCACTAAAATTCTCCAACAATTTGATGGCAAATATTTAAGTGTCTAGCGATCTTCCTCGTACTCGTTTCAGGATGTTCTTCGATTTCGAGCAGCACTGCTTCCTCAATTTCAGGTGTTCTCACACTTAGAGGTCTACCTTCAGATGTTACTTTTCGGACAGAACCAGTTTCAACAAGACGACGATGAATATTAGAAAGGGTTCGACTATCTGGCAAAGCACGATCGGGATACCTCTGGTGATAAATCCGTCTAGCTTGCTCACGATTACCGTCGGCAAGGCCATATACGTAATGCATTTCCGCCATTTCTGCATTTGAATAATTCACCATTATTTGCAAGATTGTAAAAACTAAATAATGGAAAAGATGCCACAGCGAACAGATTTGAATAACAGAGACTTGCCAGATGTCAAAAGCCAGTGACATATTCCAGAGCAGCAACTAGATATTTATTGCTAAATTGCATTCTTCAATTTTTACATTAATTTTCTCGGACAATAGAACGGTTTTTATTTTTTTTTTACTCAAAATAGCGCATCGAAGGAAAACAATAAAAGAGAGATCATTTGTTTTAAATTGAACGGGGAATTCAAAAATAATTTTTATTTTTTTATTTGGCAAAAAACCATTGGCGTACCATTTTTTTAAAAAAATATGGAAGTCAATACCCGTACGCACGCCACTGTTAAAGCTAAAAATCATTTTAGCATTGAAAAATATGCAACTTTATTAACTTTCACACTACGTAATAAATATCTGAAGCGGTTCTAAAAATATTAATTAATTTCCATTGTTTTCCTAAAACTAACTTTTATTTTTCATGTAGATTCACACTCTTAAATATTTGCATATCATTAAGGAACACCCTATATATTATGGATGAACTGTCTTTTATTAACTTGACTAAATTGAAAACGTGTTTTGTTTTCCTTTTATGATTCAATGATAACGATTTTTTTAGACATCTTGCGCAAAGTACTCAAGCATGTTTTCAACTTACATCCTATATTGAAATAAACAATAATTATCAAATAATCAATGCCAACGCAGTGAAAAAATACTTCAAAAAATATAGCTAAAATTAAATTCAACTTCATAAAAATATATAAGTGACGTTATGCAGATTCCAAATATATTCGGTGACAAAGAAAATGAACACCTAGTATGCTTCTGAGGATGTGCGTTATGGCTTATTGAGGTAACTCTTTCCAGTTGTACTTGGTTTCGAAGAGCTAGTAGCGTTTGTGAATGAGGTAAAAAGGTCACTATTCTTCTCACTAAGTCCCACACAATGGTAATGATAGACATATCAAAAACATTCGATTGCATTTGACTATAAACTTATTTTGGCAAAGCTTTCGTTCTTGGGATTCTCAAAACAAACAGCTCCATGATTTCACAATAATTGCAATGGCAGAACCCCAAAAAGTAGAAGTGCAGCATGAAGTTTCATTAATACGCGATGTTTATAGAGGCGTTCAACATCTCAGATTTCCACACTGCCATTAAATACTGTTCTGTGCACACTTACACAGATGATACACAGATACGAGGTCTGTAAATTAAATGATGAGACTGGCAACGTAGTGTTCGATCTAGCAACACTGGAGGTACTGAGTCATTTGGATGTCCGTAGCAATTTGCTTGTTAAACAGTTTTTTCTATTGTGTTCTAAAAATGAGTAACATCAATTTCAAGCAACGGTGTGCTATCAGGTTTTGCTTCAGACTTGAGCACAATGCATCGGAAACTCTTGCTAAACAGGCCTACAGAGATAGTGCTTTGTCAAGAGCCCAGGTTTCTCGGTGGTTTCAGACATTTTCAGAAAGAAGAGAGTCGAGTGAAGATGACCCACGATGCGGAAGCCCTACATCCTAAAGAACCTACGAAAACATCGACAGAATCCGGGATCCTGTGCGTTCAGATCGTCGGTTGACACTCAGAAAGTTAAATTTGACTAGTAAAATATTCCTGTGGCTCCTCAGCCTCCTTATTCGCCTGAATTGAGTCCTTGTGTTTTTAGGACAGTCGAAAACATTCAAATGGCCAGCTGAAGGCTATTCCAGTATCGGAGTTCTAGAACTGCTATGATGAATGGAATAAGTGTCTCCAACGCTGTGTGGCTTCAGAACGAAGCCATTTTGACGATCAGAATATGAAATTGTAATTATATTTGAAAATAAAATTAAAAAGATTCTGTCTCATCACTTAATTTACAGACCTCGTATATTTGTCCGACGATCCTAATCATTTTCAGCAAGCAACTAAGTTCAACAAACAAGGATTATTTATTAATGCAAAAAAGATGGCAATTGTAAGTCTTAAGCTAGTCAATTTGATAGTGCTAGCATTCGAGTATCGATTAATTACTTATTTTTTACGATCATGTAACAAAGCTATAGCTATTAACAGTATTTACACTTTTAGAAATATATTATCGCCCTCCACTAAAGCCATGTGAGCAAACTCTTTGATATTAACCAAAATCGTGTACGAGGGATGTGTTTTAAGTTTTGCATATGAAAATAAAACAACACGGTAGGTAGTTTTAAATGACTTTATTGTTTTTCGATGTATTCTCCACGAAGATTAATACACATCTGCATGCGCTCGAACCAATTTCCGAAGCACTTATTCCACTCGTTTGCTGGCATTCTTGTTGCGATAATTGTCTCTGAAAGTTGTAATAAATTATGGCGCGAAAATGTTCTTGGTTGAGTTTCATTTTTCTAATGACTTGGTGACACTTAAAAATTCACTGTAGTGAGAACACAGTATTGTTGTGAAACTTTGAATTCAAGTTTACGAAAGAGTGAGGTTAGGATTCAGTACTGAAGTTCGATCCGCGCGGCCTATGTTTCTATATGCAAAACTTAAAAGACATCCCTCGTATGCTGACCATATGTCTTTAACGAAAAGCGAATAATACAGAATTCAGAGATTAGCAGAATTCTTGAGTGTAATTTGTTTCAAGATATCCATTCAGACTGCTCATTTAGCAAGCATTCGAATCTTTATAATAAAACACCAGAATATTTTTGCAATAAGCTATCCGTCAAATATGAACTGCATGGTGTCAGCCTAAGATTTATAGGCAGATCTTAAATATTTCTAGACACAAGACTTCTGCGTTTACTAGATCTTTCTCTTACTCCGCCGCCAAGATTTCCAAAGCCTTCTGTTAAATGTTTGTCATATTTTCATTTTGAGAAAAAATAACTATTATTTGACGGATTATTATAATATTAATGTTTGCATGTGAATCTAAGGTAAACTGCCAATCCAAATATTTTATTTTGCCCCCTACATTACTTGCTGTCATACAATGGCCTGTTTTTCGTTTTGTTTGTGATTCATCTTAATCTTCTAGGTGTCGGTTCTGTCTAAGATTGCATTGTATCTATCTAGCGCTAGGCCTTAAAAAGAACTTTCGCGTTTGATCGCAGAAATTAGCGGGCTGTTTCAAAATTTGGAATTATGCTACTTGTCAATGTCAGAAAATAACAGATAACCCTTGTACAAAACAGCAATTAAAAAATACTCTTGACGTCACTAAAGTTTCGTGAACAGGACAATGAAACAGCACAAAACATGTAATGAAACTTGGCTTATCAAATTCCGAAATACAAGAAACATTTAAAACAACTGTTAATACACGCCTTTGCTATCAAATAATTCATATAAAAGCTTGAACGTGCTTTTTTTCTATCTTTGCGTACGGCTTCCTTGCTACGAGCTATGACCCCCTTGTGAAATTCTGTTGTGATTGTACTCAGATTTTAACCTGGAAAGTGTTTACCTTGACTCATCGACTTGATCTAGATAGAATATAAAAACGGACGGAACCTATGCGATACTTCCAGTTTTGATGCATCTTGCAACTTGATTTGTGTCGGCTGTGATACATCCTTGGCGAGGATGGCATCCATAGGCAGCATTTATATGGATCTTATGGTGAATCGGTCAGGTTAGTGCCAGTATCATTACTTACAACTATGGATCAGGGTAACGTTTTTGCAAAAATAGTTCCAGATAACAGCAAAATGGTCGTTTCTCAGAAACTATACACGGTGCCTCATGTGGAACTGCAGCGATAGCTTACTTGAAAAGTTGACTAACGTCAACATAGATAATTATGAAAACTTGAGGTTATGCTATATGTTATGTGAGGAATTTGGCTGAAATATTTTTAAAATGATGGCACTCTCGGTTGTAGCGGAAGTAGATACCAACTTGCTTATTTTAAACGGAACACTCTGTATACATGGTGTAAACATTATGATAGTCATTATTTGAATGGTTGATAGAGGGGGTTAAAAGACGCAAAAAGTTTCATATAACATGGGGGTCAAAACGGAATTTTTTTTAGAGAAAATCGACTTTAAAGTAAAATAAAATCTGACAAAAATCTATTCACTTTTGGACCATGGGTCTTACGAACTTGTTGACTTGTTTTGACCCCCCTATTACCCATTTCAATAATGACTACCATAACGTTTACACCCTGTATGTTTCCAATGTGGTGTCAGTTATTGTATAACACTGCATAATTGTCAAAGTTGCTACAACCAAAATTGACATATTTCCTAAATGAGTCTGTTAAACATCTACTGGACGTTTTTTCTAGTTAAAACTTATCGATTACATATTGTTGTCGTATCGAGTCATGTATTCGATGGCAAGGCATACAATGCTATATCCTAATTATAGATACCTTCTAATCAATCTATTTTGCTACATCTCAGTACAGCTGGTTGTTTTAAAACGTGGCACTATTCGAATACATATACCCTTTTCCTTTTGACGAGACAAAGACGTTCACCTCACTATAACTTAGCATGCAAAGCCATCTAAGTGAAATTAATAATAACTTTTGATCAGGTTTTTTGATTCTTTAATCACCATGTGTTTTAGAGGTTCCTGATCATTTTGGGAAAATATTTGGGGGACAAAAAGAGTGAGGTTTGGGGTTTTTGGGACTGAGAAGTTGTACATCTCACATGTTCAGTATTAATAAAACTTTTTTGTAGCTTGTAAGTTAGTTGTATTATTAACAGTATGAGTATAATTTCATGATACACTGTACTTATTCGAAAGAACTTGATACTGTATCTTACATACAGATAAATAGTTTTAACCCTTGTTACATTTTTTAAACTTTATATGAACCCATCAATAATGTTGAAAGAACGTTTCGCCGCTCATCTTTGAAAACTACTACTGATGAACCAAGCTTTTGAATAAAATCTCCAGTATATTGTTTAAAGCAGTTAACCAATCTGACGTTTGCACTTATCAAATTCATGTCAAATTCCCTCTTAAGTCGGTTATTAAGACACGAATTCACAAAAGCACACGTATTCTTATCAAAACGGTTCATTTAAAACCTCCGACGTGCCTTTTTCCTATCTTGGTACCGAAGTTCCGTTTTATGACCTCATTGTGGAATTTCGAAGCGATTGTATCCAGATTTCAACCTGAAAAGTGCTCACCTTGACTGCGGCTCGGCCTGGACTAGATACAATTTTCATGCGTTTTTAACCACCTTGACGAAAGATTCTAGTTGAAAATGGCAGCAGTAGGTAGCTTTTATTTGGAACTCATGGGAAATCACTCAGGTCAGTGAAGATTATCATGTTAACTCTTTCTACTACCGGTATGACGAATATGATAGTCATACTATAAGAATTATGTATACAGGGTGGTTCAAAAAGCAACCGTAGTATTTCTAAGGCGTACAGTGAGGTGAACTTCGTTCAGTCGCACCAACAAGATAAAATTGTGAAACTAAAAATTATTTAACTGGGGTAGAAAATGATTCTCCCTATAAGGGTGCGTGTTCCCGTGCTTTGGATATCGCTTCTTGGCTAATATGTATAAATGCATGCTCTTATCAGTACCTTTCTCAATCGCTGACTGTTTTGAGATGTCGACGCTACTGGTCATCTTATCTGTATCTTCGTCAAATTGTCTGCTTCATTTTGTCTGCCAATTTCACACCGGTAATATTATTCGAAACTGATCACCTTTGAAGAAATTGCATGTTGCTAGCTTAAAATGCCGTCAATACTTCTTTTAACAAGTTTTTGACAAATTCCATGTTTTTTTGCTCAGAACTATCTTTTTAGGTTTCTTGAACCATTCTGATAAAAAAATTGTCTTATGAAATTTTGTCAAGTTGATAGTTCTCGACATTAAGCGATTTAATATTCAGAAAAGCACAACATTTTCGACCTGGAAAAGCGAAAATTAATTTTAAGCATAGGGGCGGCCACCACCCTGACGCAGGATATACATTGCGCGTCCTTGATTAAAAACTAAAAATCAACGGTTCACAATGATGTAATGTCATTGAAAATCGGTACACAAATTTGTGTACTAGCTATACTCGGGAACCGCAAAGGAAGAGATCAGCGAGGCATATCGCGCGCCCATGTGTTAACGTGGCATCTACTCGTAATCCCGCTATATCCAAAAAGATTTCGCGTTAGCATGGGCGTGCGATGTTTTTTGCTGCTCTCTTCCTTTTCGGTTCCCAAGTATAGCTGCCAGTCCACGCCATGCACACTCGCTGTGAACGCGGCCTATGAAGGACTGCAATAACGACATATAGTACAGGATTGACAACTTATGCCATAGAAGCTATAAATGGCCTTCGCTGGTGTCATCTCTCAAGCGGATGTTGCAACACATCAGAGCCAAATGATATAGCTCAACTGTCATGACGTCAGGCAACACGGTCGGCTATTACAAGTGAATGAGAGCAAGTTCCAAGGTGACACTTTTTTGAAAAAACCTACGTAATGTCATTCAAATCGATATTACGTCACTTTTTAAATTACGTAATTTCGGGCTAATAAAAAACTTACAAGTTATTAAACTTGAAAGCTAACTAGGGATTTAAATATCGGATCTAAAAATACTTTGGAATTTTATTAGATGTTTGTAGCATATTTAAGAAATTTGGCTACATTAAAATTTTTGTTTTTTCAAATTGCTTTTAGGGGTTTCAAATATATGGTCGTTTATATGTCGAAATCTATCTACTGCTGTTCAGAGGGCTGTCCTACTGATCGTTTAGTCTCGGGCCGTCGGCGATATGGCTCGCTTTTTACAGATATGTCAACGGGCTTTCCTCCTCCGAGCTTTCCTCCATGATACCGCCGCGCGATGAGCCTGCCAGACAGACTTTACTGACTGCCATCCTGACAGTGTCGAACTTCGTACATCCAGTACTGGCCGATACGACTGCTCTATTGTACCTAGGGGGTCGAAATTGTGGAACAACCCTCCTGAGGAGGCTTTTCCCAGTTCTACTAATCTTAGGTAGTTAACAAAAAGTGGATAAACAAAGTGTCTTCCAACTCCTTCCAGCAGTCGCAGTGCCCCTGTAGTTCGGCTGCTGACTTCACTTCTGTTTCGATATAAGGAAATTTGTTATTGAAATTTGTTTAAAACAATTTTTGACGCAATTTTGTGCATCGCAATATGAATATTAAATGAAAAGGTTTTGCGTCTTCGGTACACTAGCAACATTGTGTGAAAATTTCATCGACATCCGAGCGGTACTTCTCAAGTTATAGAGGGTTATAGAGAGACAGACAGACAAACACACAGACTGACAGAAATAAGTGTCATGGTTTTTCGTGATGTACATGTCATATAACATCCTAAAAAACAATATCTCATTTTCGAAAATTGTCGCGATTACACTATTTCCCTGCCAGTAGGCTTTGGAAGTATAACCGAATTAGAATATTGGTCCGAGCGGATGAGAAGATATGCTATGTATTCTGTATTTTCATTTAATTTTGCACGCCCCACATCAATAGAAGTGTATACTGAATACAACAATAAAAAATAAGTATTCATTAATATTTGAAATATGGTTAACGCGAAAGATTACCTAGCAATTATTTGCGGCTTTGCGGTGGATAAACGGTAGTACCTTAAAATTTATTCCTGTAATTGCGCGTTCCGTTGATGAAAAGCATGTTAGAACTCCGCTTATTATGTGCTGAACGTCCTCATTTGTTTAATTGACATTCCAATCTTAAATACCTCAGACGGTCTGAGAAATATTTCATGGAAAACTCATAGAAATAATTCGTTTATTCAGTAAACAGTTCCTGAGTAACTTGTGATGACGTTGAATATGGAAGTAGTTCGCAAGTACCACAACATACTTGGTAATGCTTCTGGTTAGTATATTTGAATATTTTAGATAGATAATATATTTGCCAGAATATATACATGTCAAAAATTACATTTCTTGAAGTTGGACTAAAACATCTGCAAATAAATAAAATAATGCCGCAGACGGAAAAACCTTGTGCGCGGGTAAAACATTAATTTATACTTTGCCGCAATAAGAGCTTAAAATACTAAACTTCCACACTAGTTTTAAAAAGACAAGTAGAAAGTTACAGTATTTTAATAGAGGTTGAAGTTAAACAAATATTCAGTTATAAAGAAAAAGTAAGCAAGGAGAGTATAAAAAGTTTGGTATTCAACAATAGTAAGTTAGTCTTAATTCTTACGGACGGGATTTTTTACAGATGATATGACACAAGGATTTTTGTTTGAAGTATAAAATGAATTAGTACTTACAACCCTTATGAGCTCTTGACCGCGCGAAAAAAATGTTTTAGAATAACTCATGATCCATCGTTGACTAGAGTGGCTTAAGTGACCAATTTCAGAATTTTAAGAAGTTATTTTAACAGCTTTTTTCAGAAAATTTGACCTATTTCGTTCCAATGTCAAAGCAGTATGCCTACAAAAGCCAATTTGATTGAGTGCCAAATAAACGCTTTCAAAAGAAATCTACGAAATGTAAAAAAACGACTTTTTAAGATACGTAATACCCGTCCGGTATTTCGTTGCATTTCCTTTGACAAATACTGAGTGAATTTTTCGTGCATAGTATGAAGGTATGGAATGCGAAAAATGATCTCTCCGCTCTTATTCATATATAAAACAGAATTTTGGAAATTGGAAGTACCATATATGTAAACGTTAATATTAGCTTCATTTGACATTTTACTCATAAAAATAATTGACTAGAATGCCACAAAGGGCAAATCTTAACGTATACGTATGACAACATTCCCAAAAACTGAAACTTATCCTGTGGTTTTTGAATTTCTGCTGCACGGTGGCCTTTTCCAAGTACAATGACAATTAATGAAACTATATTTTTATTTTTGTTTTCCAATTAATTTTTTTAGCATACCTGGGGAAGTTTTTCACGTTCTTGGAGGGCGTTTAGTGTTTTCGGGACGATGGAATAGGGGGCGTGAATGGTACATCTTTGGGGCGCTGGATGTGCTTTGAGAACGGGAATGCCGATACAAAGCGATTCAGTCACATGTTTCATTTCAGTTTTTTCGTTCCGAGTATTTCCGGAGGTAAACAACATAAACCGAATTTTCCCAAAATCGTTATTTTTTGCTAGCTTTATTGGAGGTGGGATTTCAAAATAAAAAGTACATTAGCATTGCCACCTTTTCTCCTCTACAAGATGGCATAATTAAAACTTCAGTATGACCATTTTTTCTTATAGACACCATATTGGATTTTTGCACAGGCCAATGGATTTTTTTTATTCCAAAAATGTTTTATATGTCATATAAAGAGTCTGTCAAACCTAAGATGTTTTGAAAAAACTAATATTTTCATAGTTGGGTTTGCAAATGATGATGGTGAAGAGTTTATCACATATTAAATCAGAAATCATTCAATTTCTGAGAAGAGTGTTGAAAGTACATGCAGATAATTTGCAAATTTATTGACTATGACAAGCTCTATTTTGGCACAATACACCTCAGCCGATATACATATTTGACTGCTAGATGTGTGCATCGGTTTAGATATGAGGGATATGAAATATGTTTTATCAGTTACATAAAATAATACTGTATTCAATGATTTCAATACGATCCTTAAATAACATAGAAATGTTTTAGCATTAGGTTGTTCTCCGTTCGATGAGCCAAGACCAACTATAGGAAGAATACGTTTTTAGATATTTGAAATTTTATAATACCAATCCATGTCATAATATGTACAATATCACGTCATTGAAATAAGGACTGTTCACGTATGCCTAGATCAAAAAAAAATAAAGGAACGCTTAGCTGATGATATTTTGAAACAAATGACTATCTGATAATTTCAAAGTCTATTTAGGAAATTCTGTTTTTAGAAATACATAAAGTTTGGCAATGACAATGTATTACATATTATACATTTTTGGAATCAGAATTAAAAACTCTATTCCAAAATCCAACAGGAAAAAATAAAGTTAACAATTGAGGACAAGAGGCAAATTCTAATTATGCTAGCTTATGGAGTGTGAAAATTGAAATGATTTTGAGAAAATTCGGTTTCTGTCATCTGTCTCCGAAAATAATCTGAATTGAGGAACTTTTGGAGTGCCATTTTCTTAGTTACGTAAATGCGCAACTTTCTGACAGATAAGTAAAATTATATTATTGTTGCAGATCCCAGGGTAAACCAATGGAAGTTTATGTCAAGTCCGTGGCCTACTTTGTACATAATAGCAGCTTATCTAGCACTGGTTCTGTTGCTTCTTCCCGCGTATATGAAAAACAGGAAACCGTTCGACCTAACCAAGATTATCCGTCTGTATAATATCAGCCAGGTGATAGCGTGTTCAGCACTCATTTATATGGTAAGTACAAACAAACCATTTAGCAATTAAGAGCATTCAAGTTGAATCACCAGATTATATTAGCATTTTACAAATCCACAGGAACTAGTTAGGATACAAGTTATTAATGCTGTCACATAACCTGGAGAATATATTAAAAATCACTGAACAGATTAAGCGTAAAAATGTCATAAGGGTGTTGAGACTTCTAATCAAAGAATACAGAGTTACCAATAGAAGAGCCGCTTCGTCGAAAAAACAGATACTGCCGCCATTTGGGTGCGATCATCCATTCTTTACCCGCGGTAATAGTCGAGGTAGTATATTAACATCTGCTCGGTAATATATTCTGGTTTGGTTTTTTGCATAACCTTAATCAAAAAGAAACAATGTTTGACGCCTCTCAACATGAAGTTTCTTTAAAATGGGCCCATCTTTTAATAAGATTTTCCGAAAAAAAAGAATAAATTTTTTTTCTGTGCAGACGATATTTCTTGGACCAAAAAGAATGACTCAAGCAAATAAAAAAGGTACCCTAACCCTGCCCAGGTGGTCGATGGTCGGCATCCAATACAGTCGGAAGCAATGGGGAAGTGGGTCGCGTGACTGATGTATCGTACAGGGCGATTCATGATGGCAAGGTGGTGTAGCGTGCCTGGATGTAAAACAAAAGAGCCGATGTTTCGTTGCTCTGCTAAAGTCTTGTTATTCCAAGATATTTGAAATCTGTGTTTCCATTGAGTATCTCAGGTCGAGGTGTAATATGTGAAATAAAAACTAATAGTATTTTTAATGGCACAATAAAAACAGTCTATTTTTCACGAATATCGACATTTTTTTTCCATGTCTTACGATTTTGATGGCTAAGTTCAATGAGCCCATTAACAGATCATTGTATTGTCGTGTTCAATTCAGTAAATTGAATTTAGATTAGATGACACGGTTACGTGTTGCAACTCGTTGTTAATTGTTATGGTAATAGGATTTAGGTAAATCTGGCCTCAGCTGTGACAATACTCTAATAAGTAATGCTTGAGAACATATTTAACTTTATTGAATCAAATTTATTTCCTGCAGAACTTAAACAAGTTCTTTCGACACAGGAAAGTCATATGCTTCCTTCATGTACGAGGGTAGGGTGAACAGTTCTCGGTCTGACAATGAGAGATGGAAGTTTTAGTTAAACATTATTTCCTTTTACTTGTAGTTATTGTTATCGCGAAAAATAATATCCATTTCCGTCAGTTTGTCTGTTTCCCAATCAGTCTGTCCGCTAATCCTTGGCCTGTTCATAATTTGGTAAATACTATATTCGGCCCCGTGGCAGGGGAGCTAGGGGTGAAAACATGAAAATAAAAAATAAAAATCATACACGCTTCGCTTTTTGACATTTCAGAAGCCTGGTTACTTCCGGAAAAAGATATGGGTTTGGGGTTGTAAGAGGTAGGGGTAACGTAATTCTACACACCCATTAGACAGATTTGACTGACTTGATCCGTTTAGCGTCTATCTTGTGTTCGACATAATCCTTTATCATTTGATGATGGAGTTGCGTGGAAAGTGTAGTCATTTTACTTGATTGTTTTACATAATCGTCTTGGATTTCAACACGTGTCTCCAATATTAGGATTCATTCTCGGTGGAAGTCTGGAATGCTGTCAAAATATTTACGTGCATCCCACTAAACTTGCTCATTGGATCCAACGCGCCTTCCAGAGAGGATTTTTTTCAAATCTGGAGACAGAAGTGTGAGGGTGCCAAATCGAGAGAATAAGGGCGTGAACATTACATTGTACATAAGCCTAAAAACATAGTGACCTGTTCCTTCATCAATGTTGGATGGCTACACTGTTTAGTTAAAATTTTAATCTTTGTACATAAAACAGAAGATGTTACTTTTTGTAAATATGAGGCTTTTTAGGGTTTTCATGTAGCTAAAGTAACATAGGCGGAACTGGCAGAAGACATGGATGTAACATTTTCGACATTTTTCTATTGGTTATATCAATATGTATGCTGGTACCGTGAAAACAACTCAAAATTCTCGAAACATTAATTTGATACATTGGATGGACAGTAGCACATTTTTTCGATAAGTTACTGAAGAAATTTGATCAAAAAAGTGTGAATCATCCTTCACATAACATTTTCCTTTCCAGCAAAAGTGCCTTGCCTAGCTGATAGCAGTCTAAGCAATTGTTTTTATTGTTACTGTAATTCAAATCTCATTTACCCCCTTCAAAATAAACATTAGCGCGCGATGACCATGAATGCCTGGGCAGGCAGCGACAAGTGACTATTAGTGACGATCGAATGTTCATGTTTGTTTTGACGTTGAGTAAATGAGGCTTGGGTAACCTCTGTTTTGTGTACAGCAGTAAATGAAAAGTTTTTAACGTTTCAGCTTAGCAGTGCCGGATGGCTACAAGGGGACTACAGCTTAGGTTGTCAACCGATCGACTACTCGAACAACCCGAAAGCAATTCAGCTGGTCAACGCATTCTGGTGGGTCTATGTGTTGAAACAAGTTGAGCTGGTCGAAACCATATTCTTTGTACTTAGGAAGAAATTCAACCAAGTATCCGCATTGCACATCTACCATCATGTGTCTAGCCTTTTCATTGCGTATATTGGCTGCAAATTTATTGGAGGTAAAGTAGGATTGTCATTTTGCTTTATTAAGTAGGATCGTTTAACGATAATATATCTCAAGGTTTGAAGTTAGTAATAATAATTGTCAGTTTTTGTTTGCAAAAAATTTACAATCAAGAGTATTCGAATATCACCTATATTAATTGGATTTTCATCAAATTGTCAAATAATGATGCTTTAAAAAATGACGTCAAGTAGGTTGACTCGCTATTTCCCACGCAACGCCGTTGTCAGTTCATAAAGATTGTGTTGAGCACAAGTGAGACCCTCTGATCTTTGAGAAAACGGTTAGTCATGAACTTCTATAACATAGCATTTCTATTATCACGCTGTTTTAAGAACAAACTTAGGAAAAATTGTGATGCGCGAAAGGTCTAAGGTGCGTAGATCCAACTAGGTTGGGAGCGTATAAATATACTAAAATAACAAAAATTATAACCCTTCCATACCTCCGAACAACTCCTCTTCCCCCGATTTTGTACCCCTAATTTTTTTTCAGAAATGATCAGGAGCTTCGGAAACGCCAAACAACGAAGTTTGAGCTATTTCTGTTTTTTTTTTGGCATTGGCCTTTCTCTCTGATGCCAATAGAGCGATTTTCAAAAATTACTAAGACAGACCGACAGACAAATAGACCGATAGATGGACAGATCGACAGACAGACAAACCGACAGTCAGACCGATAGGCAGACATACCGACAGACAGACAGACAGACCGACGGAAATGAGTGACACGGTTTTTCGTGTTGTACATCTCAGATAACATCGAAAAAACAAAATATCTCATTTTCGAAAATTTTTGCGATTACAATACTTCCTCAGCATCAGGCGTGAGAAGTAAAAGATAAGAACAAGATAATAGATTATGTTCGGTACAAGTTAGCCCCTCTAAGAAAAAAAGTCAACTACGGATACGTATAAGATATGAATTAAATGGATCCAGTCAGTCAAACAATTAGTCGCCCGTCCCCATCCATTTGACAACGTTGCGGTTTATAGTCTGGTACCAAAACGGAAGAGAGTGACAAAGCGATTCTTACATCACCGCTGCATGTCATGTAACATTGATACAATATAATACCTCATTTTCGATATAAAAATATAAAAGGACATCTTTTGAAATTGACATCATATTTCACTTTTATAATCAACCCTTAAAAGTAATATTTTTTTATGTTGATATATTCTGACGAATTGCTTAGCTCAGCCGATAATAAAACCTGACTGGTATTGGATAAATACCAATCAATGGTGGTCAACTGATTTTATATGATACTGGATAAAGATTTTTCAATCAGGTTTATTACTTTTAGGTGGTATGTTCTCCATTCCTGTAATGATGAACCTTTTTATCCACGTGATGATGTATACGTACTACTACCTGTCATCTTTGGGACCTCACTGGCAGAAGAGACTAACTGTTTGGAAACCAAAGCTAACTATCGCGCAAATGGTAAGTACTAATGTTTGGAAGACACGCAACACTTTTCGAGCTCAGTCCATGCAAGAAAAGGATGGAAAACTGCGCTGCCTACCTATTTTGACACCACAAAGTGCCATCTATTGTCTGGTGGTATAGTAGATATGGTCTACTCGCACTGAACAAAACTACATGGACATGTGTTTCGCGCTTTTTGGCAACTCCTATTTGTGCTGCCTTATTTCGATATTCCGTATATCCTAGATAGAGAACACTTCCTCAGCTGTCGGTCGTTGTCCTACCTAAGAAAAAGCCTAGTCCATACTGAGGAGTTGGCAAAAAGTACGAAACAGCTGTCCATGGTTGGTCGTCTGTGGTACTTTGACGAGCATGAAATATTTATACCTTCAAGCATGATGACATCAAAATGTTTAGATGAAATATTCTAGATGTTTGGGTGTCCAGAAAATAAAGGATAATCCAGCAATCGCGAATAGTTCCAGCCGTTGGTCTACTATATGTAAAAAATTTGTTTTTGATCATACTAACAGAGCTATTCCATCATCTAATTCTGTTAACATGCTGGGGATGATACTTGATTGTCGAATGTCGTGGGGGTTCCACGTTGAGTGTTTGTGCAATAGATTGCGAAGGAGTTGCTATGGCTTGAAATTCTTAGCAAAGCAGTGCAGTAAACGAATTTTAAAAACTTTATACTATGCCACTGTCAACTGTCATAGCCGGTATCGTATTCTCAATTGGGGAAGTAGTTCACTAACTGTAAGAGTTCTCCTGTTGCAAAAATATGCCATTAGAATTATTGATAACCTTGGTTGGCGCCAATCCTGTAGAGAATCCTTTAGAACACTAAAGATGTTGACTGTTATAGGTATTTACATTTATGAGTTGGCTTTGTTTGTTTTCAAAAATAAGCGCAAATTTGAAGTCATCAAACACCAGCATGAATATCCAACTAGGTCTAAGATGTTTTTAATCCCGCCGAGACATCGAACTACGGCATACCAAAAAACATGCAGGCATATGGGATGTAAGATTTTTAATAAGCTCAATGATGATATTAGGAACAAATCAAATATAGCTGTTTTCAAAAGAAAACTAAAATGTTTCTACACCTTGGAGGAGTTTTTTGTTTAGATCTATGTTTTGTATACTTTTTCAACTCGTCACCACTATTCTCATGACCTTTTCATTTGTTATAGAATTTTCTGTTCCATTCAACAATGAAATAAATTATTATTATTTTATTTTTTTATATTTTATAGTTTTCGGGATCTTCAGCGTTTTTTTCTTTTTTTGAAAACTATGTAAGCATTCAGCACTTCGTACCATTTCTATAAATATTAACTTTATTTGGTAGAGGTTTGTTTCAAAAACACTTTTAAATTGCGAATTTTAGTCCGAACAGCATCATTTTTTAGCATCACTTTTTACTTAAGATGGATAGGAACCAACATGAAAATTATTCTAAAGTTTGAATTTTAAAGAAAAACCATTTTGACGTTTCATTTTGACACCCTGTAGTATGAAAGACTCTAGTTTTATCGCGTTGTCAATTAGTCCAAAACGTTGGCTGACTGATGAACATTTTTAACTGGTACTAAAATTAAACTGGTGTTATTTATAGTATATCAGCACTTTCATTTTAAATGCAATTATAATGAAATGGTCAAATTTACCGAAAAATTTGTTTTTGCGACACTAAAAAAACTTTTGGTTCAACAGTAACTATCTTGAATTGATGATGACTGAGATATTTCTGAGATCCATTTCTCAATTGAAATACCTATATTTCCTTGAAACAATATCATCATATCAAGTACCGAGGAAAAAAATGTTGCATAGAAAAACGCATTTGCAAGCACAAGTTAACTTCCTGGTTGTGGTTAACTAACCAGAAAGTTGACTTGCAATTAAAAAACGGGGGCTAAAGATTGGCTAGACGTAGTTGTAGCCGGTATTAGGTTGACTTGATCTAGTTTTCTTATATTAGATTTAGCTATGAATCCATACGCTTCACCTAAGGCTAGCCAACTGCTTGTTGCTCCACCTAGTTCTAACCAGCTGAACCTAGTTTTGACCGTAACATGCGTAGGTAATTCCAATTAGTTCGACTATATTTTTGTTGCAGATTCAGTTCACCTTGATGCTGGTACATTCGACAACAGCCTTCCAGCCAGGTTGCAAAGTACCGAAGCCCTTCTTCGCCTTATACTTGCCCAACGTCCTCTTGCTCTACAAAATGTTCTACGATTTCTACAAGCGAAGCTACAAGAGCAAATTAGCGAAGGTCAATTGAGTTTTCCATCGACCAGTATGTTGTGTTCCAGTAGTTTTTATTGTGTTGTTGGACAACGAAAAGGCTGTGTGAAGCATAAAACAAGGGGAATAGTGACCTGAATTTAAGACAAACTCGAAAATACGAACATTGTACTATAATAGATAGTCGAGATTTTTGTATGTTTATCAGATTCGCGACAAGTCAGAAGTCTCATGCACCGCTAAACGTTCATGTTTGTTACAGGCGGCAAATTATATGGCTTATAAATACAACGGAGTACGCCTTAAATCTTTTCCAACGGGTCATCAATATTTTACATCGAAAAAGCAAGATCTGCATGTTTTCACTCCTTTCTATGGAAGAAAAATGAGAAAACTGAAATGAAACGGAAAATTTCTAGTCAAATCTATAACGTGAAGTAACCCACAAAGTGAGTTAGGTTTGGCCACAGATCGTAGAATGACAGTCTGACATGTTTTCTGATACGTGTCATGGGTCTTTAGGTCCGATTTTACTACTGGCCCTTTGGAATCAAAATTTGTGCCTGTTTTACAAATTCGAAAAAAGGCGTTTTTGAAGTAATTGATCTAATGAACTTGGACGGTTATTTGTAAAATATCTTTCAAATTAGAGAAACATTATAGATTTGTGTAAGATGGGAGCTTAGTTTCCATATTAAATCAATAAATCCTTCATATATTACCCGCAGGGTTATTACGTAGAATACATATATGTCGAAACATTGGTGAAATGTGAAGTTGTGCACTAGGTAGCCGCTAGTTCATTCATCAATCTAGAATATTTTATTTATTTTATTCAATCGACATTAATAATAATGTATATGATTCGTCAGTCACAAAAGAATACAAATATATGCAAAATATAAAAAAAAAAAACAAAAATTACATCAACAGATTTAAAAATATGATTCGAAAACATGCATTTATATACAAGGCCTGTCGCAAAGTAAACAGGACAAAGAAAAACATTAACATTTTTTGTTTCAGAATATATATTTATTTTATTCAAAATAGTCTCCTTCAGAGTTAATACTGCGATTTGAACGGACCAAACGATTTTCGAATGATGATTTTAGCTCATTGACCGGGATGTGCTTCAAAACGGTGGTGGAAGGTGGAACGAATAATTCCCTTCGAATCGTAGAGATAACAACATTGTCTTCACTATGGACTTTTTTTTGTTTGGCTCGTTTCGTCACGAGTCACAATGTTGAACAGAAAGTGTTTGTCTTTTTTGGCAATTTTTGGTCATCCGTGAGCTTGTCCGGAACAAACCGTGAACGCACCTTTTTCATGCCAAAATTCTTGGTCAAAATGCGATGGATTGAATTTTTAGAGATATTTAATTCCATTTCTGTAACTCCGCGTGAAGTGATTCGATTGTCATGAAATTTTGACAGGGCACCAACGAAATATGTACCTATCCAACGCTAGTCTCCGACAATAGATGGCACTACGTGTATCGGATATCTTCCAAAAGTCCTGCTTACCTTGCGACAGACCTTGTACATACAAAATCATCCACAGAATACACAGCTTTAACAACAAAATCAACTTCACCTTAAATACACTCAACCTTTTACGATCATTCGGTAATTGTATCACGTGCGATCCATCGCAACTAGCAAAGTAGTGCTATAAGCTTTTGGTGAAAGAACCGTTCAGCCATAAAAGCTCTCTATTGTTGTTGCCTGAACACGAAAATGCTGGCTTAATGTTGTGTGGAATGCAAATTTGCTTTCTGCAACATATTTGCTCTAAAATGGGGTGTTTAAAAGATTCTTATAGCATAGTTATAGAACACCTTATATGACAAATTTTTAACTGTTGCATAAACGTTTATACAACTATTTTATACGGCATACTTGCACGTTAGTCAAAATGGTTGTGTTGTGACATCCATGGTAACGTTTATAAAACAAACCCGAGCATTGTTGTATTGCTGTGCAAATTTACTACTTTAGCCAACAAATTGCTCCCAACGGAAGCACTTATACAACTGTTGTTTAGTAACTGTTAAAGGCTGTACATATGCAACAATATTACAACTTTTGTAGTACAAAATTGCTGTGCTCGGCATACATTTGTTGCTAAATATGTTGGTATACAACTTCACCATAACCTAACTTTCTGCTGTCATATTTTTGTTAAAATGCCATAACCAACGTTTTAAGACAAACACCTCATGCTTATTGGTTCAAACAGTTTTAGTAACTGTTCAAGCAGATATAGATCTGGTACAAATTCTAGGTAAATCATTCGACTCTGTCGGTATTATATTTCAGACATTTGTCAAATTGTTGTATAACACCTGCAGGCAACACCAAAATATTCTAATAAACTAAAGACGACATGGACGATGCCATGGTTATACACAACCACCCGCCATATTGGGCAACATTTATTCCTCTATTTAATATTAAATAATTATGTTTCAGTTCGAAATAACAGATATAAAGTGATAAACATTAGTGTAATTGTGTATAAATATAGGATTTGTGGAAGATTTAACGCAGCTAAGTTCAGTTTTCCATCTTAAAAATCTAGACATACTGTTGATCATTATTAAAATATGAATCAAATACGAAGCCCGTAGAAATTGCGTAACTATATACTTTGCAAGATGATCACAATAAAATTTGCTGCGCAAGTAATTCAGTAGCCCTATATCAAAGTTTATCATATACCTGTGGATGAAATTCACAATGGCCGATATGTAAGTAAACAAGATGACTGTAATGTGTTATATATTCTTCACTTCGTCTATACAATAATAAGAAATAGTTTGGTTTCAATAAAGTAGAATCACGTACACATATGTCAAAACATTGGTGAAATGTCAACTTATGCACTAGGTAGCTAGTTCATTCATCAATCTAGAATATTTTATTTATTTTATTCAATCGACATTAAAAATAATGTATATGATTCGTCAGTCACAAAACAATACAAATATATGCAAAATATAAAAAAAACACACAATAAAATTTGCTGCGCAAGTAATTCAGTAGCCCTATATCAAAGTTTATCATATACCTGTGGATGAAATTCACAATGGCCGATATGTAAGTAAACAAGATGACTGTAATGTGTTATATATTCTTCACTTCGTCTATACAATACATAAGAAATAGTTTGGTTTCAATAAAGTAGAATCACGTAACAGTTGTATAGTTGACAAAAACTGAATCTTGCACTGACGCAAATGTCCTATAGCGGCTGCACGAGGCTTACACTTTTGTTGTATAACTGTTACCTGCACCCTTATACAACCCCTTAAATGACTGAAGTATCCTATTAGGTGTGCCCATTCCGCTTGTATAGCTGATCTAAGAGTGTTTTGCCAATGTTCTTACAGTATACAATGCTGTGTAAGGAATACTGTATAATCATTCTTGCAACTCTAATAGGAGTGATAATTGTTAGTTGGGATGTTTCGAGCAGGACACAAAACCTTCTTTTGATTGGTCAAATTCGCGACTATATCGCAAATCTTTCTTTTTGATTGACCGAATATGCGTCCAGGTCGCAAATTTTGTGTCCGATCGAAAAATAGGTTTTTGTAGTTAAACCACATGATATATGGAGCATTTCTTGATTTAATATGGAAATTAGGGGCCCATCTTAGAATAATTGTATAATTAATCTTTAATTTGAGATATATGCTTCAAAAACGCTTTCTCATTGCTGCACTTTGTGCCATAGGCGCAAATTTTGTGCTTCTGCTAGTGAAGTCGGGCCATAGTGGTGCATGGAATCCTGAACGAGTAGAACAGTAGAATTGTGACATTTTATCTGTCAACTATTCCTTGCAAAGTTACATCAATCAAGTTTTTAAGCCACTTATTCCGCGTATGTAGAAGTAGATAATCCTGATATGTAGTTTATATTATAGATAATAGATCGATTTCCTGAATATTGTCACTGCAGTGGTTATTTTACAATGTGATGGAATAAAAGTACTAATTCACAGTGTATATTTATTTGCCAAAGATTTTAGAACACAAAAAATGGTTGCAAATGGCAATAACCGAAATTACCACCTTTGTACAGTGGTAATCGTGGTGACCATATTCTATCGACGGACGTAACACTTTGTAAGTGTTGCTAGTTACTTTCGGTGAGAAAGGTCCCTAAGTGGAATCGCTCACCATCTATATTTTCAATACCTTTCCACATCACGCATGGAAAGAATGATAATAACCAAATCATTTGCGGTACAATGGTAATGCGCGTACAAAATTTGTCCGTACGTTGACCATGACGTATAGAAAAATGCGGGTATTGATGGAATTTTAGGATAGAATCGATTGATTATTCATTCATATTTCGATGCCTGTTATTTTGATGCATTGTTCTAATTACAAGCACGTTCCTAAACAACGCACGATGCGTTGCTGAATAATTTCTGTGTCTGAAATGAAGGGATAGATAAAAAGGGAACAGCCAATCCAATACAATGATCACCGGCGTATAGGCACTAAACTCCAAGACTGGCCTTTTTCCAAATACCAAGATAGCCTGATCATTCTAATTTCGATTAATTTTGAGGTTGTGAAAAAAGTCACTAAGTATGTACTTGTTAGCAAGAATGCGGAATATACTGGGACTAGTTTTTTAATATAGCATTGATCAAGTGGTCACCTTTATTGGCCAAAGCAAAATGTGCCCTTTTTGCTGCGAATGGTCTTTTTGAAACCAGTAACCATAATAGATAATAATGATAATAACGATGATAAAGATTTTAACGATAATAACGACAACGCTACCGAAAACAACGATAATACCGATAATAGCGATAATAACGATAATAGCGATAATAAAGATAATAACGACGATAACGATAATAACGATGATAACGATAATAATGATTTTAATTCTCAAAACTTTAACCGAAAAATGCGTATAAGTAACATATTTCACAAATGAAATCTACCACAACACCACAACATAATTTCATTTTACTCCTCGCGCCTACTGGCAAGGAAGTACTGTAATCGCGAAAATTTTCGAAAATGAGATGTTTTTTGGATATTACATGACATGTTCATTACGAAAAACCATGTCACTTATTTGCGTCGATCCCTCTGTCTGTCCGCTAAACCATGGCCCGTCTTTAACTAGCATTTTGATGAAATTTTCACACAAATTACTACTGCTATGGACGAAAAAGCGAGTCTTTCGAAAATCGGCCCAGTGGCAGCGGAGCTAAAGGCAACAACACGAAAACATGGAATAAAAGTCGATCAAACTTCTTTTGCGCATCAGAAGCTCCTGATCACTTTCAGAAATTTTGTTGGGGTTGAAAATTGGGAGGCCCTCAATTGTTTATGTTAGTATATCTATATACTCCGAGCCCCAGTAATTCTACGCACCTATTAGACACACTTCACACACCGTACTATACATTTCCCCGTACATTTGCCTTAAGAAGAATGATTATTAAAGGATTATTTTCGACATACCAATGCAAAACGGCATCAGGGGGCGCAGCTGAATATGACACATTTGTATCATACTGATACAGGATTTAAGTTTTACAATCTGTATACATTAGTAGCAAATTGCAACTAAGAAAATCTTCCATCTTGAGATCCACAGCGGATCAGCTACGTAAACCATCAAAGCACATGGCACCACATTTATTTTCAACAGAACACACAAAATAACGATCAAAATAGTGTAAAAGCCAGCTAAGTTATTAACTAAGCTAAACATAAATACATGTCACTTGGACAGATTTGTACGATAAAAAAACCTTGGACTACACCGTGACCAAAAACGTTATGCCATATCCCTTAGATTTTGTGAATGCATATATTTTCTTTATATCGTTCAACCTTCCATCACAAAGTTAAGTTTGTTTTTGGGGTGAGGCCGACGAACTTCCAGTCTTTTCGTCCCGAAAAAGTGTTCTGAAATACAGTTCTCCGAAAGGTAATACAACCAGGGTCACTTTCTATTAGTTATTCTGCTCCCTCGGTTCAAGAATTGACCCGCTGGAATACAATGTCAAATTGTTGAAAAACCAGAACCGTGTTTTGGTCGGAATCCACCTGTGAATCAGGCTAGCCCAGCTCCCTCAGTGATTTATAATAATAATAATAATAAATGGGCTTTATTTCGTACCTAAGTAAAAGTGCAAAAAAGGCGAAGTGTCGCTAAGATTAGCGTTTTTCAACCTAACCTTCGACTCTTCTCTTATCTAATCGCTCAGTCCTTTCCTCACACACGGTTGACCACGTCTCTCCAATGGCCTCTATCTTTAGCAATGCTTCAGCCTCCATAGAAAGTTGTGTTCAATGCCTGCTGAATTTGATCCGACCATCTCACTGGCGGTTCCCCTCATCTTCTTTTTCCCTGAATATCTCCGGATATGATTAACCTCCAGCTATATATCCGAATATCCAAAGAGCTCTAAGATTTATCTTAAGCATATGGTAGATAATCTTGATTTAATTTTTTACTCTTCTATAATATATTCATTCGTTCTGTGCACTGTCCATGGAATACGAAGCATCCAGACCCAGAAGCATATTATGTTTCTTTCAGCTTTTCGGAGTACCCAGGTTTCAGCTCCGTACAGAAACATGGAAAAAATCAGGACTTTGAGCTCCATATCTATAGCCATATTTATTCTGTGCTCAATGTCCGATAGATCCCAGCTAGGTGAGTTCCATGTCAACCTCGAAAGATTTTAATGCACCAGTGAAATGAAGCACATTAAGGGCCAATTTCACCAACAACAGTCTGTTATTCTCCACCTATACGGTAACAGACCGTCAAATACAACGAATGAGCTTCAAGTTCCAATCAACAAATTTCAGCAACCAATAGTTATGAAATATTGAAAACAAAATACTGTCAAAGTGTGAGATGACAGCTTGTCATTGAAACATCACCAGCTTAATGAATATTAAGAAATTACATTATGGCACCTTAGATTGATATTCCCACAAAACCATTCAGGTTTTTTGATATCCATACATCCATAAAGTTAAATATTTTTAGTTGTTCAGGAACTGAACAAACATCCACACTATATTCACAGCGATTAAAAAATTCCCAAATATATGCCTTAAAGCTACCAGCCAACCTAAAACCTGCAAAACAACTAAAAATTTACCATATTTTTCTTTTTTCACGAGTACACATTCTAGGTTATATTTATATTAGACATTATTTGAACACAGCTGATTATTGCGTTTCAAGGAGTGACACGTGTGAGGCATCTGTCAACTCATGGTACCAGTCACAAAACATATGCTCTGAAGGTTTAATTCCATGCTATTCAATGACAACCGGTGACTTGTGTGGTTGTCAGCGGCCATTTTGTGAGGGTGCGACAGGGTTGCCAGATTGTGCATTAATATCCCGTTTCACCCTCCTGGTCCCAGTGGAGTAAGTTCCGCCAACTGTTGAAATATACTCTACTATGCTTTATAAGACTATTCGTGACATTTTTCCCAAAATCATTGTACAACACTGGAAAAAATGGAAATGAAAATTTAAAATTATTTCCATGACCCCGCAAAATAGCTCCGTCGGTACCTTGGGTTATACATCTTGACAGTAGGGATGTTCGATACGATCCTACATTTAGAAGTATCAATACATGTCACGAGTATCGTCATCTTTCGATCCGGACTGTGTCAGAAAGAGTGACTGCCATTTGGCTGCGATATTACCCTGCCAAATCAGACATATCTTTCATCATTTTCAAAGAAATTCTACAAAATCTTCAAATTTGTGAAGTTAGCGAGTTTCACTTCATACGTTGTCACCAGACATGCCCAAATCATCAGTAGCTGCCGTGATATTCATCTCGACCACTGCATCCCCACGGCTACGCGACCTGTATGTTAAATTTGTATTGATAGGGTAGCGGGTTATGCTATAAATCTTATGTCACAGTTTTTGTGCACTGATTGTAACGGTTAGATGATACCAAAAATATTTTCATAAATAGGAGATCTTTCCCATTCCGGATCGAACAATCCACCAAAGATGCTTATAATCATGATACCTAGTGAATTTACATGAAAAATCCTCTGTATGTAGGTATATAATAGCTTTCTTATATTTGTTCATCAATTTGATGATACAAAACATCTGCTAAAAATGATCATACTCAGGATAGTAAACTATGATGAAGGTCCACTGTATGTAAGAATGTTCAGATACTTCATTTGCAATTTGACAACAGACCCTGGCGGTGTTCACATTTTTCAAATATTCTTCAAGAAGTGAATAAAAATTAATAGTTTTTATGATTTTTGGACTTAAAAGACATTATTTGTGAGATATTTTTCATAATTTTTTGTCTATGTCCATAGTAATTGCATTATGCATCACGGAGATGTAGGGATTGACACGTCTTACACATATTATCTGTGTTTTAGGATGGAGAGGACAATGTTTTTATTGCTTTGAAGAAATTCATCAACCCGTAAATTAATAAATGATTACTATTAAGATGTAAAGGAAGATGAGGAATTGTATGGAATGTATTTTATATTCTATTTTCTTGCAAAATACAGACAAGTCCACACTATTCAACAGGTATGTAATGATAACAGTATATTGAACTTAAATTCGAGATTGCCATGCATTAACAAACGTCCAAATCTGCTGCCAAATTCAACAACTAGAAAATCGACCGCATTCCGATTGGCTTTTGGGGATAACTGATTGTTAAATGTAAATTTATAACACAAATCAAAATACATGAAAGTTGATATGTTTTCTCTGTACAAAAGCATCATGTTGGAATCAGGAAGTAGTCTTGTTTATAATACAGTCGAATTTTGACGATTTTATTCAATTTTTTAATAGAAATCACTGATATTCTGAGACCGTTGACAGCTTCTGTCAAATTGCATTTCGATAAGGTATTTTCCCATTGGTCCATAATATTAATGTTGGTGAAATTGGCCCTTAACCTATCTACCCAATGATTTTGGTTGTAACTGACGGGTTCTCTTCTTCATCCCACAACATCAACGCGGGTGTTCCCCAGGGATCCGACATTGCACCTCTTACATATCAAATATCTCCTTTTCTGTATCAATGATCAAGCTTTGCTGATGACAGCACTCTTCACGCAGGAAGTCGGAGTCACAAGTCGATTTCTGCCAGTGAGCTGGAGAATAGAAGACTAGCAGCGACGAGCTCTCTGTCGAGACCTGAAGGTTATCACTGCTTGGGGGTGAGACAATCTTGTACAGTTTAATACCTCTAAAACACAGTACTGTACCTTCATCAGGTTTCGATGCATGACCCAGTCCTACCAAGCCGTTCATTTCGGCTGGTCGGAGTCCAGATCACCGAGGACGCTGCTGGGAAAAAGCTAGGCTATTTGTTTAGGGCTAATAGGTACTTTTCTCCACATGATCTCCTCACTCTGTACAAGCCTGTATATGACCTAGCCTCGAGTATTGCTCACATGTTTGGGATGCTGACGTCCCGACTACATTAACCATGCTCGATGCTGGTTAGAGTAGGGCTGTCCCACTGATAGATAACTTTTTTCTAACGGACAGTCTCAGGGCCCTTTCGCACCGGCGGACCGTCGGTAATCTAGCTCCACCATCGGGCTTAGCTCATCAGAGCCTGTGACTTACGCCTCCGATCCTAACCGTATCGAACTTCGAACATCCAGGTGCCGTGGCATTTCGGTTTCTGTCTCCGCGGATGCTTCGCAGTAAATCCACAAACGAACTGTATGGATTAGAGACACTCAAATCTTAGTTGGAGTAACCAGTTGGAAAATCTTCATGATTTACTATTATCTATTGCAATACTGATCTAAAATCTACTCGTTGTTAGAGAAGCTAACATTCGCTAAAAGGGAAGGTAATGTTAAAATTGCAAAATATTTGCTTTTATTACCATAAAACATACCTGTAATATGTATTACCATACAACCAATGAACTTTGACATATGATGACAAGTGAATGTCGTATTTATTCAGCTTACCACCAAGCTTAACATCCAGTGCTACTCTGGTTCTACGGGTTATGGCAGGGGGTGCTCACAAAATTAATTAAAAAATATACTTAAGAGTACTGAAAAATCAGCAGTGAAGTGTGCTTCTTGTGATTAGTGTTAGTGAAGTTTCAATCAAGATGGCAGCTATTGTTAGGTATTACGAAGATTTTATGAGGAAGTCAGCGGGTAAGTGCTTTTTTATTAATTTTTAAATGACTCTCGATAATTCGATTTGATTCGCTCCATCTTGAGGGGGAGGACTTTTTTTTTCAGGAAAGAAAAGCCCAGATTTATGTTTCGCAAGATTGGAGTGATGATGGAATTTCATTATTTAGGGGGTGGGGGTAAAGGGAATTTTAAAAAGTTTGGATCAAGTGACTCTTAAAAGAATTCATTGAAATAACGATCGCTACTAAGTCAAAATGAACACATTTTTGTTTGAAAGATAAAAAAGTTTTTGTAATTAATGAGATGATCTTCCAGGCTTAATTCTCCCTTTCAATACAATCTATAGCCCTTTTATTATATTTCATAAGAAATAGATTTAATTGAAATATTGAAAGGAGCTGGTCATATATACTCCAAAAGGTATTAAGTCACTGTCACAAAATCGTCGCGTTTGCCACATCTTCCAGTATGTTATAAAAAAATATTTAGAGAAATACCAAAGAAACTAGTCGTTTATAACTGCTTTAAAATGTAACTGTAAAAAAGTAAACTAATGGGCCGCTTATTAATATCCTCCGATACTTTTTAAACTACAACGGCAAAATAAATTAATTAGTTTTAACATTAGATATCAATATATAAAAGCGAATTTCAATTGAATTCATTTTTGCACGTTGTACTTTGAAAAAGGCCACATGATTTTACACCGTAGATAGCCATGCGCTTAGATAGCCATAGAGCACCACCTTTCTGTGCGTAAGTGTTGTTCTGTGTTCGTTTACACCATGTACGCATAGCACATGGTGTAAACGAGCAACTATGCTCCATATAAACGTTTGGCTACATAAGGTGCAAACATGGCCATCGATGCAGCCGAAACGTCAGCAGTATTTCTTAAAAATGTGGTTTCATCATGCAGGAGACAAAATCGTTCAGTTTTTAAGAACATTGGTTAGAAATTGGGCTTTCACGCCTAATTCTAATGTAATTAAGGTTTTTCGGGCTGATGAACCTAAATTACATTGGTTAGAAAGTTGCATTTAATCATTTCCTACAGAAACAAGTATAGTATAGACGGGTTTCGATTCTGCTAAGCCAGTTGTGTATGGTTGCGTGCCCGACGATCTCCCACTATCCCGTCTTGCTTTAACGAAAAATCAGTTTATTTTGTAAAATCGTTCTAGGGTAATTTTCTTTCCAGATCCTAGAGTACAGAACTGGACCCTGATGGACAGCCCCCTACCTACCGCAGTGATATCTGCATTGTACTTGCTCACAGTATTAGTCATACTTCCTGCATTCATGAAAAATAGGAAACCCTACAAACTAACGAAAATCATCAGATACTACAACATTTTTCAGATACTCTCTTGCATTTACATCATATACTTGGTAAGTATGTTTCGTATTATGATAGTATCTACGAGATTACGAAGCTTAAGTTTGATGTGGTAAAGAGTTATTTAATTATTTAATCCTATACAACTCTTAATGGTAGTTGTAATTTGATCTAGCTGAGGAGTTACAAATAAGAATTTTTCAGTGAACGCACTTTGACTATTCCGATTTTCGCACTTAAACTGGGGCATCACAAACGGAATGTATCCAATGTATCCAATCTATCCATTTTTTGTATTTTGGCGAATAAATATTATTATTATTATTATTATTACCATAAACTATTGAATCCAAATCCTTTCCTCTGATAACTTGTGAAGTACATACCTAAAATGTGGAGTGAGCTAGCAGTTTTATATACGATTTGTGAAATCAACAATAGACTTTTTCATTGAAATATTTCACTGAAGTATCTAGTTGCCTGTTGACCGGTTGACAAGTTCAAAGTCTAATGTCACAGAAATCAGATTTGGGCGATTTGGACTAGTCCATTACCATTTTCAATGGAAGTAATGTGCTAAAATTGTTTGGCAGTATTTGCATTTTGCTAAAGGTAGTTTTATTATTCCGATTGTAGAGTTATTCAATGATACGAGGTCTGTAAATTGAGTGATGAGACTGGCAACGTAGCGTTCGATCTGGCAACATTGGAGATGCCGGACTTGGAGGGGGAGCAAGGGAACATGTGATCCGCCTTCAGTACAAGTTGGATTGATGGAAGAAGAGTTGAATTTGACGCACAACACCATCAGATCAAGAAGAACTGGGTGATGCATTACGATATAGCCCCTTGTCACACAGCTATGTCAATAAACGAGTTTTTGGCATGTAAAAACATTCCTGTTTCTCCTCAGCCGCCTTATTCGCCCGGCTTGAGTCGTTGTGACTTTTTTCCTTCTTCCTTACTATCAAGGATTTGGGACCGTCAAAAATATTCAAACGGGTGTAACCGACCAGCTGAAGGCTATGCCAGTATCGGAGTTCCAGCACTGCTATGAGGAGTGGAAGAACCATCTCCAGCGCTGCGTGGCTTCAAAAGGAAGTTATTTTGAGGGTGACAATATCAAACTGTAATTATATTTGGATTAAATTTTAAAAAAAAATCTCATCTCTTAACTTGCAGACCTCGTAGCTAGATATCGAGTTATACCTAATATCATCCATTTCTCACTCGTATTCAAATATTTCATAAGAGAAGGTCTATTTGTCAAAATGATATGATAACAAAATATAATTTGAAATGACATTCATTATTTACTTAGCGAGAGAAAAGTGATGGGGCGTTGCGGTTAATAATGATTTCTCATGTTAGGTAAAAAATGCACTAAATGCAATTGTAATACGAAGTAATACAAACATCCGAGTACAGCCGGCCAAGCCAACACCTCTTTTTTGGCAGAAACTTGGACGAAACCGATGTCACAAGAATATAGGTAGACCTCCATTTTGAAATAAAGGTGAAAGTGCAGATTGTTTACATAACACATCCACCAAAATTTGAAAGCGGTAGTTTTATGATCGCTTTATTTGAACATATATGTATATCACTGTCGTCACACATTTAATAACGTTTTGATGGGGGCATGAATCCATAGAAGACGATTCCAGAAGTGGAAAAACAGCAACAAATGACGGAATAACTCAAAAAGTTGAAGCCACGGTTCTCGGAGATCATCATGTGAAGGTAGCCTACAATTAGTATGGCATTGAATTTATCGGAACCCGACGTAATCACCACCTTACATGACAATTTAAATATGAGTAAGGTGGGTTTCAACGCACTGGTTGGTAATGTGAAAAGTCATTTAGAAATTTTGATCAACGATTCTGACGTTTTGGCACACATTGTAACAGGTCTTGGCTGCATCATTGAGACAACAACAGAATCCAACCCGGATTTGGATCCGTTTAACTTAGCTGGTGGCCTAAAAGCAGTCGTCGATGACTTGTTTCAGAGTCAAGAGAAAACAATTTTTTATAAGGGTATAAAGTTCGCTTGAGCAGAAATGGCGCAAGGGCATTGATGTAGGTGGGGATTATATTGCAAAATAAAATTTTCAAGACATTCGTACGTCGATTTCATTTCTTGTACCCCTCTTAGCTTTCGTCCGTCCGAGTACAGTTTCGAACTCTTTGGCGTCTCATCATGGCTTATTTCGATAGACCTTATTCGGATAGAGATAGTTGTTCAGTTTTCTTTCGTTGTCCCAACTGAGACCAAAGGTTTTAATAGTTAGTTGCTGAGTTATAGGCAATACAAAAATGCTCAATTTTGATAGCCTGACATTTTGAACGATAGTGATTTCATATCCTAGGGTTATAAAGAATGGAGATTCAAAAAATAAAGTATCAGGTGACCCCTCGTTCCATTTGAAAAAATGTTACAACATGGCATCCATCCGCTATTTTGGAATTATGAACTGTTATTTTTATGTTGAAATACAGCATTCATCAGAAAGCTAACTCGAGTCGTTCACAAAATTAGAAGGGGGGGGGGGGGTTCTGAAAATCACTGCATATCATTAGCTGTGATAGAATAGCACCTATCAGGAGGATCTTTGATTCAAAATGTGTTCTGCTTGCCATATTGTTTAACAACGATATCTCAACGTCCGCGCCTGAAGAAAAAAATTTCAACTTTTTTACTCAAACGGATTTTTTTTTCAGATAGCTACCGCAGGATGGATCCAGGGTGAATTAAGCCTCGGTTGTCAACCAATTGACTATTCAAACAGACCAACAGCAATACGGATGGCGACGGCATTCTATTACATTTATTTGCTGAAAATGGTCGAACTGATCGAAACAGTATTCTTTTGTTTGAGGAAAAAGTTCAACCAAGTTTCGGGTCTTCATATCTACCATCACGCATCTACATTTTGTTTGACGTATATCGGATGCAGATTTGTTGCAGGTAATACACAATAACTACTAAACATATTTTTTTGAAGGATGAAGCCTAAGGCTTGCTAGTAGGGTCTTAAAGAACCTTCTTTTATCCGATTTTTGAACTGCCTAACGTTAGTAGAACCGGTAAAAGCCTCCTCAGGTAGATTGATCCACAATCTCGAAACCCTAGGGACAAAGGAGCGGTCGTATCGGCCAGTTCTGTTAGGATGAGAGGCTGAGGTCAGACGGGTCTGTCAGGCAGGCACATCGGATGGCGGCATCCTGGATAATGAATGTCTTTATTAGTATATCTAACAAAACAAGAGTCGCTGGCCCACGTCAGTCTAATGTAAAATAATTGTTATAAAACTGTATGTGAATGTTGCCATTTGTTTCAGCTTGTCCGAATTCAGATTCAATGACAACGAAATGAGATATGAAGAGACAAAAAAATAGGGACCATGTTTTTTCTTGCAAAATATTCTCAGACAGTTGGTCTGCCATTTGAAATATCATTTTCGATAAATACAAGTAGGTACACTTGACAAACCAATTTCTTCTTCATAATTTTCATTTTAGAAATCTATTTTACTCAACTGTGGTATTCAGCAATGAAATAAAAATGTACTAGACTGCTACTGCAAAGTACTGCGATAAATTAACCGCTTAATCAGCAACAAAATGTAGATCAAACTAGGAAATTTTTCGAAAAAGACAAAAAATTAATATCTCAAAAACAGTGTAACTTTTACAGCGGTCATTTTTCAGTATGTTGTAATCTGCCTTTCGCCTATCTTCCCTATTTTTTGTCGTACTATTTACCGGACACCCTATATAAAGTCAGTGGCTTACATTTTAACCAAGGATCTGCTACTTATTCTATGTTTTTCGAGCTCTATACATTGAAAACTGGTTGGTACGAATGCTCGTTTGCTCATAGGGTATCAAGAAGGCGCACATTCCGCCGGAAAATATTTTTTAGAGGTAGAGTGTTCTTGAAACATTCAGAGATAAATTGATTTCAACATTAAAACTTATTGTTTCCATGACAAAAAGAAAATATGTTATTTGTATTTGTAGGTGGAATGGTGTCAGTTCCAATCGTTGTCAATAGTTTTATCCACATTTTGATGTACTCATATTACTACCTATCATCTTTCGGACCATCCTGGCAGAAAACATTAGCACCTTGGAAACCAAAACTGACAATGCTCCAAATGGTAAGTAATGCTCTAGATCTCTAGATATGTTTGCTATTCGTCTCTGAGACAAAAATGAACCGTATACAACGTTGTTTCATAGTGTTTGGCAATTATTAGTATCGTATAGGACAAACAACGGAAAGCAAACTAACAAAAATAGATTTACTAATAAACTCATGATTGTAGTGTGCGAAGAGGTAAGACTGCCGAAGTTATGTAGTTAATGAAAATCCCAGTAATCTAGCCAAAGAGAGCACTTTGCACCAGCTATTACTAAATCCGACAAAGTGCATCGTTTTTTTATTTGGTAAACATAAAAATGATATTTAAGATACTTTTGAAATTTCGATTGATAATCAGATAATTCCACACAGAAATCTACGGGATTTAAAAAACTGTCAACTTCTAACTGCCATTTATCACGTCAAGGTCATTCTAACCACACATTCCTTTGCGGTTGCTACTTTATTCTTTTTGCTTTAAACGAATAGAAAATTGTAGAATATCCCGTAATTCGCAAACATATATTATATGCGACTGCGGCAGCAGCGATCTGCGTTGTGGCTGCCGATCTCATGAGAAAAGTAAAAGGAACCGTAAAAGAACCATAAAAGAATTTGGTGCCGAAAATGGATGAGGGACAGGCACCAGAGCATGTGTGTGCTCTATATGCTGAATAAAGAACTTCTGGTGCAGGATCCAACTGGCTTATAAGCCTAATTGGTTCTTAAATAATTCTGATTTTATTCAACGCAGCTTATTTGGCTTTTCTGTTTTTATAGGCCTTGCTTTTTACAGCATATAAACAACCATATTTCTCAGACTCGTTTTGTAGTATATATGTCACACTGCTCTTTTGATCATGACATCTTTTAAGTTTTCAATCTATATGTAGACCAGCATACGCAGGGGAGTTTCGCGAAACTGATGAACACAACTTATAACATCAACTAATGAAAGTGTTTGAGGTTATATCAGCCATTGTTCTGCTACAAATGCGCAGTAGTCGTCTGCGCACTTTTAGTATGATATTATTTAAGAGGTTCTACAAAATTTAGCACTAAATTTGTTCATACAAAACTATGTACTAAACACTGTCTACACTATCCTTAATTTTGCACAAAATTTCGTATCGTGACAGACGGTACCGTAAGATTTACAAAACACATTGATAGCTGTATTAGCCGCTGCTATGGTAGGCTCACATTGCTGTATCCCCACCGCCATATCGTTGCCACCAACCTTAAAATCTTATCGTGTGATACACATGTTTTATCTTTATTTAATTCTTGTGATGTAGTTATGGGAGCTGTTTGAGGATATTCGACAGTGACTGCATACAAAAGGTGCAAAAGTCCTGTTTTACATTTATTTTTGGAGTGCGGAAGTATGAGTCTATCTCACATAAGCTCCCTGATGCAGGATGGCTGAACATGCACGCGAGACGAGAACTGCATTCAGCTGTTCGGTTTCATATAATAATATCCTAGAAAACACCACCGCACCTGTACAATAAAATTACGTTTCGCAGAGAAGTTCGTAATGTTAATGTTAGGTTTAGAGGCCGTATTTGACACCAATCGCATATCTTAACTAGGTATTTATCTTATAATGTTTGTCGATTGTACAACCAATTTCCCACAAATATCAATAAGCTCTAATGTCAACCTTCAGATTTAGATATAAAAAGCTCTTTGAATCCAATTAGTTGCGCGATTTTTTCATGTTTGCTTCTCAGGTGTTCCTGTATATTCTGCTTAAACTGCTAGTGTAAATGAGCTAGATGATTTTAGGTTCTTGCCCTTGTATATGTATTTGTTCTTTGTATTTTTTTAATTTTTGTTTCTTTGTTATTATTACATTTTGATGATGATAGCCAGTTGCAATTACCATGTGCTATTTTAATGCATATGATGACATAGCTAGCACCTTGATCAGTCATAGACTGCTTACTAGTCCTTTTTGTAGCTGCTTATATTTCAGTACTTCTGTGTAATTCTTATTATGTTTTGGTACTTGTAGCTGCAAATAAATCGTATTATTCCTATTACCATGAGCTAAACATTGTCCAGGTATCTTTGATTGACAATGAACAGGACAAATGTCGAAAACTACTTAGGCATTTCACCAATCAGGGTAGAGTTAAGTTCTCACAATGCTATCCAGCTTTGACGTACTATGCAAAAGACGTATAAACAAAACACAGGCTAAATATGATCTGTTTTTGTCGTCTATGTTACCATAACCAACAACGTTGTTCTGATGATTCGCAAAAAGGACGAAACAACATTGTATACGGTTGCTTATGGACACAAGTGCAGAAATCAGATCCTATTCAGCATGTTCAGTTTGAAGAAACTGTACTTTCCTGCTTTCGACGTAGGGGTTCACCTTTTCGCAAACGTTTACCTGTCGATGCAACCCTTTCAAGTTGGACACTACATATTGCGGTCTAGTAACTACAGGTGCTAAAATAAGTTTCTTCAGCTTTGTCAGGTCTTTAGAATATCTGCACTAGAAATATAGATTCATATTAATAATAAATACGTTTTCCTTTTAGATACAATTTTCCCTGCTGATAATCCACGCCTTAACCAGCCTAACACCAAACTGCAAAGTGCCAAGGGCACTGATGCTAATCTACGTTCCGAATATCGTCCTGATATTCAAGATGTTCTACGACTTCTACCAGAAGAGTTACAATAAGAAATCACAAAATAAAGTCACTAACAGTAATCCTAAGATTTATCACAAGAAATCTGCCAAAGCAGCGTAAAACTTAGTGCGAATGTGAAAAGATTAAGTGTTTTTGACTGCCATAGCTTTCGTATGTTGTACATAAACTATTTAATAAACAGTCGGTTTTTCATACAATAAGCCATGAAATGGCATATACATAAGATATCATGTGTATATGTAATTTGTAGGCAGTCACCTTTGATATCACGAATTACATTAATTTGTGACCTATTCTGCAACGAAATACTGCAAATAATTGTCAGTTATAATCAGAATTTTAGAAATTTAAACTATGCAGAACACAATACGCCAACAAAATGGATTGACTTGTTGAAAGATCTAGTGAGCAAAATGTTATTGTAACAATGTAGGCACAAAATATTTAATAAGAATTCAAACATTGTTTAGTTATTTTGACCGCAGAATATGTGAAGCTTTCTGCAGCATCTTCAATGCAAACAGATGAAAACGTATATATGTTGTAATCGAAAAAACATATTTTTCAAATTATTGCTTTTCATCTTGTTTATCGATCTACAAATTGCGTTAGTACAGATAGTCGCAAATGAGTAAAACAACTACCAAATTGTTTAAAGAGCTGGTCATTCTACATTTTAATTTCTCAATTGACACATCGAAGATATAAATTGAACTTTAGATATTACATTGCTTTCTAAATTTCAATTTCTGAATAGACACACTCACTTTTCAATCTTAGATATAATTTGATACACGTTAAACTTTATCAAGGTATTTTATTGATTTTTTTGATGTTATTCTTGGTGACCATTAATTAAAACATACGCAACCTGCAACCCATATCAATTTATAACTCTGCGCACATGGTTTTGCCTACATATAGAAGCTTCTAGCCTATTTTTAAGTTTCCAGTCAGAAAGATAGAAACAGATGGAAAGCAGTTCACAACTTAAATCAAATATTTCATTATGAGGATTGATGGCTGATTTAAAAAAAAATCTAAGCCGCGTTCTGTAGGAACATTATAGGACTTGTTTATATACTATGTCTCAGTTGATGAAAATATTGTAGGTAACTTATAAAACAATAAAAGTAGGTCATCAAAGGCAATTCCAATAATAGAGATATCTACGAATATCAAAACACATCGTTCTCAATTAAATTATATGGAAAAATACTACTAATGTACAATAACATTCTGCGATTGTTATAGTATTCAATACTATTTGTAATGCTTCATATTTTGTAATATAAAAATATAGTACAATATAAGCCGAGCCGTTTTCTTGTTCAACCTTATTTGTTTAAACTTTAATAAGATTTTTTATACCTGAACCATCACTAAGGCCCAGAGTCCAACTGTCCGGGCACCGTGGGGCTAACAGGGAATACAGAGACATGCAGTTTCTAGTAAAGGAACACAGGCTTGTCCTAGTTTTTCGAAACGATAATCTCCACTGATTGAACTATTGAGCAATATGTAGCGAGTGATTCTGTACTTAGAATTTAGCCTATATTTTTTGATAAACTACGATAAAGAATCGCTGAGACTTGTACTTCCTAAGCGAAGCCAAATGGCTGTACAGCCACGTTCTCATGGAGCAAAAAGACGACAGCATGGTATACTTTCGATCTCTTTCGTGACTCTTGTTTTAAATGGGGAGTGGAAAGTGATTTGGAGAATGTCGTGGACGGTTCACATAATCACGATTCAGTTTATTTGAAGGAGCCTGACTGATAGTTGTAGTTATTTGAGTTCAGAATAATAATAATAATAATAATTTTCTAACGCTGAAATATGAAATGAACACCTCGAATATTTAAATTTTAAACCAGGACAATCTACTGAGGTTTTAGTCAATAGGAGCTGGTGATAAAACGTGGCTGTATTATTTTGACGATGTGGGCATTTGACGGCGATGAGTACGAGCCCCTTCCCACTTCAGTTGGCCCAACTATTGAAATCTTAGTTTTTTTCTTATTTAACACAAATAATAAACATGTAGCAGGGTGGTATAGGTTTAAAATATTAACAATGAATATTTTGAGAATATATAGTAGAAAATACCAACTTCATCACTCCCTAATCAAATTTGCAGCATAAAAATAACACATGTTGCAATTAGAGCATATCAACCTATTTACATTTCAATGCAAAATAAGTCTATAACGCATAGGTGGCTGTGAAAAATAAAAACCATGACAATTGTTTTTATTAATCACAGCTGTCAGAATACGTTTAAAATAGTTTTGGGTAGTTAAGGTTTTCAAAATGGGTAGAGGAAAGGTTATTAGTGAGAAAATTCGGTTACTGATAATTAAATTTTTTAATTCTGGGAAATCAAACTCAGAAATTGCAACTTTGTAAGACTTATCGCGGTACAGTGTGAGAAATATTGTTAGAAGATATAACGTAACGGGTTAAACAAATATTAGGCCACGATATGTGAAAAAAAGTAATATTACAAATGCCGACCGAAGAGCATTAAGAAGAATAATCGTGAAAAACAGGCGTGCCAATTCTTTACAATTAAGTGCTCTGTGGAGTGACGCTGTTGGAAGGAGAATTTCGAGGACCACAACTCATAGAGAGGCCCACAAACTGGGATTTACCACTTGCCAAGTAAGTTTTCTTATAAAAAAGTGAAATTTCCAGCAACCATTATGGTCTGGGGCAGTATGTCATCAAAAGGAGTAGGAAAACTTCATTTTATTGATGGAAATGTACGTAGTCGTGCCATAAGTTCTGTCCCATGATAATCTCATGATAAAAATGAAACAAGATAAGATATATTTATATGAAAGATATTATTTATTCGACAACATTTTTAGAATTCATAATCAAACAGTTTTATTCAAAATGTCCCCCCTTGGCCTTCACACACTGCTTCAATCTCGCGGGCCACTCATCTATCACTGCACGCACAGCTTCCAAAGGAATAGCTGCCGCTGATCGGATCAAATCCGCTTTCAGGGACTCGATATTACGGTGGGCTTTGGAGCAGGCCAACTGCTCTAGCAGGTCCCACAACTTGTAGTCTAAAGGATTGAGGTCCGGACTCCCTGAGGGCCAATCTTCCGCAGCAATGAACTCTGGCACATTGCTTTCCAGCCAGCGCTGCGTACTCTTAGCCTTGTGAGCGGGGGCGGAATCCTGCTGGTAGACCCAGTGTTGGTTGGCAAACAATGTACCACTTAAAGGCTTGACGATAGGATCCAGTATGTCGCTCTGATAGTTTGCCGCTTTTGTTTTCACGCCCTGTTTACAGAAATGGAGCTGAGTGACCCCTTCGTAGGACACCCCCCACCAAACCATGACTGACGCAGGGTGGTGGCCTCTCTCAACTCTCGGAATGATCTCCGAAGCTTCCTGTGAACTCCTTGCATACACTTTGTCATTTTGTCGGTTGAATTTTTCTTCTATGGTGAAGATTTTCTCATCCGTGAACAAAATCTTTCGGAATCCCCCAGCTGCGTACCTCTCCAAGAGCTTCTTGGATCTTGTCGCCCTGATGTGTCGCAAGGTGGCCGTAAGTCGCTGGCCCGTACGTCTCCGGTAAGCCCCTAGCCCTAGGTCTTGTTTAATGATGCGCGACATCGTCCGGACAGGAATCTTCATTTCCCTGGATAGGATCTTCTGCTTCCGGAGTGGTTTCCTTTGAATCCTGGCTTTTACGGCTTTGATGGCTGCTGGAGTCCTTACTTGACGAGATCTTCCGCTTCTTGGCCTGTCATCAACAGAGGACGTCTCATTGTACCGCTGAATGGTCCTAGACACAAATTTACGCGATATTTGAAGGCCGCGTAAGAGTTCAAAAATCTGACTAGCACTGTGATTACACTTATGTAAAGCTATCACTGCAATACGGTTCTCTGCCTTGCCCCACTCCATCGTTATGCTTCGAGAGATCAATACAAACTGAGGTATATGTAATTATCCGAAAAGCGCTTAATCAACTGACACCACAATGTAAACAATCGGACAAGTATTAACAGGTCTACACTTGTTTGAAAACGAGGGACAGAACTTATGGCATGACTACGTAGATACAAACAACTATTTGGCAATTTTAGAAGAATCGCTTTTACCAGTGATGGAAGAATGTTTGACATCCGGCCAAGATTTTGTGTTTCAGCAAGATGGTGCAGCGTGCCATACCTCAAAAAAGGCTATAAAATGGATGGAAGAAAATAATCTACCACTTTTGAAATGGGTTTCTAGCAGTCCAGATCTGTCACCTATTGAAACTTTGTGGCACGAGATGAAAAAGGTTCTACGACAACATCCTGCTCGTACAATCACCGAACTGAGACAAAAGCTTCAAGAAATATGGGATTGTTTTACACCAAATTTTTTACAAAACTTGGTTAACACTATGCCCCAAAGAATTTCAGCCGTAATAAAAAATAAAGCTGATGTTACCCAATGGTAATCTTTCAATTGTTGCTTTGTTAACTTCGCGCATTTATTCGCGCATTGTTTATTTGTTCAGATGTTCTATTAGTTATAGGTCTAAGTGATTTCAAATATGTATTTTTTACGACTAGAGTGTATCTAAAATGTTTTTGAGAAAATAAATTGTTTTAGAAGTAAACAGTTTCGTCATGTTTAGTTTATAAAGGCATATTTTCTTACATATCTTGAAGTGGGAAGGGGCTCGTATTCGACGAAGCCCAATCACAGACGATCGGTTAGAAAAAGAATGATTTCTATGTTCTTCGGTCACCGATATCTTATAAAAACTGCCTACGGACTCTGTTCAGCAGGAGGGGATCTATGTAATATTTTAGGCGATTGAAATTTTGAAATTGAAGTGCGAGGGGGGGGGGCATCTGCAACTCAAATTGGTGAGCGGGGAGAAGTTCATTACAACAGAAAAATTGAAGCAATAATTGGAGCAATTGTTTATAAATGTGAAGTGAAGGGCATTATTTTGAGAAACAGTAACATTAACATAATGAATGACAAGACTTATCTAGTGACCTACGTACAGTTCTTTAACATCAGATGGTGTCTAACGCGTCCCGGGGGGAATACGAGGAGGTATCCAAAAATAACCGGAATAGCATTGCATTGGGCGAACACATTTCTGCCCCTAGAGGCGTACAGCGCAACTCATTACCAGTGCAGTGCCACCTAAGTTGTCGATCTGGCTTGATTCGTTCCTCTGTATTCATTATTTTTGCTAGAGCTGTTTCGTGATTGTTTCGTTTTTTTACGATGGCAAGCTTCAGTGAGCAACGTGCAGCTGTGAAATTTTACTTTCTAATTGGAAAAATGCTGCTGAAACTGTTTTAATGTTGAAAATAGCTTACAAAGATGATGTTATGGGTAAGAGAGAGAGAGCTTTTGCTATTTGCAGGTTTTAAGACGATTGCGAAACAGTGTTCGTCAAAAAAAGTCCCGATTTGAGACAGTTAGGAGACTGGTTCTTCCAGCACGTTAATGCACCTGCGCACACAGCCATCTCTGTTCGACAGTTTCTGGCTAAAAATGGCATGGTTCCACTGTCGTCTCGCACCTTATCCGCCTGACCTGGCTCCGTGCGACTTTTTCTTATTTCCACGGATGAACAGGAGCATGAAAGGATGCCGCTTTGACGACATTGAAGAAGTCAAGAAAAAACGAGGGAGGAGCCGTCAGACATTTCCAAGGAAGACTTCAAAAAATGTTTCGAGCAGTGGAAGCACCGGCGGGACAAGTCTATTAGTTGTAGTGGACAGTATATTGAAGGAGATAAGGTTACTTTGTGAAAAAGTTGAAAATAAATAGCTTTTAAAAAATAATTTGGTACCCGTTCGTATATCTCTATTTCAAAAATATGATAGATAAACGCATTTGGTACGAAACCATCAAATTGTTGTCGTTATTGCTCGACGTTGTCCACACAGTCACACAACACCACTTCACGTCCTCTATGCATTTTACTCGCATTTCCCGAACGGATTTCCACGGAAATCCAATTGATTTACAAAACAAAAAGCGGACTTTTAGGCGACCACAGTGAACCACTGTCGCAAATAATGGAGATGTCACTAACAAAAGGAATATTATCAGGTTTATATAAAAGCGATATCTGTCAATGACAATGTTATAGAGGTACTCCTAGACAGGCCGGAATAGATTATATTTTATAATGTAGCAGTAGTATTGCATACAGGGTGTTCCAGCGAGTGATTACTCGAAAAGGTAACATAAGACAATTATAAAAATTTGGGATTATTCGTCTAAAATATTCCCAAAATGGTGGGCGCTTTCGCGTGTACTAGATGTAGATACCAACGTGCATATTTGAAATGGAACACCTTGTATATTATTAATTTTTTAGATTCTACGTGACATTCTAAGCAAGTTGGTATCTACTTGCGGTTCAACAGCAAGTGTCACAATTTTGAAAATATTTTAGTCGAATTGCACCGATCATATTACAGGGTGCGGCAGAGAGGATGGACGGTTTTAAAAAAATCATAAAATAGTTAATTTTCACTCGAAAACAAATTTATTGATGGAATCAGGTTCACAAGGAAATAGCATTTGAGAGAGTCAAGTGTGGAAAATCACATCAGGCATGTGGTGGCCGAAATCGTTGATGCAGTGCTGGAGGCGTTCTTGGAAGTTCGCGTGGACTCTCTCCAACATCGCTCTCTCAACTTGGGCGACTTCCACGCGAATTTCGCACTTCAATTCGTCCAGAGTTCGCGGCTTGTTCGCGTATACTCTAGCCTTGAGGTGTCCCCATAAGAAAAAATCGCATATGGATAAATCTGGGGACTGAGAAGGCCAATGTACATCGCCAAACCTGGAAATAAGGCGTCCAGGGAAGAGAGGGCGAATAACGTCCATGGATGCTCGGGCTGTGTGGGCGGTCGCCCCATCCTGCTGGAACCACACACGTCGGATTGGAACACGTCGCCGTCGTAATTCAGGGAGAAAGAAGTTGGTGATCCTGTCGACGTAGCGCTCCGAGTTCACGGTAACATCACGACCATTACCGTCTTCGAAGAAGTAAGGGCCAATGATGCAAGTTTGCGATACAGCGCACCAAACCGTTACTTTTGGGCTGTGCAGCGGTCTTTCGTGTAACTGTTGCGGATTTTCATTAGCCCAATAACAACAATTCTGCTTGTTAACCATGCTGTTTAGGTGAAAGTGGGCTCCGTCACTCATAAACAAAATTAGGTTCTCATTTTGATCGATCAGTACTTCCATCTCACGTACGAAGTTCATTCGTTGTGTATAATCTCCGGGCTGTAACTGTTGCATAATGGTCAATTTGTAGGGGTGAAAGCGGAGATCCATATGCAAAATTCGCCTTACCGAACTAAGGCGAAGTGCAGCAGCATGTTTCCGGGCAGATCGAGTCAGACTGCGAAGAAAGACCTGTCGAACGCGTTCAACATTTTCAGGCGTTCGAACTGTTCGCGGCGCTCCTCTTGGTCTTCTGTTGATCAGCTAACCACGCCTACGAAGTGATTCAATCCAACGAAAGATGGTGTTTCGAGAGGGAACAGCTCTATTCCGATGAATGTTGAAGTGGTGACGAAACTCACGTTGCACGACGATGACTGACTCATTATTTCGGACGAAACAATCATAGGTGAAAACGCGGTGCTCCACCGTTCAAGGCTCCATAACGACAACTGGTAAAATAATGCTAGGATCTCACGAGTCAAACGGCACCCTCCCCACCTCTCTCGTAGACGGAGAGTACTACCCATCCCAAAAACGTCCGTCCTCTCTGCCGCACCCTGTATAACCCTATATAGGTATTGCATCAGGTTTTTGGGTAGTTGACCGCTGCAGTTCCACGTGGGATACCCTGTATAGAAGTAGATTTTACTATCGCAATAAATGGGATGAAACCATATTTATGAAAGATATGTAATTAAAATATATGCAAAAGCAAATATTCGCTGTTCTAGCAACAGCAAACCTACGCCATTCCGGCTTCACCTTGATTTTGACAACGGTTCCGCTACTTTTGTGTCCTCATCGGAGCAACTGCCACACAACTGACAGTTTCGCTTTGAGGTTGCGGATAAAGTAACTGATTTGTTTTTTGGGAAGGATAGGTCCTAAGAAGCTTGGGCATATCAATATTCTATTGCTTCTGTGATTAGTCTAGGAGCAGCCACTGAGGTGACGTGTGCCGTTATAATATTCTCTCAGTTTGAATAAGTGAATATCATTGGGCATCAATGGCAGTATATCAAAATTAGGTCATCCGATCCAGTTCGTGCTCGTTTTGCCGCCATATTCAAAAAATATGTTTGCAATTTCTTCATTTTTTAAAACAACGTCCTTATGACCACAAGTTGTGGTGTAAACTTTTTCTGAAAATGATTAGGAGCCTCTGTGAAAAAAAACGAAATTTGAGCGATTTTCATTTTTGTTTATTCTTAGTCGTTAGCATAGAAGTAACCATGTGTGAAATTTTTTTCGAGATGTAGATGTTATATAAGATTCAAAAAACATCTCATTTTTTAAATTTTTATTGCAATACTTCCTCGCCAGTTGTGGCCATTTTTAAATACGTCGGCCAAACAATTACGATTTGGATCGCGTTAACTCAGAATCAAGAATTCTAATCAACTGTGCAAATATCCAGTATGGCAACCATTAGAAAAAATAAAGTTGATGCTGGACGACAAGAGACGAAACGTCATATTGAAATTCCAATCATACCATCTTGTAGATGAGAAAAAGTGGAAATCTTAATTGCAATTACCAAATGCCATATTTAAAAAATATGTTTGCGATTTCATCATTTTTTAAAATGACGACCACAACTTCTCGAGTAAACTTTTTCTGAAAATGATTAGGAGCATCTGTCAAAAAAACGAAATTTGAGCGACTTTCATTTTTGTTTATTTTTTGCACTTAGCTCCTCCGCCACTACGATACGAGGGATGTCTTTTGAGTTTTGCATATAGAAACATAGTAGGTTGCGCGGATCGAACGTCAGTACTAAATCTTAACCTCTCTTAACTCTTCAGTAAACTTAAATTCAAAGTTTCACAACAATACGTGTAGTGTTCTCACTACAGTGAATTTTTAAGTGTCACCAAGTCATTGGAAAATGGAACTCAACCGAGAAAATTTTCGCGCCATAATTTATTACAACTTTCAGAGACAATTATCGCAACAAGAATGCCTTGCTGAGTTACTGTCTGTTTTCGGCAACGAAGCGCCACATCAGTCGACAATTTCCCGTTGGTATGGAGAATTCAAACGTGGACGGGTGAGTCTTAGCGACGATTCCGGGCTGGGTGCACCAAAAACGGCAGTCACCCAGGAAAACGTCGATGCTGTGCGCAAACTCATCATTGAAGATATACATGTGACATATCGCGAGATTAAGGCGTCCTTGAAGATCTCAAAGACCTCAATTCAAAAAAATTTACATGTAGAATTAGGAGTAAGAAAATTAGTTTTTCGTTGGATACCCCACCTGTTGAATGAAGAGCAGAAAGCAGCCAGGGTTAATTGGTGTCAAAAAAGGCTTGACCGTTTCAATTCCGGAAACTCAAAAAATGTGTACAGCATTGTTAGTGGTGTGATGAATCCTGGATTTACTGTTATGAACCAGAAAATAAACGACAGTCGGCTGTTTGGGTGTTCCAAGGGGAAGAAAAGCCAACAAAAGTCATCCGTTCTCGAAGCGGGTCATATTTCAACAATTCCTCTTAATGAGCAAAGAACTGTTACTGCGGATTGGTATACCACCATTTGTTTGCCAAAAGTCATCCCCGAGCTTCGAAAAATCAACCCCGAAAGAAGAATCGTCCTCCACCAAGACAATGCAAGCTCGCACACAGCACAAAAAACCAGGCAGTATTTAACGGAAGGAAATGTGGAATTATTGGACCATCCTCCATATAGTCTCGATCTAAGTCCTAACGATTTCTTTACTTTCCCGAAAATTAAAAACAAACTGCGTGGTCAAAGCTTCCAGTCATCAGAAGAACCAGTTGACGCATTCAAAAATACCGTTTTGGATCTGCCAGCAAACGAGTGGAATAAGTGCTTCGAAAATTGGTTCGAGCGCATGCAGATGTGTATTAATCTTTGTGGGGAATACTTCGAAAAACAATAAAGTCATTTAAGACTACCTACGGTGTTGTTTTATTTCCATATGCAAAACTTAAAAGACATCCCTCGTACTGTTTGTGCATACACTTTGAAGCTGGGCGGCAAGGGAACAAGGAACAAAAACCCTACTATCCGAGTTTTATTTACAATACTTTATACATTTTCCATGCATAATCACTGCAGGTGTTTATTCAGAATTCTTACTGTTTGCTTCTTCAACGTGTCATTCGATGAGTGGAATCACTTTTCTTCAAATCGTTTATACCTTTTAAATGAGAATTGAATGGTAATTACTGAGTAAATCTACTTGACATTTTTGAGTGCTGTTATTTTTCCTAGAAAGTGTCCTCTCTAGAAGAAAATTTAGGCACTTTCGGGCAATTGGACGATAAATCATAAATCATTCTGGTTTACAGCAAATCAACATACCCCAACTTTTCCTAAATTGTCTACGTCATGCTGAAAAATGTTACATTCGAATAATGATTCTACTTGATTTCGAGCTTTGACAGTTTACTGGACGATAATCTTCTGACTAATTTGGCAGTCATCAAACAGTGAGAAGTTTCTGTACAGTGGATCAGTTGTCAGTAATCGGTCCAAGCTCCCTCAGCCAACTCGTAACGTTCTCATGTACGCAATTTATACAGTCAGTGAAGTGACAGTGACACCTAACTGAGTAAACTAGGTCATGACTTGTCATTGACTATTAGTTTGCTGATTGTCAGCAAACAGGCTGTACGAACCAACCATTAATGTCAGGAAAAAATTAAAACGGGAAAATTCAGGTTTTTCCACCTCTCTCCGGGAATGCTTCGGATTTCAAAATATAAGCGGCATCTTGTTAGTGACCTAAATACGCAACTTTGTCCCCATTTAAGCCACTCCGTATCTCTTACGAAAAACCTTTTTTTTTTAATTTTAACACCTTGTAGCTTGAGATCGAAGAATATGCGGACCTATGTTTATATAAACTTTTTGTCTCAAAGAAGCGCCTGTTAAATTAAAAGTACATAATTAACACCCGGTATATTAGTGAAAGCCCTTAGGCTAGATTTATATTCGTATATCCGTATATTAGAGAAATAAAAGATAATCAGTCTTCTGTAGTTAATGTCGCTCTCAGCGTACCAAATATACTTTTTTTATTCTATGGTAAGTCCATGCACAGCTTATCAGTTCGGTGATTTGTGGTTATTTAAAAACACGTAATATACATTGAGCTCATATGCACTGAATAGTGAATTACCTCTACCTTTTCTACGGTTTCGCCAGCAGCAAATTATTGATCCCGACTATTGTTTGCAAAGACCTTGATTCCTTGCTATACAACATATTTATTATCATTTTAAAGTTTTATAAATTGCTACCGTCGTCGATACTGCACCAAGCACGCTATTTCCCGTTTACATTCATATTGTGACACGGCGAAATGCATTACAAAATTTTGCTTTGGTATGAATGGTCGAATTATGCAATGTTTCCACAAAAAACAGTGTCAATCATAAATCTAGTGATTTAACACCCCTACCTGCACCACAGCGGGTGTTTCAAAATCGACCCCGACCAGTGGGATCTTGCAAACGGGTTTTAAAAATAATAGTTCTGAAGGTATTGCAGATATAACAGTAAGTGACATGTCAATGGAAAGGTAAAATATTCAAGATTTTAAGCATGTTGTTACAAATGTTCGATGTGGGCTCCTTGCGTCACACGACATATGTCCAACCGATAGTCCAGTTCGGCCCATACACGCTCCAATGTGTCCCGATCGATATTGTTAATAACAGTAGTAATGCATTCCCGGAGTTGACCCAATGTTGACGGCATGGGCAGTAGATTCGTTTGCTCCATACAAAAGTCCAGGTCTGGACGGCGTATTTCCGGCCATGTTACAGCAGGGACGGAGTTCGGTTGTTCCTTACCTGTTGAATGTGTTTCGAGCATGTGTGGTCACGGGCTTCACACCTAGAAGCTGGCGGCAGGCTAAAGTGGTATTCATTCCTAAACCGGGCAGAGCTAGATATACTGGCCCGAAGGATTTTCGACCGATTACTCTTTCATCTTTTGTGCTTAAGACACTGGAAAGGATAGTTGATAGATACTTAAGGGATGGCCCGCTGGAAAGGTGTGTCATTCATGCAAATCAGTTTGCATACCAAGCTGGAACATCGACTGATCTGGCCTTACACAATCTGGTCGGTAGGCTGGAGAAGACTCTAGATCAGCGAGAAGTGGCACTCGTGGCCTTTTTGGACATTGAAGGTGCATTTAATTGCACCACAACCGACTCTATAAGACATGCCTTGGTTAGACAGGGGGTTGGATCAATCCTAATACATTGGGTCCTATCTACTCTGGAGGGTCGGGTAACAACAGCTATGCTGAATGACGTAAGCTGCAGCGTGAGTGTAGCTAGAGGCTGCCCTCAGGGCGGAGTTCTGTCACCCCTACTGTGGTGTATCGTGGTGAACGAACTCCTCGTTAGGCTCAGCAGTATGGGTATCTACGCGCAAGCCTATGCTGATGACGTAAGCATAGTAGTTAGGGGACGTTTTTGTAGAACAGTCTTGGAAATTATGCAGGGCGCTCTGCGCTCCGTAGAATCGTGGTGTAGGGAAGTAGATCTTTCTGTTAATGCTGAAAAGACCGAGCTGATCCTATTCACTAGGAGAAGAAGGCTTGATGGGCTCGTCATGCGGACCTTCTTTGGGACTAGATTAGTATTGTCCCAGTCAGTGAAATATCTGGGAATTATCCTGGATTGTAAACTGAACTGGAGAGAGCATGTTGAATACAAGGTTAGCAAGGCTCGCAATTCAATGTGGGCTTGTAGACGTGTTGTCGGGGTAATGTGGGGGCTTAAACCCAAAGTGGTATACTGGCTCTACACGACGATAGTACGTCCATCTCTGTTGTACAGCTCCCTGGTCTGGTGGCCTTGCATTAGAACTGAGACAACTAAGGCCAAACTCAATAAAATTCAGCGTTTGGCCTGTATTAGTATTACAAGCGCAGTGCACACAACGCCATTGAGTGCAATGAAAGCTCGTTGGATCTCCCACCGTGGATCTGGTGATCCGCGGTGAAGCGAGAGTAGTCGCTCATCGACTGTGGAGTAAGGGCAGCTGGGCTTTCTTAAATCCTGTCAAGGGGCATACTGCCATCTTAGTCGAATTACAAAGGGAGGACCCCGTCCTTCTAAGCAGGGGTGATCGTATTCGTATTAATATCGCTTCAACCGCAAGTTTATTGTGGAGTATCCAACGAAGTGGGCTCAGGTGCTGGGGTCTCTGGGCCTAGAACTAGGCTATCTCTGCCTCTCGGTGGATACACTATTTTCCAGGCGGAAATCTTTGCGATTCTGGCTTGTGTATCTCACATTCTGGAGGAGGGAGGGCCTAGGAGAAGAATAACAATCTTATCCGACAGCCAGGCTGCAATGAAAGCACTAAGTGCCTGTAAGATTACTTCGAGTCTTGTATTGCAATGCAGGGAGGCTCTGGATTGCTTTGCAGCGAGGCATCCGGTATCGTTAATATGGGTACCGGGGCACGCTGGGATAAGGGGCAATGAGACGGCGGACACTCTGGCGAAGACAGGATCAGCCAGCAAGCTCGTTGGTCCTGAGCCAGCTCTAGGAGTGACCGCGCATAAAGCTAGGAGGAAAATAGAGACGTGGGTTGCAAGACAACACTCTCAGAAATGGAGAAGTATATCCAGACATCTCCGCCAGGCACGGGAACTCATTGAAGGGCCCAGTACTAAGGATGGGCGCTTCTGCCTATCTCTGGATAGAGCCAACCTAAGGCTGGTGGGACTGTTGTCTGGCCATAACACGTTAAGGCGTCACCTGCACGTGATGGGGGTGGCTGAGGATCCCTTGTGTGAACGCTGCGGAGTAGAGGAAGATACCTCGGCGCACGTGTTGTGTCGCTGTGAAGCTCTGCGCTACTATAGGCAGACTATACTGGGGTCCATTACTTTGGACCCTCAAGACGTCAAGGCGATTCTCAACTTCGCTAAAAGGGCGAGGCTTGTGATCTAACGATTGTAGAGGTGCATAAGGACCCGCTTAAGCGGCCTATGCACTGGCTCCTTATGGTGGCCGGAATGCCTCTAATATCAAGATTCATTCATTCTTGACCCAATGTTGTTGGCAGAGGTGGTATGTAAACCATATCTTTAATGTAACCCCAAAGGTAAAAATCGCATGGTGTAAGGTCGGGAGACCTGGGAGGCCACGCGAACAATACCAATTCTTGTGCAGTACCTCGGCCAATTCAACGGTGAGGCAGTGCCTCGTTTAAATACCGACGCACCTCATGATGCCAGTGAGGCGGAGCTCCATCTTGTTGGAATATGAAGTTGTTAGAATCTTCTGTTAGTTGCGGAAATAACCACAAATGCAAAATATCTAGGTAGGATGAACCGTTCACAGTATTTTCATGAAAGAAAAAAGGCCCGTACACTTTATTTTTGGATATTGCACAGAAGACATTCAATTTTGGAGAATCCCTTTCATGTTGCTCAATCATATGAGGATTTTCAGTGCTCCATATCCGAATGTTATGACGGTTCACCCTTCCACTTAAATGAAATGTCGCTTCGTCGCTGAATACCAGACAGCAAATTCGTCGTCTTCCATTGCCTACAGCATGTTAGATGAAAAATCAAGTCGCTTTACGTGGTCGTCAGATCGTAAGCTTTGTAGCATCTGTAGACGGTTTGAATCGCAATGGTTTCCGCAAAATTTTCCATACGGTTGGCTGGGGAATACCAAGTTCACTTCCGGCTCTGCTAGTGGACTTTCGCGGAGAACGCGTGAAACTGTGTCTAACTGCGTCTACCATTTCGTCAGGAACTCGTGGTCTTCCGGTACTTTTACGTTTAGTAATGGAACCTGTCTTCTTGAATTCGTAGACTGCTCTGATGACCTGGAGAATCAGTTCCATACCGCCGTAGGAATTCACGTTGCACTGTAACAACCGATAAACATCGCGCGTACTCTAACACACACAACGCTTTCTGCTGCATAGTCGCCATTTTGTATACTGAGCTCGTGGCGCTACCTAGGGAGGTAAAGCTGCGTTCGCAGTTCTAGTGATATGTCATTTGATACTATATTTGAAATACTCTCTGAAACCCGATGATTCTTTTGTAATAACCCTGTACATTTTTGGAATCAGTATTATAAACTCGATTCACCTGTGCAAGAAAAACAATATGGAGTCCTTTAGAAAAAATAGAGTTGATGCCATCCTTTCAAGGAGAAAAAGTGGCAATGTTGAAATGCAGTTTATTTCAAAATCCCATTACAAATGAAGTCAGGAAAACTTTTGGGAAAATTCGGTTGTTTCTGCCTCTCTCTGGAAGTGCTTTAAATTTCTTCTACTTTTTGTAAGTTACCTAAATAGAGAAATTGACCCCATTTAAGCGACTTCGTATCTCTTACCGTTTAAAATACCGTATATTAAAACGTCGGCCAATTAATCTTGTGCGCTTTCAATTTTCGATTGTTTTTATTTATATGCGTATACGCGGTACTACTCGTCGTTGCTTCTCAAGGCGGTCCGGAGGACCTTAGCCTTTAGGTCATAGTCACTGTAATGTCAGTGTCTGTCGTCAGTCTGATAGGTCTGGTGGCTCAGAAACCAGACAAGTTGTGGGGATGCGTATATGCAGTGATTTAGCTTTATATTATACCACTTGATATATTAAACCTAATAAAAAAGTCCATGACAACTTACGGTTTCCTTACTCGTATAATATATAATATTGATACCTTTAATTCCTTGTAAATGAGTGATTTAGTTGAAACTGTGAATCGATGTTGTTCATTAACGGACTTAATTTGTACTGGTTGAATCCAATTGGATTACCCCAAGGCCGGCGCTAACAAATTTCAACTAAGCACGCCACTGGTTTCTTTGTGGGTACGATCAAAGGAATTGATAAGCAATTGCAGAGCTATACAGATCAACCGCAGTAATAACTGGAAGGAATAAAATGTTCTCATAAAGAAGAACAAAACCGCATATTTTGATCCGTATGAAGGCAAATATATCCCGGTATTTGCATCGCAAATTTTCTTTAATCAAAAACTGTAGTTATTGTTATTTGTCTTGTCTCCTGAAGAATAAATTTAAGGTGAGCCAGGGGTATACCCACACTTCTGTTTAATTCCATTTTTTTATTTAGCGATTTTTTTTAGTTGTTAGTCTGAAACTACTTGTTTACGAGTAGGAGAAAATATTTTTTCAACTGAAAGTCCACACTGACAAAGAAGTAGTAGTAGCTTGTTTAGTTAAAACCCGAAATACCCTGATAAAATTTGATAACGCCGCCCCTGGGAAGATTGAGTCGAATATAACCAATACAGATTAAGCCTCCTAATGTCTACATCTACATCTAAATAACTCAAATAATTTAAGAGAAATTATAAATATATGAATAAATGAAAATAACACTCTGTAACTCGGTAGCGACACCGTAAATATTACATACAGTACTTCTAACGCATTCCACAAAAATCTCAAAAATCAATTTAGTGGTTCCTGGGTTCTGAGGTTTTCGTGTTTTCACATCGGTAGATCGCTACTATGAAGAAAATTTTCTCAAAATTCTTGTGTATCCGCAATCTTGAATAATCCAGTGCGTAAATCACGAATCTGATGTCACTTGTTCACTGAGATCGACGGTAGGCATCAAGAAGGTTGACTCTGGACTTCTTACGCAACGCAGTCGTCAGTTCATAAAGGATAAAGTTCAACACAAGTTCTACTAAGTACTAAGAAAAAAAATATTCACAACAGGTGCTATAGAAAAATTAAACCGATCAAGTAGGTCAAACAGGTCCATCAATTTACAATACATTACATTTTTTTACTTTATTTTAAAGCAAAAAACATGTGTTTTTTATATTTTATACAAAACACAGGTTTTTTGTTTTAAACGTTTTTTTTTGTTTTAAACATGATTTTTCTGATTTAAACATATAAAACGTTGTTTAAATCATATACTAAGTGACATATAAATCCGAACACACAGTTTAAATGGTTTTATTTTAATAAAATTTTGTATAAGTACTTAATGAAGCATAATAAGTAAATGATAAAAAATTTCAAAATGATTGTACTGCTTTAAAGCCCTTTGACCTTTAATAATGTGTGGATGCACCCTGATGTGCTACGCATTCTCCAACGCGCCTAGGCGTGCTTCTGATCGGTGGTCAATGTCCTCCTGTGGTATCTCATTCCAGTCAACCACCAACTCCTCTCGAAGTGCTTCTAGAGTCTGAGGAGGACGTTGCAAATTGAACAATCTCCTAACCATCATATCCCACACGTGCTCAATTGGGGATAAGTCGGGAGATCTTGGTGGCCATGGTAACAATGTGACATCATTATGTTGAAAGAAGTCTATTGTGACTCTTGCAACATGTGGTCGGGCATTATCTTGTTGGAAAGTTGGATCTGCCAGGGTATCAAGATAGGGTAAAAGATGGGGTTCTAGAACTTCGTGGATATAACGCTGCGCGTTCATGTTACCTCTGATGAAGATTAAAGGTGATCTGGAACCATAAGGTATAGCACCCCAAACCATAACTCCAACAGTGTGATGAACATGTCTTTCAACAAAAAACTGTGGATTCCTCCTTTCACCACGTCGCCTTCTAACCCTGGCACGACCATCGTGCATGCCTAAACAAGATCGAGACTCGTCACTAAAGACAATACTGTTCCATTCCTGATCCCAGAGTGACCGTTGTCTGCACCACTCAAGGCGATTACGTCGGTGTTCTCGAGTTAAAGGGAGGACCCAGTGTGGCCGGTATGAAAACAAGCCAAAACTTCTCATTCGTCGGTAAACACTTCGCATGCCAATAGATCTTCCGTGTTCTGCAAACCATTCATTTGCAATGGACCTGGTAGTGGAGACACGGTCCCTTAAGGCCAATAATCTTAGGCGGCGATCTTCACGGTATGTTGTTCTACGGCGGCGTCCAGTGCCCCTTGCTCTTTGCGTACGGCCTTCTCGAAGCCATGCCTGACAACACCTAAGCACAGTGTCTACACTTCTTTGCACTCTAACTGCAATTGCCCGAAAAGAAAGTCCAGCTTCCCGAAGTTCCACTATAAGGCCCCTATCAAACTCACTAAGTTGACGAAATCGTACAGGTCTCCGTACTCTAGGCATCGTAACCGATCGTAAAGGATGTCAAGAACCAAAATCCGCCAACGCTGATTCTTTACTGCGGCTGAAATATTCATTTTTAGAGCGTTAGTGAATTAAAAAAAAGCAGTATAAAAACCGGAATGTCCAACTGATAAGGCTGAAAATTTTTTCACTTGTTATTTACAGTAAGATAAATACATTCACCAAATTTTATTAAAATAAAACCATTTAAACTGGGTGTTCGGATTTATATGTCACTTAGTATATTTTCCATAATATTACTTGAAAATGTTCGATCTATTATTCTACTAAATAATAGATACCTTATTTAAAGTCCGACTAAACTGTGGCGATCAGCTCTTACGAATTACGTCGCGCCACGCCGCCGTTAGGCTGTGCCGGTGAATCCCCGAAATAAGAAAACCAATTGCAATGAGGAACTATTGGCCTGGGGGAACCTCAGACTACTATTTATAAATTCGACTTGCAAGTTGGCTATTGCAATAACGTCTACTGTAAGTTATTTTGTGGTGTTCTTTTTTTGAAAAATGTCGTCTACAAGAAGGAAGAAAGATGCCATTTGGTCCTATTTTGATGTTAAAGATAATAACAAAAAATCAGCGACTGTTAAATGTAGAAAATGTAAAGTAATTATGGCTGCGTATGAAGAAACATATTCAAAAATGTGTTCCATCTGAAAATTCTCAGCTACCAATGTCAATTATCTATGATTCTGAGTCAGATGAGGATTTAACGCTAGATGAGATATCCAAAACTCAAAAATATTCAAAGAATGCTTACCCAGATAATAATACAGGTAACTTTGAATTTTAAATTTTTACCAATTTAAAGACAAATGCCCAAGACTATTTAAAAAAATTAAAGTATGTCGCATTTGCTTTGAACAAAGTCCAAAGAAACACTTGCACTATAGGAGAGGCTACAGAGATATGGCTAGAATTTTTAGAAGCATTCGAGACTGAACAAGCAAATGGAGAATTTTCGGTAAGTGATACGAATAAAGTCGAGGAGCGTATGAGAATGGCTTTGACCCCAGCTCATTTTTTTGGCAAATTTGCGTGATCATCGCCTTAGAGGCAATAAACTTAGTCAAGAGCAGATAGAAACAGGCATGGAATATGTAGAAACCATCATCCAGAAGCATTGCCAATTATTATTAGTTACCAGGCAAAGTGTGTACCCTTTAAACCATATAATATGTTTTCTAAACATCTATTTGAGAATGTAAAACCATTCGCATAGTGGCGTTCTATGAAAAATATAAATACCACAGAATGGGAAATTGCTCAACAGCTTCATACAGGTATTGCATCGTCAGCAGCCAACATAGAAAGACTCTTCTCATCATAGGGTTTAGTCCATTCAAAACTACGTAATCGGCTAAGCAATGTCAAAGCTGCTAAGTTGGTATCAATTTTTAAAGAGCTTAATTCCATCGTGGCTGAGACTGAAAGAATGTGAGGAATTTGTTAATGCTTGTATGCAAAATGTTCAAGTTTTCCAATTTTTGCTGTGTTCCTATTATTAATAAATAAATAATATTTATGTTAAAAAGTTTGTATAATGTATTTGAGAACATTTCCTATTTTTATTTATTATATTAATAAAGAAAAAGAAGAAAAAACGCTTGTTTAATTTAAATGTTTTAAACTGTTTAAAACAATTGATTAAAACAAAATGTTTAAAACGAAACAACCCTGTCTGTTAGGCCAAAATTGGCGAACTTTTGGTTATTTTAGTCTGAATATAACATCAAAAAGACATAATATCTCATTTTCGAATTGTTTCGCGATTACAATGTTGCCTCGCCCACTGGTGTATTATTTTAACTTGTTAAGGTAATATGTAGTATGATGTCGTTATTTGATGTGATTCAGCGGAGGCGTTTGCGATCTTTGGTGACACTTCTTTTAAGGGGTAGTTCAGGGAGATCCCGAGTATTGAGCAGGTGTTTCATAGGAATTGTTGCACTTTTTCTAGCTCATTCGATCCAGGAATGAATACCTAGAAATATAAATCACATGCTGTCAACGAACAATCGTCTTGAAATGATCTCGGATAGTGTGATGTGGTCAGTAATTGTGTGTTCTTTGTAAAGCCATATTGAGGATTTACAAACCCAAACAAGGTTTTATCACGCAAGGCATATCGATTTTTAGTTGGGGGGTTGTAAGCGACCGTGATTTGGCGGGCTATATCTAGAACAGGGGAAAATAACCGGTGTGTGAGTTATAAAATTTGCTCGTAAAATAAATTCGCAATTTGTGCGCGCGGTTTATTTACGGAACGCCGATCATCTTCGATAATGTCTGGGTCTTCCAAATTACGGATAAATTACATGTCATCACAAAATCGTTCAAGAAGTTGTAATATTCTAGTCTGGGATTCAGAGTTCTTCACATATTAATCAGTGCAAATTCGATATTCATGAAGATTTAGGCATTCAAATAAGTACGTCCAAAAATCTAGAAGTTGTTATAAAGGGAGGGCCATCCGTTGGTTTCGTTTTTAAATTGGTATTAAAACTACACTCTTCAATAATATGTAATACTCGATACTTTATTCAAAAGAATACACCTTCCGATTATTTATGAAAAACAATTTCAGTTAAATGCCTGCCACGGCTGGCCTGGCAGTACTCCATCCTCTTAACCCAATTTTGAAGCACATTTTCGATAGTTTGTGGGTCTATTTCATCAACAGCTCGACGGATATTTTCCTTAGGAACATCAACTGTTTCATTATCGTTAGTGTAACAGCGGTCCTTGACAGTACCCGATAGGAAGTAATCTATGGGCATCAAATCACATATGCCAATGAACGTCTCCAAAACGGCTGATAACCCGATGACCGAACTGTGCAAAAGATCAATTGTTTCACGGCTGGTGTGGAATGTTGCGCCATCCTGCTGGAACCAGAGATTGTGCAAGTGCATGTCGTCTAATAGTGGCCACAAAAAACTCCTCAACATATCTCTATAGCACTCCCCGTTTACCGTCACGCTGTTACCATCTTCATCTTGAAAAAAGTAGGGACCAATAATCCGACCACTCCAAAAGCAACACCAAATAGTCACTCTTTTTGGATGCATTGGTTTTTTATGACATGTGGATTTTCAGAACCCCAAATACTAAAGTTCTGCTTGTTACCGTGGAAATGGGGTTCGTCCGAAAAGATGATTTGACGACGAAAATTGAAGTTTGACACAATATATCTGTCAATATGTTGAGCATGAAAGTGTTACCAACCGTCAAAATAATACCAACTTAAAAAAAACAAGTGATAGCCCACCCTATAGATCTTTTCATGATTTTTGGCGGGACACGGTAAAACTACAGGAATTATTTTCGTACATCTGTCTATCTCACATATACATATGCAATCTGCCCCTATGCTTCGACGAGTGTTTTTAGTTTTAACTCAACGTCTTGATTTTTCTCGCCAACGAGTGAGTCTTTCACGTTTATACCTGTCACTGTCCATATGATAATTTGGTTGTCATGGTCGATTTGAGTTTACCATTTTTGATCTTAGATATAAAACATTTTGCTCCACGTGGAGAAATAAGGTACTTTGATGTTGAGCTTAACAAGAGGCTATCAGCAAGATCTTACATCAACTCTCGCCTACGTAGAGCTAAAGCAGCACTTGTGATGTTGGATCGCATAACCGGATGGAAATCAAATGTCGACGTTAACGGTGCGAGTAATAGACCCGTGCATTTTGGAATATGTAACTGTGCAAGTTCTACCATGGCTTGAATTTGCTTGAAGAAAGCCTATAAGGATGCAGGGAGATTTCCGCGTTTTCTTCCATCGAGACAACATTGGGAAGTGCTCGAAAAGGATCCCTACCATATCAGGATAGCAAATTTGCATCAGAAAATGTTTGTGAAGCTACATGAACTAATCACAGACCTACATGTCCACTTAGCTCCTCAGCAGCCAGGGTATTAAAAAGAGAGGACAACTCAATGCCTTGCAACCCCCCCCCCCCCCACAAGGACTGGAGGTGGGCGGGAATTTCTCCGGCCTTAGCACCCTCCCACTGATGGTAGCTACCTTAGACCATCGAATGAGATCGCTCATGTCAGATATCTGGCACAAATAAATTAAAATTACACTTTTTCGGAGAGACTAATGAAAACTTCCGCTGGTGAAGATGCAGACGGGCATCACGCAGACGGCCTCGACGGCCTATGTGTTGCCAGCTTTAAAATAAAGCTTTGTCATGTTAGGTAAGTAAGTAATGGCTGAAGATACAACTACAATGTCGAAAGTCTGTTTTAAATTTATAGAAGTGTTTTCAAAAAGTGAAGGAAAACAACGGTCCCCAATCATCAAATTCATGTGTGTATGTACCAGAGCGAGTAGCAGCTGAGTTAAGGATCTGCTTGCGCAATGTGCAAATGCCTCTAAAATTAGCAGATCAATCTCAGCAGAACAAACGTTTGATTATTGGTTAATTAAATGCTCAATTAGTGCTTGATTAATGCCCAAAAGAGAAATTAGATGCTTTCCTTCTTTTCGAAAAAATGAATGTTCTGCTAACTTTAAAAAAGTTTGCACACTATGCTGAAAATGTGTTAAATGATTAGTAATGAAGGTTCTATAGTCAAAGTGCTAATTACATAAATGTACTACGTAAAGCTGAAAACACAAATTGTTAAGAAACTTTTTTCGTACGAGTAAAATTTTGTTATACGAGCCCCTTCCCACTTCAGTTGGCCCAAGTATTGAAATCTTAGTTTTTTTCTTATCAAACACAAATAATAAAAATGTAGCAGGGTGTTATAGGTTTAAAATGTTAACAATGAATATTTTGATAATATATAGTAGAAAACACCAACTTTATCACTCCCTAATCAAATTTGCAGCATAAAAATAACACATGTTGCAGTTACAGCATATCAACCTATTTTCATTTCAATGCAAAATAAGACTATAACGCATAGGTGGCTGTGAAAAATAAAAGCCATGACAATTGTTTTATTAATCACAGCTGTCAGAATACGTTTGAAATAGTTTTGGGTAGTTAAGGTTTACAAAATGGGTAGAGGAAAGGTTACTAGTGAGAAAATTCGGTTACTGATAATCAAATTTTTTAATTCTGGGAAATCAAACTCAGAAATTGCAACTTTGTTAGACTTATCGCGGTACAGTGTGAGAAATATTGTTAGAACATATAACGTAACTGGTTCAGTTAATATTAAGTCACGATATGTGAAAAAAAGTAATATCAAAAATGCCAACCGAAGAGCATTAAGAAGAATAATCGTGAAAAACAGGCGTGCCAATTATTTACAATTAAGTGCTCTGTGGAGTGACGCTGTTGGAAGGAGAATTTCGAGGTCCACAACTCATAGAGAGGCCCACAAACTGGGATTTAGCACTTGCAAGGTAAGTTTTCTTATAAAAAAAAGTGAAGTAAGAACCCTAAAGAAAAGCCACTATTAACTCCACTGCAAAAGAAAAATCGGCTTAGATGGGCTAAAGAACATAGACAATGGACACCTGAACAATGGTGTGCAATGCAATGGAGTGATGAGGCCCGATTCGAAATTTGTGTTGATGACAGTCGCAGTAGAGTTATTCGCAAAAAAATGAAGCATTCAATGTTGACTGTCTGAAGAGAAAGGTGAAATTTCAAGCATCCATTATGGTCTGGGGCAGTATGTCATCAACAATGCTTGACATCCGGCCAAGATTTTGTGTTTCAGCAAGATGGTGCAGCGTGCCATACTTCAAAAAAGGCTATAAAATGGATAGAAGAAAATAATGTACCACTTTTGAAATGGGTTTCTAGCAGTCGAGATCTGTCACCTTTTGAAACTTTGTGGCACGAGATGAGAAAGGTTCTACGACAACATCCTGCTCTTACAATCACCGAACTGAGACAAAAGCTTCAAGAAATATGGGATTGTTTTATACCAAATTTTTGCCAAAACTTGGTTAACACTATGCCTCAAAGAATTTCAGCCGTAATAAAAAATAAAGGTGATGTTACCCAATGGTAATCTTTGAATTGTTGCTTTGTTAACTTCGCGCATTTATTCGCACATTGTTTATTTGTTCAGATTTTCTATTAGTTATAGGTCTAAGTGATTTCAAATATATATTTTTTACGACTAGAGTGTATCTAAAATGTTTTTGAGAAAATAAGTTGTTTTAGATGTAAATAGATTCGTCATGTTTAGTTTATAAAGGTGTATTTTGGTACAAATCTTGAAGTGGGCCAACTGAAGTGGGAAGGGGCTCGTACATTGGAATTGAATAATCATAGCATTAATAGAAATTTCTATCCCCCGTTGAAATTTCATCCTATGAGTATTGAATTCAATATTACTCGAGAATGCCAGATGTATATTTTTTGTAAATGACATGTTCTGCTCACTTAAGTTTCGAAATTTTCGGGTGTTTTTCGATTTTCTCCGAAAACTGACTCGAATTAAGTGCTAAATTAATGCTAATACCAAATAAATAATTCAAGAGAAGTATTATTTTCATTCCTTTTAGAACGATATAAGAAAAGATATATTTTTAATTGTGAATTTTCCGATTTTCTCGTAATACTAAATTTTTATTGAAACCTTGTTATTCACAGCATGGGATCTTTTGTAAACTACATGTTCTGTTAAAAATGTTCGATCATTTCTCAATTTGCCGAGGAAACTGATTCGACTAGAATTAATTGCTAATTGAATGCTAATTAAATGCTTCGGGAGAAGTATTACAAATTTCATTACTTGGAGCGACATGAGACAAGATTTCCCTTGATCGTAGATTTTCGGATTTTCTTGTAAGTATAGAATGTTACATTCCTCGTTGATATTTCCACTAAAACCTCGTTATCTACAGCATATTATGAGTTTTAAATTAGAATTTAATCGAGAATGGCAGACATAATATGAACGTTTTGTATATTACATGTTCTGAGAACTTTTGAATTTAAAAATTTTCGTTAATTTTTAAATTTTCTTCAAGGTCTACATGTATTTGTCACCATATTCGAGAGACCAGTGTTGTAAGGATGCTTGGAGAATTTGCAACCATTAAGATTCAAGTTTCTGAACTTTAGCAGAGAACAAAGTCTATTCCGAAAGTTGAGCGTTAAGTTTCTCATATGACCAACATAAGACTTATGCAGCAAAAGCCATTACGTCATTTTTCAAACTAAAAAGACAGTTTAACTGCACCATAACTTAATTGCCACTACCTTCTTTGTTGAAATTTATGACTCGAAGTTTCTAGTTAGAATAGTTCGCGTTAACTACCCAGGTAAAATACAATACGATACATACAAACTTTAAATGAGTATCTGCATGGTGCTTCAATCAATAAACTGTTCGACGATGAAAATAAGTATGTGCTAGTGTAGGAACGGCTGACAGTGAAATACAGGATGCTTGAAAACAGTAGAGAGTTTTCAGTGCAACAAAAATAACGAATCGTTAAGCCGATGATTACATTATTTTTGACATTGAAAACAAATAACAAAAGACCATATACAAACTACTTTTCGATTTACTTCTTGAATAAATTGCCATCAGACATAAAAACCTATGGTTATTAAAGTTAAAGTGCGAAATCGAGCAAATATTGATCGCAAAACCTTTTTATCATCGTAATGATTGTCTAAGTTGACCTGAATATTCTGTGGTGACTGAAGCGTCCAATATCATGTCTGTCCATACAATATCTTCAGTGTATGAAAGTTTAAATGTGATTTTTAAATTGTCTTTTTTACTATTCCAAAGCTTGAAACATTTCTATGTAATAAATATTTTTATGCTTTACTGTTTGAACTGTGTTTATGTGTAGAATGTTGGAATAAATATGTGTAGTGTCCTAATGTGTAATTTGTAAAAATACAACTGGTATCTTAGGCATCACATTTATAACAATTTTAATTGTTATTTTCAGACGCATTTTCAGAAATAATGACAATGCTTTTGTATCACTCTGTACATGTACTAGCACAGTATCATTACTTAGTGAAATAATGGATGTATTTTGCTGTTTTGCATAATTCAAAAGTTAATTTCTATGTCCATAATGCTAGAAGTCGTACATATACCAATCGAAAAACGTATACATTTCACGGAGGCTAAAAATAAAATTCTAGGAAGAGAATTTACGAAAAGATTTACATAAACGACAATTTTTAACTTCGTATAACTTGTAATACTAGTGGTAACATAATTTATGAGAGTTCATAATCATTCTTGGTATAATTATCAGATACACACAGTGAAGCATCACCGTTATTTTTGAAAATCCAATGCAAATGATGTTTTTGTTTGAACTACATATTTAACAATCTTTTAAATAAAGGAATGTTCAAAGTCGATTGCAAACAAAATTGCATAGTTTTAGTGCTTACTCATTTGACTACCACCATTGCCTATCAAAGCGACAAAGTTGTATCAACATGATAATAATACTTACCAGCGGACAGATCTACCTTCATCTTTGCAAATTACTCAAGAATACAGTCCCGAAATCGTCTAAATACCACAATTAACTACCAACACCCGAATTTTTTGTGAATAACTCTAAAAATAAGAATTTAATGACAGAAATGTCAAGTAATTAACTTATGTCAAGTCCACTTTTAGTATGCATTTTCATCTTAAGTAAAAACTGAAAGTAACAGTGAAGTCGTAGGCTTGCTCCTCGTTGATTGCATATGACGTCATACGCCACATATTGCTATGAAAGTATGACAAGTTCCAGTCGATCCGCCACTGGTTGAAACTATTTTGATAGAATTATGGGGAAAATTGGGAAGATATAATTATTTTATAGTCTGGCAACCGTAACCGCCAAAGCTTGTGACTCATCAGATTTTATTTATCAATAACTGTATTTACCAAACTAATAAAAATCATCACAGTGTTTAATGGCCGCAATTGCATGAACGTTTGGTTTTCATCAACAAATATTTGGATGAAAATAGCAGGGATATAGAGCGGTATTTTTTATAGAACTGTTATAAAGTTGCTAGACCAGGAAGAATATTTGCATCCTCTTAGAAAAGATATTCTGATTCTGTTTTTTAAACAGTCTTATTGAAAAGGTACCCCTTTTAATGAATCTACGTATTCCTTAAAATTGCGTGAAATGTTTCTTTTTTTGTTAATCTGAACCACAAAATGTACTTCTGACCTTTTCTCTAAACTTAATAGTTTTCGAGATAAGAGCGATTTAATATTTAAGAAGGTACAAATAATGCAATTTTCAACCCCGAAAAACAATATGAAAATGTTAATGTTTTCATAAATATTCTTCAAACATCCATTGATACAAATTGCGATTTTATCCGAAAACATATTGCTATGTACTACCAGAAGCTACCTATGAACACATGGAGAATTTAACGCTGACCTGAACAATAGTTTTCTTTCTACAGCGGTTTGAAGTAGACTACTACTACTACTACGTGTGGAGAATAGAAAAACTTCAAAAGTGTGCACTGATTAGATACTTGCATAGAAGTTGAATGGAAATGAAAGGATCAAGGCCAATAAGCGAGGTTTTTGCTCCTGAATATAACTCAAATTTCAAATTGACTGCAGCTATGAAATTTTTGCTTTTAGATATGTTTGAACATTGTATTTTAAGCTGTCATCAACATTTTCCTATTTGTCTTAGTACTTGATTGTTTTTTGGAAGCCCAAAGTAGGAATTTTTACATGAGCGCATGGTTTCTACTTCAAACGTATAATAAAACACGCTAAGACACAAATCATAATACAAAAACAAAAGTGTAGCGCCACTGAGCTAACATTAAGAAAAAAGTTAAAGTATCACTGTAATTATTTATAGAATAATTTCAATTTTTGTTTTTAATGTGAAGGCAGTGGAGCAACACTTTTATTTTTATACATATTCTGTATTTTATATACAGGGCAGAAAAGTTCCTAAAAAGCCTGGTTTCCAAAATACAAGGATTGAAAGTTCAAAAAAATCTACCTTTTTGACTGTCGAAAAATAATAGGAAACCGTCAAGTCAATAATATTTTCATAACAACAGAACGGCATTCCCTACCGACGATCAAAGTTGATCTGAAACAGATATACATATATTTCAAGTCCGCACAAGACTTTTTAGGACAAATGTTTATACATACAAACTGGTGTACTTAAATTTAGTTCTACAATGTGCACTTGTAATTGCGGCCTAACATTGAATAACATCTTGTATATACGTTTTTATAATAGATTTGAAGTAGAAACACTTGCCATACTAAGTTAGATATTGGAAATTGGACAAATTTTGGACAAAAAAGCTAAAAACTAAGAATTTTGGACTTTTTAAAAAAATGGCGTCAAGTAGAATGCCTCTATGCTTCTTACGCATTTTCAAAGAAAAGGGGTGACTCAAATCGTTTCAAATCAAATACAAATATCAAAAACAAAGTTTAGGCGATTTTTATTTTTTTCGTGTTTTTGCCTCTAGTTCCGCCACCACGAGACCGATTTTCAAAAACTACAAAGCTTTTTCATCCTCGGCATAGTAGTAACCTTGTGTGGAAACTTCTTCAAAATCCGAGCGGTACTTCTCAAGGTATAACCAGTTATAAAATTAGCGGGCAGACCGACGGACATGGTTTTTCGATATTTTAGCGATTACAATACTTTCCAGCCAGGCACGGAAAAACTGCTACAAACCATGATGTGTTAATTCTGTTGAGGATATAATTTTAGATAAGCAAACGGCAAGTATGAAATTGCTGAAGCTATAGGCATCTCAAATGAACTCGTGGTTCGTTTTTTTGGATTAAGGATAAAACTGATTTCAAGCGTCAATTTATAATTATGGATGAGATCTGGATTTTCCACTAAATTAGGACATCAAGCCGCAAAGTGGACCTGGTTGTTCTGCTTCGTAACAAGCAAGGTTGCTGAAATCACCTGTAATGATTATGGCATTCATGTTTCTGGGGTACAAAAGGATATTGTTGAAGTTACGTACAGAAAAAGAAATTATAAAAGACTGACTATAGAAATTAGAAATGATCAGGTTTACGTTACGAATTGCTTGAAAATCCACCATATTCACCAGATTTAGTACCTTATAACTTTCAAAAGTTTTAAGTTTTAAGAAATCTACGTAAAGAAGTCAATAAAGCTTCAAGGAAGCTATAAATCAAACAGAAAACCGGTATACAAATGTAATCTCAACAGAAGAATACATGTATTTCTAGAGATCAACAAACTTTCTAAGTCCAGAAACTTTTCAAATCACCTCGTAGAAAATACAGGCAAGGAGAGTATAGTTTTGGAAGCGAAAACTTACTCTTCGGCATATCAACGTATACCGCTTTAGCCTTATAACACCAAAACTGCTTATGGAATCCATATCTCATATTGAGAGTATTTTTTTTTAATCAATTGAATACTTCGGAAGCAGAAGATTTTCGCCGCTTGTGCTTTCATCATAGGAAATTCCTGGAGCAGTCTCTAGAGAAAATCTGATGATACATTCACTACCTCGCTAGCTTATTTTTTTAATTTACGATATATTTATGCTCAGACTCATAAAATGCTACCGCGATACATAAATGATCCTATCGCTGGCTTTATCATCATGTAAACTTTGTGTTCAAAATCCATTTATAAATACCTTGATAACATGGACAAAAGTATTTGGACACCAAAAATGAAAGTTGATTCGATTCGAAAACACATTTTGCTGTAATCTACATTAGAGATGCTCGGTATCGTTATTTTTGATTATGGTGTTATCTAATGAGTACGAATAGATTAGAAGGAGCCAAGCCCGTATATGTTTACATTGCATTGTTTGTCGCCAAAATTGCGTTGTTTTAATGCATATTGTTGACTAATTTGTCTACTAATGCCCATCAAAGCGTTTTAATAACATAATAATGATACATACAGGTGGAAACATCTACCTTCATTAGGCGTGTGCTGTTCTTTGAAAATTATGCAAAAATTATCGATATCGCTTACAGGCATAGTAATCTTACAATGGTTTACGATTTTCGACGCGGCATATATCCGCCATCACTAATTTAGATAAACACATTTTGTTTTTGATTGCACAGGTTTTCGTTTTACCACTTAAGTTTCATCAACAATGCAACTGATTGAATGAAGTGTTGATAGCATGGATAGGATGTCGAAATTGAGCATAATAATAAATTGACTAAAAAAATGTCTGGGACACTCTTAAAGATACTCTGTTCGATATAAGACCTGAAACAACCTGTGTGGATACAACCCTGACAAATTATTTGTCCATGAATTGTACACATATGGACACTGATCAGATGCAAGCGTGGATGAAGACAGAAAAGACAGAATACTATAATACGAGGTTATTTAAAACTGAAAATAACGGAAAGACATTAGCATGGATAGACTAACAATCAGTCAATGTTGTTTTCTGCGTCTGTATCTAGGTCTTAGAAGATATAATTATCACTTATGTCTGGATCGAACGCCAATACAATCATAAAATGGGATCGTCCCAGTGAAGTTGGCGTTCTGGAGATCCAAAATGTCGATCTCCAGCTACAGAGCACTGACACTGCAGTCAAAAATCGGATAAAAATATATCAAGCCATAAAAACATGTGTTGTTTTTCAGAGGTATTATAAATACCCACATATGTATAATAAATTAGTATCATTTAATTATTTAACGTAAATTATAGAAAGCCCATTTGCTTGTAAATAGTAATATGTAATAATAAAAGCTTTTCAGTAAAAAAAAAAAAATAGAAAAAGTAACAATAGCCGTACGGGTATTATGTTTAAATCCTAAAAAACGTAAAAATACGACAAAATGTGATCTTGCAGACTTGGTAGCTTTTAGAGTGCAAGTAGTTCATTGCACGTTTGGTCCCTAAGATCGTTGTGAGCGTCCATCTATGAAGGAGTGACTCAACGACACGCATTGTTGATTACAGAAAGCAAGTATATGTTTTGTGAAGCCCAGTAGTCTGATCTCTGAGAAGATGTGAAAAAAGTTGGTTGAGTAGCAAGATCGCATCTGGATGATTATATGCACTGGTCTGCATGTGTATAAAATCGGTATATGTATATCTATTAGCTGTGACCGATGGGTTATTCATATGTCGTCCTTTCTGAAGACAGCTTATGTTCAAAGTTATAAATTACGATTGTCTCCGTTTTTTTTTGTCTTCAAAAACTGAGTAGCATTACGGGAAATCGCCGCCGCGCCCGCGTTGTGTGCAATGAAGCCACAGCACAGAAAAATTAGGAATGACGCATCACACATCAAACATTTTCGCAGTGCCTCACATCTAGGCGCTGATTTGTATTTTCTACAGACATTGCAAAATAAATTTCTATAAAATTTAAATGACTGGAAATAAAAAATAATGTAATAACCTTTTCACTTTCATAAATATTCCTGCCTGTAGCACAATTTTTTACCTGTTACTTCTCCAACCAGGGATTTTCATTTGTTATCTCTCTGATTTTTGAAACTCAGCGAATATGCATATTCAATTTCCAGAATGAATGAGAAAAAGTGGATGCGCAACTAATTTCTAGCTTTGAATGTCAAGTAAGTGTATTTGAGACAAGAAACCAACGGATTTATCATCAACACATATTATTAATGATAAATTTTCTTAATAAATTCAAAATTCTAAATTCAAATCAATATGGTTTTATAGCGGGCAAATCTACAACAGATGGGGTTTTAAGTATAGTAGATGAAATAACCCAAAATATAGATGGAAAAGTACCATCGATATGCGTATTTGTGGACTTACAAAAAGCGTTTGACACAGTTAACCACAATATACTTTTGGAAATCTTAGAAAGAATAGGTTTTCGTGGAAAGATGTATACTTTAATGGAAAATTATTTATCAAATAGACCGCAATCAGTAAAATTAATAAGCTCGTATAGTAAAGAAATATTTGTTAAATGTGGTGTTCCACAAGGTACAATTTTGGGTCCTCTGTTATTCAATATTTATTTAAACGATATATTCAAAATTAACAGTACTGGTAAAATAGTCAGTTTTGCAGACGATACTGCTATACTCTATAAAGGTAAGGATTGGAACGACTTAAAAGATATTATCCAAAATGACTTTTGCAAAATTATTCAGTGGTTTAATAACCGAAAATTAACAATTAACTTTACTAAAACTCATTTTTTACCATTTTCATCACTATCTAATCATCTACCAAAATATAACCACCTTCGGTTTAAGGTAAATGATAAAAATATAAAAATCAATAGAGTTAATGATACAAAATATTTAGGAATTTATCTAGATCCCCACTTGAGATGGGATGTACATATTTCTCACATAATAAAGAAAATTAGATTCATAGCATATAAAATAAAATTTCTAACCGGTATATTAACTGAATATTATCTACGAATAATATATCAAGCTTTAGTCGAGCCACACATAACATATGGTATAGTAGTGTGGGGTGCTGCATGCACGACATACTTTAACGATTTAGATGTACTTCAAAGAAGAATTTTAAAATCAATGTTAGGCAAATCAAAATTATACCCAACTAATCACTTATATAATGATGCACAAGTATATGATACTAAACAACTTTACTTCTTACATACCATCACTCATTATCACAAAACTATTAGTGAACACGACATAATTAAACATAATCATAAAACCAGATATAAATTACGCGCAAAAAATGTTCCTAAACCAAACAAATCCCTAATGAAACGATGTCACCTGTATATAGCTCCAAAATTGTACGAACATTTACCAAATAATTTAAAACAATTACGCAATACATTAGGCTTCAAAAAAAATTAAAAAATTTATTAACACGATTGGGAGAAATCAAATTAATAAAATAATCTCAAATATTACACAATAAATGCTCTACCATTCTTACCAATAATTTCTTTTTTCTCTCTATTTTATTATATTTTGCAATTCAACATACATATGATCCATGCACAGGCGTTGTCCTCCTATGGATATATTATATTTATTTACTCGTTTCATGTTCCCTGTATTTTAGAGTAAATAAATATTATTATTATTAGCACACAAATCCTCACTATGCACCTATTTACTGCTATTTATTTAGCTATAGTATACAACTTACAGGTTAGAACTCCAATAATGCCGTCTCTGATCACAGCAGAGCTAAATATTGATAACTGAGGCATCATGACGTTTAGGCAACACCTACAACTACAAAACGAGTTCACAACAAGTGTCCATCAGCTAGTGCTAAGTTAAACATCTTTTAGAAAAAAACCTACGCTATGTCAAAAAAACCCTGAGTTATGTAAAATAAAACCGACAAAGTGTCACTTTTCAAGATACGTTATACCCCTGCCGGTCCACTGTAAATGACAGTTTGGGACTACCAAAAATTTATTTTTACAGAGAACCATATAATTCCATGTTTTAACAAATTATTAACGTCTAAGAGTGTGCGGGACCACGGACACGGACAATAACATACCTCCTGGAAAACTTAAGTCACAATATAAACAGCAGGCGATTTAGGAACTGCCTCGGTACTGTCTATTTATCTTTTGTGGCCCAGGACAGCCAATCCTCTCTGTTCTTTTTTAATTGCAACGATGGTAACTTCGGCCGCACAATTTACTCAAAGTTCAAACTAGTGACCCCATCGTTTGATAACTATGCAGAGTTTGTGGTTTGTACAGAACATGCGTCAATAAACGGATAGCAAGCTGCTCGTATGTGATGGTAGTTTGGTTTGTAGCTAACCTATATGAAACCCGCAAGCTAATAACACGGCTAATAAACTTCTGTGATAATAATCAGGTTACACCGATTAAAGCAGATTCGCCGTGAATTGACAATTTCCTACATAGGCTGCGGTATAATAACTACAGTGACGTCATTCACGAGGTGAAATGATACAATATCTATTTTAAAAAAGGGTCACCATTCATTCAACTACTTGCACAAGGTGATCCAAAAGTCCTGAAAAAAGAGGATCCAAAACTAAAATATTAGTGCTTAGTTCTGGCTATTCAGCGGTGACGTGAATGGTGAAGTTTACGTTTGACATTGACTTTGTAAGTGAAATCAAGCTCAAAACTTTTGTTGACCCCGGACATATAGGAAAATTTTAAGTCCAGATATGACCTTATTTTGACCTTGATCACGGACATCCCATTTGAAAAGCTTCCAAGAACATTTTTGAAAATAAGGTAAAAACAAGGCAGCAGGGGCTCGGTTTCTCTCTGGCTTTTGACTGAAACTGACATTTACTACGACCTTGAAGGTCTAATTAACGTCAAAACAACTTTATCTAATTGATTGCGAAAATAAAACGGCAAATTTTACATTTAGCTATGACCCTAACTAAAAATTATTTGAACTTGAATTTAAGTGAAAGTGAGATTTTCAAAAAAAGTAGCGAGAAAATAGTTTATACATGAAAAAAAGTTAATTTTCTGAGAAAAAAAAGAAAAAATACAACAATGCTCACATAATATAAATAAGAAGGTATGAAAACGAGAATAACTCTTTAAGGTCTTTGTTACTGTTTTATTGACGTAAGCAAAGATAATACTTTATTTGTATGCATATTTTGCAATCAAATGCATACAACGCATAAAAGAAACAAAAAATATGGCAGGTTCTTGTAAATACGAGATACGTTTTATATCTATTAAGTATTCTTGCTCAATTGATTGAACCTACATTTTAGCAAACTATCTAATGTTAAAAAGTTGAAATTTAATATAGTCATTATAGATAACTATTTTTTACACAATTAAATCATCAAACCGTAAGACTAGATTATTGTCATTAGGAATGAAACAACACCCCATGGCCAGCACAAATTACGCTAGGAGAAAATTAAAACGGTTCAGGGTGAATTCGGATCTTCCATCTCTCTCTCTGAAAATACTCTGAATTGCCAAACTAAGTAACATTTTTACTACTTACCTAAATGCGCAACTTTGCGTTCATAAACGACTTTGAAATACCAAGTGCATATGTATAGGGTGCTTTTAGCAAAGTTGAGAAGTAAACGAAGATTTTAACTAATCCTAGTAATTCCTTACGTAATACATATTGGCTCAGCTTGGGGAGAACTCTGACATGAACAACTTTGTCATAGTTAATTTTTATAAAAAATTCTCTTTATTTAATTTTGTGTGGCTTGAGAGGACAGCTCCTTTGAAAACCTTCATAAACTCAATAAATATGTAGAGCGAGAGCGAAAATAGTAAGAAAAGCGAATATTTTCAATGAAAAGCGAGTAAAAGTAAGATGTATAAAAAAAGTTAGTCGCCAGCATTCCTAACATTGTGTCCTTCAATTTTTTTCTGGCTCGCTGGCGACCTTGAAGCTGACCCAGACTTTGACCTTGAAAGCAAATAAAGATCTAGACAATTTATTGCGTGGTATCCTATATGTTTGAACCCAGAAATTGATAGAGCGAAAACATTTCTGTTCTACCTATTTCAGGAATCAAAAAATAAAAATAGTTGGCTTTAATTTAACCTTCAAGGTTAAAGTCAAATTCAAGGTCATCTCTGAATAGCCAGAGGAGAAATCATACATTATCCTCTTCACATATTTATCATAGCTCCTGAATATTCGCAAAGCAGTGCGATATGAGGATAGTTTAAGCGCGAAATGTGGTGGAATTGTCAACGCGTCAATGCTTGTTGGGATATCTTCTAGAAATAAAAGAAAACACTACCTTGGTTTGGGCTGCAACAGCTAATTTCAGAGATGAGTCGATTTGTATCACCCTGAACAAGAAAACTGGCATCATAGTTTGAATTTAGGCCTGAAGTAACTTTTGATCATGAAAAGTAGAGTTATCTCAGTTACGACTATGACATCTTATTTACCCCAGCAGCTGTTTTCACTTTCAATTCAATTTTCAGAAAGTTACACTGCTGTGCATTAGATAACCTATGACATTTTGGAGCAAGGCATTTATAGTTTGGAATAAATCTTTCAAAAGTTGGAAGTTCCATTACAACAAAACAGATCCGTCAATCTGAGGTTTTTGTCAAATCACTCAATAATTAATGGCCAGGTTGCTTATACCCTTTAGTTGTCTTTGTCTGCAGTGCCTTTGTTCTTAGTGAAGATCTTATAGGTCTGTCAGGTTTGGTTGATCAGACAACAGATAGAACAAGAAAGGATCAAAGAAAAAATAAAGGTGAGAGCAAAGCTTGTAATCGAGAATAGATTTATTATTGTTTGAACCTAATATAGTGCTAATTAGTGTTGTTTACAGTGCAAATAGTGGTCTTATGTACTTGCAAGCCTGCTTAACTATAACATCATCAGGGTTGTAATGGTGTATGTGGAAGGTCTTATTAGACATACCATGAGCTGTCAGAAACTATATGCATTTTGGCAGGCACACTTTCAGAAATTTGTGCATAAGTGGCAGAATAATTACCAAAATACGGTAGTAATGAAGTAGGTATCTCTAAGACTTTGCTTTTGCATGAAATGGAACATAACGAACCTTGCTAAGCTTTCAGTCTATGGAAAGACAATCTTTAAAAGATATACTTTGTTCTAGAGTGTGTCAAAACTAACAGCAAAAAATACCTTCAATTCCTAAACCATCCATACACCTTAGATGATCCTTAAGTTTATCTTACTGACAACTGACACAAAGTACAAAACACAACATATAGTTACTAATGGGTAGACAATTTTTACATCTACCAACCATTGAGGCCATATAAAAATCAATCAATTATTCCTCAAAAAAGTGTTTAGCTTGGTGCTGTGTTTTTGAGTTTCAGTGCTTTAGTAAACTGCCTAATCTTTGAAGTCATGTGCATATGTCATAATGCCAGGGTTGCCAGATTGATAGACCAATTACAGCTCTAAAAAGGTTTATATATTACCCATAAAAATATTAATACAAAGCCAGTACCTATATTATGTGGAAAATCGTACAATCTGTAAAACTATTTTACATTCATCATTTATCATTGCATTTTATACTATGTTGGAGCTCTTATTAAATAATGTGGCTGCACAGCAAAAGTACACTTCCAACAAATACTCTATAAAAAGCTAATTATCAGGAGTCAAAATACTGACAAATAAAGTTACTAGAGAAGAAAGCAAGTTCATCAACCATATGCTCATTTGTAGTGTCAAAGACACCCTAACTACATATTACTTTTTTAATCACTTCCAGAATATTTCCAAAGATCACTAAACTTGTTCTTTAATTACAACTTAAATAGTCTAAAGTAAAATTAAAGTACTTACATGAAACACCATTAAAATCCTATTATCACTAGGCTTGCCACAGCACCTCCGACACATAAAGTATTTTTTTAAAGGAAAACCCATCAAGTAAACTGATAATACTATCGATTGTGAAATGATTAAATATTAAAAACAAATGTGAACTCTACATCTCTGAATTATAGATAAAATATTACAACACAGCAAGATGCACCAATGTTAAGGTGTATACTGCAGTATGTATACTGTCTAGCAAGGTAACACTGCATTCAGTTCCAAACTGCAATTACACTTAGCTAATTACATAAAAGTTAAAAACACAGTCCAAACATTATGGAACCTTGAAGATTAGGCTCAAAGATGATACATGCTTTTTTAGTTACATACAAGGAACAATTAATCTACTTTAATTAATGTTATTAAAGGATGACCCGGAACAACTGCCTTGACAAACATACTCGTAACCACTTCTTTGGGGGTTCAACTTTGGCACTTTGTTTTGGACGTAGTTTGACGATTTTTGCATGGTTTGTGACTTGCAAATATTCTCGAGTATAGCTTTGTATATACACAATACATTAGAACAGTTTTCATGAAGACAAACGGTTTTTTGAGCAAATCAGCGGTAGTTACAAACAGAAATGAGATTAATAGGATTCGCGTAACACCCACGTAATAGGCAATGTTTACAAAACTTCCTATTATTTTTCACAATCGTTGCGTGCAAATGATAGATCTGTTATGATGAAATACCTCGTTCAAGGGCTTGTTATTTGTCTGTTTACTAACTGGATAATCGTAAATAACATTCAAAAACAGAAAATTGAGTTTGATTGAGCGGAGGCCTATCCGGCTACTGCAAGCAGGAGCGTGGTGGTATGGGTACTTACCGTGTAGTAGCTGAGGATACCAGAGTTTTCGTCCAGGACGAACCATCGATACTGCCACCCCTTCATAACGTTAGTCCATTTACTCAGAGAACCTTCCATCACGGTCATTTTTATTTTTTTACGGCACTATTTAGTCCACGAGCACTGACATTACGGTGATGTTTAGTGACTAATTTGACATTTCTGTTTTTTAGCTCGAAATGTTGGCATCTGCGCGATGGGCGTGCCGATACAGGCAACCAGTAATGGGCCTCAGCCCATCCGGTTACCTGACAGAGATCACTGTGTAAAGCGAACACGTTGAACAGGACCGGCTTTGGCAGATAGCTAATTTGGAATTGAAAGAAAATCTGTTCAGAGTGTTCTGAAAGTTTGGTGTAAGCATAAAGTATCAAAGCGAAAGGGCGATGAAACAACAGCGATGAAAATGTGTAGGAAAATGATCTGAATATGCTCCTGAAGCTTCAGCAGCATCATATAGACACTCAACCTAAACTAGCATCAGTGACTAACCTATTATTTTATCTGAAGATCGCCAACATATTTGCGAGTCCAAAAAATCATCCGAGGTGAAATATACCCTAACGCCAACTATGAGAGTTCTTCCGCAACAACTCTACTACTTTAAAAACGTTGTGTCTGACAGATGGCGCTTTAGTCAGCTATATATTTATGAGCATATAACTAGGGTGACATACACGATACACTAAAATTTTCATAGTGGGCTTCTATTGGCTTCTAATTATTGCGGAGAGGAGAAACATAGCTGTAACAAATATGACGCTACGGTATCTCATTTCATCTCGTATAATTTTTCGGACGCGTAATTTAGGTTGGTAGGTAAAATACGTTAACATATGTAATGTACAATTTTTAATTTGATGTAGAAACAAAAAGCTCGGTTTTCTATAGGATGGGTCAAATACCGACCCGCATAGTAACTTTGCACACAACCACACTTGCTGAAGGCACAAATGGATTTGATATCGCAATTTTTGTAGAAAGCTAATATATCGATTACGTAGTTAGGGCTTCTTGTAGGTATGTGCTACTAGGGAAATTTTTTTATTTTTACAAAAACTACTAAAAAGTCCAAGTAAAATTCGAAAATATTCTTGATCACATTTATTTCCTCGCTTGTGCGTGGGGATTTTTTTGATAACTTCCTAAAGTGATCAGAAGCTTGAAAAATCGTGCGATTCAAAGTTTTGATATGTTGGATGTTTCGATCCCTAGACAAAGGCTTTTCTACGCCCTAAAATCAGAAAGATCTAAAGCATACAATAACAGAATTTGAAAACTCGTTTTTGTTGTTCCGTCGCTACTGCAGATATTTTTAAAAAAGTAGTGACGTAACCTACTATAACAAACACTACAGCATACACTGTTCGCCAAATTTCATTAAAATCAAAGCAACCGTTTCTGAGATCACAAGCCTAGTTGGAAAAATGCTAAATGAAAACAGATCAACGGAAATAAGTGAGATGTGTTTTCGTTATATAGACATCACAAAACGTAAAAAAAGTGTCACCTAAAAATAAAAAACTATGTCAATTACAATACTTTCCTTACATTTACATACGCATGATAAAATTTCTTGTCCACCCCTGTTAGTAAGTTTTACCTGGAATCTTCAAATTCTGGAAAAACCAGATTTTTCATTGGCCAGGTTGAATTGTGCAATTGTTCTTAACGGTTTCGTCGCGGTTTTGAGCGATTGTATGGTCTTTTTTCCGAGTTTTGATTTTTTAATGATTTTGTCGAGAAATCGGTCGTTATCCGGGAGTGTTTTCTCGCTTTCGAAACGGGCGAAGTTGTGAAGTTGTAGCAGCGCAAAATAAGGTTATGTGGTAAGCTCAAATAATTATGTTTTTATTACTTTCTGTTGATACTGGACATTTTTGCTTTGGTAAGCAAAACAAAAATGTAAAACAGTTATCAAATATAATTGAGGAAAAGAAACATTCTATGTGTAAATAAGCAAATGATAGTGAATCTGAAACGATCATACAAAAATTTGTTTAAAAGCAGCATATATTCGGAGAATCGTTACAATTTCTGAGTATTTCCATCAAGTAGAGTGAAAATATAGTGAACCAACATTTTTAGAGAGCTAGCAGGGCGCATCAGGTAGCGATACGGGAGTAGCTATACTCACCTTAGGCAAGCTCTTTAAATTTTGCACATTAATTTTTGGGATCTTACAAGAGTTTGCTGCCTCTCTACACCCTGTATGAAGTCATGTCTGTCTGTTTGCATTTTTCTATCCTCGCGAAAGCTTAAAAACGGCTTCACAGTTATGCTGAGCGGCGACAGTCGATAATGCTAATTTTTTTCAGCGGCAAAAAATGAAAAAAAATCAACATTTTGGGAACGAAAAATCTAACATTGTTCCCAAGCCTTTTGCTCTGGAGTGCTCCAGAATTTTTTGAAGTAATTTAGACATAGTCAAAAGGGATCAACATTTTGATGAGTTCAAAAAAGGCATAAACGCTATTGAGTATTTGCAGTCGCAACCAAAACCCGAATATTGGGTAAACCGGATGTGCAGATAATGAACCTTCAGATAATTTTTTGCTGAGAGAGGTCCAAAATGTCGCACGCCCAAACAGCATTTTCTAGAACCCCTCCTCCTGGCACTTGTATGATTTTCTCACGAAGAATCTGGCAACGTATAACATCAGGCAGTCTGTGACGCAGATACGTATACGCGTATGTTGAAAATATGGTATCATTCTGAGTTTTAAGGAAAGGTATGGGGAAATGGATCATATGTGACATATGTGTATGAGGGATTTCTTTTAAGTTTTGCATATGGAAATAAAACAACACGGTAGGTAGTTTTAAATGACTTTATTGTTTTTCTCTACGAATATTAATACATATCTGCATGCGCTCGAACCAATTTTCGAAGCACTTATTCCACTCGTTTGCTGGCAGATCCAAAACGGCATTTTTGAATGCCAGCATGACTTTTGTTGGCTTTTGTTCACCTTGGCAAACAACAACAGCCGACTGTCGTTTATTTTCTGGTTCATAACAGTAAATCCACGATTCCGGATTCATCACTACTAACAATGCTGTACATATTTTTTGAGTTTCCGGAATTGAAACGGTCAAGAGTTTTTGACACCAATTAACCCTGGCTGCTTTCTGCTCTTCAGTCAACAGGTGGGGTATCCAATCCTAATTCTTCATGTAATTTTTTTTGAATTGAGGTCTTTGAGATTTTCAAGGACGCCTCAATCTCGCGATATGTCACATGTATATTTTCAATGAAGAGTTTGCGCACAGCATCGACGTTTTCCTGGGTGACTGCCGTTTTTGGTGCACCCACCCTGCGATTGTCGCTAAGACTCACCCGTCCACGTTTGAATTCTCCATACCAACGGGAAAATGTCGACTGATGTGGCGCTTCGTTGCCGTAAACACACAGTAACTCAGCAAGGCATTTCCTGTTACGATAATTGTCTCTGAAAGTGGTAATAAATTATGGCGCGAAAATGTTCTCGGTTGATTTCCATTTTTCTACTCGTTTTTCTAATGACTTGGTGACACTCAAAAAATCACTGTCGTGAGAACACTGCACGTATTGTTGGGAAACTTTGAATTTAAGTTTACTAAAGAGTGAGGTTAAGATTCAGTACTGACGTTCGATCCGCGCGGCCTACTATGTTTCTATATGCAAAACTTAAAAGACATCCCTCTAGGATCATTGAATTATGGAAGTTGAAAACGTATACATATAAACCACAATTTTAAAAATAAATTGTCCGATAGAAGCTTCTGAAGCGTGAAGTTTTAACGATTTTTTATTTTTTCGCATTGTGCCTATAGCTTTGACGCTACTGGACCGAATTCAAAAACTATAAAGCTTTCTCGCCTTTGGTGTACCTAGTAGTAAATTTGTGTAAGAAGTTCATCAAAATCGTACCGGCACGGGTATTATGTAAAAAACCTATAAAACGTCAAAATAAACCTATAAAATGTCATCTTGCAAACAATCATTCCACGTTTGCTTACTAGGATCGTTGTGAGCATCGATCTATGGATGAATGACTCAACTACACGCATTGTTGGTTGCATATGTTTTGTGAAGCAGAGTAGTCTGTAGTTTTTATCTCTGAGAAGAAAGTTGGTTGAATAGCAAGACCGCATCTGGAGGATTGTGTGTATTGGTCTGCATGTGTTTAAAATCAGTGATATTTGTGGTGTGAGAAAATCATTACTGAATATGCTGCTAATGAAGTATAACTATTAGCTGTGCCCGACGGGTTATTTATATGTTGTCCTTTATGAAGACAGGTTATGTTCAAAGTTATAAGTTACGATTTCTTACGTTTATTTTTTTTGCATATGTAATTTCCAGAATGGATAAGAAAAAGTGGATGCGCAACTAATTTCTAGCGAATCTCAATTATTCGAGAGATGAATCCAATGGTGTTATCAATAACACATATTAGCACACAAATCCTCACCTACGCATTGCCGTTACCTCTATTATGCCATCTCTGAAGCAGATTTCACATCACATCAGAGCAAAACATTGATAACTGAAGCCTCATGACGTTAAGGCAATACGTACCTACAACTACAAAACGAACTCATAACGTGTCCATCAGCTAGTGCTATGTTAAAATCTTGTAGACAAACCTACATAATGTCACCAAAAACCAATATAATGTCAAAAAAAATCGACCAGTAATATCACTTTTCAAGATACGTAATACCCGTGCGGTACTTTCCATGTTTTAGACGGGACAAGGAATAGGGGACAGATTGACCGACAAATGTTTTTTCGTGATGTGCACGATATATGTATTATAACATCCAAAAACACAATACATATATCAAAATGTTCGCGAATACAATACTTTCTCGCCAGTAGGCGTGAGAAGTAAAAGGAATAGTGTTGAGAATAAATTTTAAAAACTGTGTCGAAACTACAATCTCAGGGGTGTGTCGATAAAGACTCTAATGTTTTTGCTGAGATCAAAGAGCTCTAAAAGTCAAAAGTTGCTACTCCTAATAGGACTTCGAGACATTTTAGGATTCGATTATATCGCGAAAAACGAAAATCCAAATATTTTGTTAGCTTTACAACTTTACGGTCTGCAACAGGGATTATCAAATTATATGTATTGAAATTTGAAAATAGACTTTTGTAAATGCATGATCTATACTTGATTATGGGCGGATTGACACTGAAGATACTTTTTGCCGTCAGTAGTTAAATATATTAAAAACACTTTGCATATTTATCCCTCTTATCTTAGACAACGCTCTTTTACATACCGTGCAGTGATATCAACTAATTCCTCTGACGAAAACTTTATTAGTATTTAGAAAAAAAAAGATATAAGAATTATATCAATTATATGTTCGTTTTATGTCTCTTCCCGATATGTCGGAATGGTACCAAGGCCGTCTAGGCCCTCTGCTTTTGGGTAACATTTTGTCTATTATCTAATCAATATTCTTTAAGCTAGGTAAGGCTAAAGTAGTAATAAGCTTTATGATATGGTTAAGCATGAGTGGTCATTGGCCAGACTTTGCCGTTCGTAACTGTATTTGTACAGTGGTTGATTTTGGCAATAGATGGCACTTTGTGCTGAATTATTTTGTTAGACCTTTTACTTTGGATACAGGATAGTTGATCAGATTTCGTTACTTTTGCTGAGACCAAGCCTATATCATACTGAGCAGTTACTAAATCGCACCAAACAGCTGTCCATGGGTGGCCGTCTGACGAACGAAAGGTATATTACTACTTTGAAGATGTAAGAATACAATGAAATTTATATTAAAAATATTCTTTATTGTATAAACTAAAAAATTTACACTGTACATACAGCTTTAATACGTCATCGCTTTTGCATTTTTTGAAATACGTATTTATATCTCGCTACTAGGATAAAAATTCATATTTACATTATATAGTACGTTCCTTCATGAAACGAATTAAGTTTATTCGTAAATATTCTATTATAATGCATTATTTTTGACACGGAAAACATTCCGAAATTAATTGTTATTGACATAATTTTATCGAAAACCATTAACAATTTTTTTAATCGACTTACATCATTTTGGATCAACCTTTTTTCATTTCTACTTCCAGACCTGAACTGTGAACTTCATTTCAGACATACCTATTTTGTTGTCAATTCCGTCTGAAATGTGACAATAATATTGCATGCAAAAATAATACAATTATTACAATTTTCCTGATTCAGTTCGCATAACTATACCTAAAATATTTATCTAATACACTTTTGTGACCTCTGTAAAAACTAGTCTTGACTGAAGGACACAGTAATAAATATCCACCTCAACGCGCATTTGTGGGCTGTAGTAAATACCATAAATCCTTATTTTACTCACGGTGATTGTTGAAAATTCTGTGACGCTAATCAATTTCAATTTTCAATTTGCTCTATTCGAACATACAAGCAGAATTTAAATGCCTATTATATTCTTATCAACATCAACCTTCAAATCGTTATGTACATGAAAATGGCAATATCTCATCACTATCCAGTCTTGTCTGAGTCCGATGCTTCTACCGTCCCCACTTTGTCAGTTGCTTCTACTTCTGAGTCATCTTGCACTGATATCTGAAAAATAAACGAATAATTACACAGGGTGTTCTTAAATCATCGAACAAGGACTCTAAGCAGATTTTCTAGACAATTGGACGATTTCCAAAGAAGCGCTTTGTTTCAAAAAACGAATAATCAACATTTTTGAAAATCATGTCTTTCATTACCAAAAAACAGATTGTTTCTTATTACTAACGGAACATCATCAAGCAGCAAAGGCAACTGTTGTTGAAAAAAATTGAAGTACGTCCGTCCTTCAAGTCGCCCGGCAAGAGGAATGGGCGAATAAAGTGGTTGCCAATAATTCCTGCTCATACGTTAACCGCACAAATGATTATTGTGTAAATTCTGAATGGCATTTCGAGAAAAACTAGCTTCGTCCGTGAACAGAATCATTGATTCAAATAGCGGATTTTGTGTAATTTTTGCAGATACCACTGACAAAAGGTCACACGCCTTAGAAAATCAATGGGAAGTAGTGCCTGTGCTCTTAAAATATGGTAAGGATATAACAAATAATAGACTAAAATTCTCCAAACAATTTGATGGCAAATATACTAAGTGACATATAAATCCGAACACCCAGTTTAAATGGTTTTATTTTGATAAAATTTTGTATAAGTACCTAATGAAGCAAAATTTCAAAATGATTGCACTGCTTTAAAGCTCTTTGACCTTTAATAATGTGTGGATGCACCCTGATGTGCTACGCATTCTCCAACGCGCCTAGGCATGCTTCTGATCAGGTGGTCAATGTCCTCCTGTGGTATCTCATTCCAGGCAACCACCAACTCCTCTCGAAGTGCTTCTGAGTCTGAGGAGGACGTTGCAAATTGAGCAATCTCCTACCCATCATATCCCACACGTGCTCAATTGGGGATAAGTCGGGAGATCTTGGTGGCCATGGTAACAATGTGATATCATTATGTTGAAAGAAGTCTATTGTGACTCTTGCAACATGTGGTCGAGCATTATCTTGTTGGAAAGTTGGATCTGCCAGGGTGTCAAGAAAGGGTAAAAGATGGGGTTCTAGAACTTTGTGGATATAACGCTGCGCGTTCATGTTACCTCTGGTGAAGATTAAAGGTGACCTGGAACCATAAGCTATAGCACCCCAAACCATAACTCCAACAGTGTGATGAACATGTCTTTCAACAAAAAACTGTGGATTCCTCCTTTCACCACGTCGCCTTCTAACCCTGGCACGACCATCGTGCATGCCTAAACAAAATCGAGACTCGTCACTAAAGACCATTCCTGATCCCAGAGTGACCGTTGTCTGCACCACTCAAGGCGATTACGTCGGTGTTCTCGAGTTAAAGGGAGGACCCAGTGTGGCCGGTATGAAAACAAGCCAAAACTTCCCATTCGTCGGTAAACACTTCGCATGCCAATAGGTCCTCCGTGTTCTGTAAACCATTCATTTGCAATGGACCTGGTAGTGGAGAAACGGTCCCTTAAGGCCAATAATCTTAGGCGGCGATCTTCACGGTCTGTTGTTCTACGGCGGCGTCCAGTGCCCCTTGCTCTTTGCGTACGGCCTTCTCGAAGCCATGCCTGACAACACCTAGCCACAGTGTCTACACTTCTTTGCACTCTAACTGCAATTGCCCGAAAAGAAAGTCCAGCTTCCCGAAGTCCCACTATACGGCCCCTATCAAACTCACTAAGTTGACGAAATCGTACAGGTCTCCGTACTCTAGGCATCGTAACCGATCTTAAAGGATGTCAAGAACCAAAATCCGCCAACGTTGATTCTTTACTGCGGCTGAAATATTCATTTTTAGAGCGTTAGTGAATTAAAAAAAAAGCAGTATAAAAACCGGAATGTCCAACTGATAAGGCTGAACATTTTTTCACTTGTTATTTACAATAAGATAAACACATTCACCAACTTTTATTAAAATAAAACCATTTAAACTGGGTGTTCGGATTTATATGTCACTTAGTATATTTAAGTGTCTAGCGATCTTCCTCGTACTCGTTTCAGGATGTTCTTCGACTTCGTGCAGCACTGCTTCCTCAATTTCAGGCGTTCTCACACTTAGAGGTCTATCTTCAGACAGAACCAGTTTCAACAAGACGACGATGAATATTAGAAAACCACTATCTGGCAAAGCACGATTGGGATATCTCTGGTGATAAATCCGTCTGGCTTGCTCACCATTACCGTCGGCAAGGCCATATACGTAATGCATTTCCGCCATTTCTGCATTTGAATAATTCACCATTATTAACAGTTTAAACTAAATAATGAAAAAGATGTCACAGTGAACAGATTTGAATAACAGAGACTTGTCAGATGTCAAAAGCCAGTGACATATTCCAGAGCAACTAGATATTTATTGCTAAATTGCATTCTTCAATTATGACATTAATTTTCTGGGACAATAGAATGCTTTTTATCTTTTTACTCAAAAATGGCGCATCGAAGGAAAACAATTCAGGAGAAATAATTTGTTTTAAACTGAACGGGGAATTCAAAAATAATTTTTATTTGCAAAAAACCATTAGCGTACCATTTCTTTCGTAAAAAATATCGAAGTCAATACCCGCACGCACGCCACTGTTATAGCTAAAAATTATTTTTGCATTGACAAATATGCAACTTTATTAACTTTCACTACATACTAAATATCAGTGGAATATCTGAAGCGCTTCTGAAAATATTAAATTAATTTCCTTGTTTTTCCTAAAACTTCAACACCCCGAGTTTTTGTAAGGAAACATTTTTGGACCATAGTTTCTAAAAGAAACCAACATTAGTTCTTCATGTAGATTCACACCCTTATTCGCATATCATTAAGGAACACCCTGTATAATTAAAATTTTATATTGTCACCCTCAAAATGACTTCTGAAGCCACACAGCGCTGGAGACGGTTCTTCCACTCCTCATAGCAGTGCTGGAACTCCGATACTAGAACACTCTTCAGCTGGTCGGTTACAGCCGTTTTCGACTGTCCCAAAATCCCTTGGAGTGATTTTTCAAGTTCGGGAAGAGAAAAAAGTCACAAGGACTCAAGTCAGGTGAATAAGGAGGTTGCGCAGCCACATGAATGTGTTCACTGGCCATCAGAAACTCGTTTGTTGACATTGATGTGTGTCAAGGAGCATTATCTGATGAACGGTGGTGTTAGTCAAATTTAGCTCTTCTCCCATCATTCTGACTGTCAGCCGACGATCTAAACGTACAAAATTCCGCATTCTGTCGATACTTCCATCGGTTCATGAAGTTAAAGGCCTTCCTCTTCGTGGTTCATCTTCCATCGTCTCCCTTCTAAGAATGCCTTAAACCACCGAAAAACCTAGGCTATTGACAAAGCACTATTTCCGTAGGCCTGTTTTTTCAAGAGTTTCCGTTGCACTGTGCCCAAAACTGAAGCAAAACCTGATAGCACACCGTTGCTTGAAATTGATGTCACTCAATTTTAGATACAGAAATAATTATTTCACAAAAAAAATCGGCGCGGCCAACCAAATAGCTCGAGCGAGCTCAAACTTGTACTAAAGGCGGATCACATGTTCCCCTGTCTCCCCCCATACCCGGCGCCTCCAGTGTCACCAAATCAAACGCTACGTGGCCAGTCTCATGACTTAATTTACAGATCTCGTATACTTTAGAAAAAGAGAAGAAATAGCATGGTTCAAAACGGGAAACACCAAATACGCAATTAGCGCAATCTGAAATTAAGTGGCCACCATATGATAGGGTAGAGAAACCTTAGTATCAGATGCGTCTTTTTGACTAAAAGTGAAACATGTTACTATTCAAAGAATGGAACCTTGTAGGACTTCCAGAGATCACGAGCTGAAAATCAACCTGAGAGATGTAATCAACCACAAGACCATAACACGGCTGCAACTATTATATCTTAAAAAAAGCGTCATGAGCTTTAAAAAAGTCAAGTAAAACAAGAACAGTAGCAATTCCGGAGTTGGAATGTTCATATTGCATATATGTACTTAATAAAGTTAGATATATCTCGTATAAAATTAAATTCATCAAAAACATTTCAAAAGAAAATTATCTCTATACCTTGATCAAACCCCATTTAACCTACGGTACATTGACAGGAGAGCTACATGCTCAACTCATATTTCTGATTTGGACGTTTTGCAAAAAATGATTTCAAGAACAATGCCTAGAACCAAAATTATATCCAACTGTTACAAAGATGTATAGGTACGTATAAGTGTATGACCTAAAACAGCTTAGCTATATGCAAAAATCACAAATTTATTAAGAACTACCGAAAAGGCATAAACTAAGAGCAACAGGCCGATGTGTAAGTTTGTAAATAATCTTTTTTTTTACAAAAATACAGGATAATACTATTTTCATTCACGTTCATATTGAGCCTCAGCAACTTGTAAAACATTGCAAAATTGATCATAGGTCATACCAACTGTTCAATAAATACGCTTCATTATTCATAGAAATATTTGAAACATTACTCGTATTTATTTAGTGATAGTGCTCGCAAAGAAAGCCGTTACGGACCCATGTTCATATGAACATTTAGTCTTCAAATTGACCAAGGATTCAATGGTTAAAGTATGTCTACATACTTTATTAACACCCTGTATAACACAGCGATCATACCTTCATTTAGGACCAAAATTATACATCAATTTACCTGAGGATATAAAGAGAATGGATTTTTTCTCTGTCAAGACTAGACGTATACAAATTAATAGCAAATGTAAGCATCAAATAATTCAATAATTCCTTGATTAGTTGTATGCTTTATTCATTTCAGTGCCTCTTATGGATCCTTGCTTTATATTATGTTGCTTTAGGAGTAAATAAATATTATTATTATTATTATTATTATTATTATTTTGATATTATAGAGACCTGATAAAGCAGTCGAGAATGTTTAAAAGCTGGTATAATATATTATTTGCGTTTATGGTTGTATTTTATGAAAAAATCCTTAAATATGCTTAAATCATATGAGAAGTACCAGGTTTAACATGAATCGGAAAATCGACCGATTCGCAATTTGCTCATAGTTCATTTGAGAAAACCAAATCAAAAATAAAATATGACAAAATGATTGACGTAAATTCTAAATACTGAAACATACCCTCCTTTCCAAAATGTTGGTCCCAGTTTCGCTCCAGTCTTGTTGCGGGAAGGGCACCTTGGTCTCTATCATGCTAGACGCAGCTATTTGACCTCCTTCAGGTGGCGCAGAATTGGCTTCAGCTGCTTCCACGAAAGCGGACGATAGTTCTCCGCTAAGCTTGCTCACTGTCTGGGTGGTTACGTCGTACATGAAGATCTCTTTTTCGGTTGCTGCTGGGTCTGTTGGGCTGGAAACATAAGTTTTTTTTATTATCTATGTAAATCAGCGATTATTCAAGTATTGATACTAACATAGTAGGTGGTTTGCTTGTTTGATGATAAGAAAAAAATTTAAAGATATTTCAGAGTAAAATACTAGTATTTGACAACAATCTCTTCGATGTTACACTTCTCATATGAGATGGACAAAAATCTGTTTGATAATTATACCGGGTGGTTCAAATGGATATTTTGTTAATTTTGTAAGAAAATTCAGATGAAGATTAAGGATAATCGTGTGCATGTCCGCAATAAAGGGGCAACAGCAGAAATAGAAGGATTGGTAACCCGAGCGACGTACGTTTCTGCTTATTGGCTTCATCAGGCCCAAATAAATGTTCATCGAAAACACCGAAGTGAAAACGTATACCTATCACATCTGAATATGAGCGGCATTTGATTTTGTCAGCCATATCTACAAAGAGGTAGACCACGGCATATATGTAGCAGGTATGTTATATTTGTTGATCTACCAAAAGCCGATATTATGAGTATCAACATACTAGAGCATGTAAAGCATGGGCATCAGGTGGCTCTTGTATTTTTTGTCTGAGAGGCACTTACAAGTTAAGGTGCACGGTAAAATTTCGGAACAGTATAACATAACGTCGGTCTCCGCACGTACCGGCGTAACTAACATTTTACAAATTTTACAGGAGAGCTAGAAAACGAAAATCAGCAATAAATGAGGTTGAAAATTACATACTGATTTTTTAGTCTGAACGTTGCGGGTTTTTTTTTGTTAGACTAAAATGATATAGAACCAGAGAACGCAGAGGCGTAAATCTATTTAAGCCGGTACGTGAAAATTGTTTTCGGAATTTTATGCAATTTTCTGAAAATTTTAATTCTTAGCAGCGAACTGATATACAGCTACGTCACTTCGTGAAGTAAGAGACTACAAAAAGATCTGTGAAATTACGGCGTAACTCGATTTTAGATTATTTGTCATTTACGCCTGTACGTGCGGAGACCGACGATAAATATTGCTCAAGTATTTTGGTACCTTTGTTATTTATTTTATTTCTCATTGGTTTGAGCCTACCTGGCTTCGTAGCTACGCTGATGATACCTCAGTTGCAGTAACTGGTACTATATCTAGATGACTTGTTCGTAACATCACCCTAGTGTAAAGTGAAATGCAGCATTGGTGCCAACAGAATTGCTTGATTTTAAATACGGACAATACTATTATCGTTCGGCTTTAATACTTGTAGGTCACAGCTTCACGACGTTGACACTGAATCGGGAGCTTTTTTGGGGACAATTATGGATTCCGAGTTTACTGGGGAAATGCCCAATGACTCAATTTGTAAAACTCTCAACAAGTCATATTTTGCAATCTTAAAATTGAAGCGCGCTGTACCACAGACAAGTACTGTGCGATGGAATACTATTGTCTGTCAAGAGCCATAATAGTTTGCGGACAAGCCCGTATTGTGAACAGGGCACTCATAGTTCAAAAAAGAATTGTGAGTTTAATTTTTAACATACCTGAATCTTGTAGGTCTATATTCAAGAGTAATCATTTGTGCTCTAAATACATTCCATAACAAATACAGGTTTGTTAAAAATAAAGATATAAATGTTACAACACAATAGCTGGCATGGATTTGAGCATACCATTACATGTATCAACAATGTTGGGAAAATATCCCTGCATAAAAGTCTCTGTACTCAACAACAGACTTTTTATAAGTTATTATTTCATATTATATATTATTATAAATAATATATAATATATTTCAACGTATCTACTGTTTGAATGTGTTATTGGTACTGTTTTTATTTAACTAATATCTGTACCCTTATGACTAATGTAATAAGCATCTACTGTGTAGTGTGTAATACACTTTTGATATTTATGTAATTCTTGACTTTCATAAACACACTTTGCCAATAAACTACTTACTACTACTATTACTGCCACTACTACTACTACCACGTTTGTGATTTCGATGACTTCCAGTTTTATTTATCTTTCCATCCTTGTTTCTCTTTAGGTTACATCCATATCCAGATGTGATGGGCAGATGTTTTCACTTTGGCGTTTTCGATGCACATCCTTTTGGGCCTGAAGAAGCCAATAAGCAGACACGTACGTCGCTCGGGTTATCGATCCTTCTATTTCTGATTCTGTTCCTTTATTGTGGACATTCTCATGATTGTCGTTTGTGAATTTTGTACAAGAACAATAGAAAACGGTACCATACGTAAGTCATTTCGAGCAACAACTTTTAAATTATTATACATGACACTTGTTATTTTATTATTAACGGAAGATCCACACACGGTACATATCAGAGATACAAAAAGTTCAAGAGTTATAGTAGTGGTAGTAGTAGAAAGTACGGTTGCACCTACAACCACTCCTTAAAACTGTTACATTTTTACTCTCTAATTCTAACGGTGATCGTATAAAGATTATAGATATAAATTAAACAAATGATATAACAAACCAAATATACTATAGAGCGGCTATCGCCTACAATCGTGATCGTATGGAAGCACAAACTTATTAACATTATCATTAATCTAACACCATTGGATTTACTTTCATACGTTTTTTCCGACACGTGTAAATTATGGGTTAGGCTTTAGCGACCTACTGTTCACTTTCATTGTAGCTTCCTTTTCAATGTGATTCATATCGTTAAGCCAAGCGTTAATGGAAAACAACGGAAATTATCCAGTTCAATGGATAAACACAATACAGCTTGACAATCGCTTCTGATACTACGAATTACGTTATTCCATGACTTTATTATATTATTCATGGAATGCTTTTTAAAATTTAGGTATTAAGAGGCTAAGTGTCAACATTCAAAGAAGTGTTACTGCTTCAGGTTGGATCTTATCTGGGTGATTCAGAAAGTATTGTAAATTTTTACGCCTAAATAAAAATAAAACATGAATATTATGTCTTATGTCTAAAAAACGTTCTGCTACCGAAATAAGACAGTACAAAGTACCATCTATTACCAGAATCGACGACTGCAAGAGTGAAACAGCAAGCTGTCTGTTGGAACTGTTGAGGCCAGGAAATAGGTAATTTCTTCCTACAATTTTGGCAACAGCAAAAAATTTGGTGGTATCGCTGCTCCCTAATGAGTAGTTCAAATTTTCGTCATGAAACGGCTAGAAGATTTCCGCCATTTTGATAAACATTTTTGATCGAAACTGTCGAAGACCATCAATCCCATGTAAAAAAGTCATAAAAACAGTCTTTTACTTAAAAAAATTGGGCAAATAGTCAACATTTGAAGAAATTTAAGGGTAAAGGTACATGTGATTATATTCTTGCTTATACTAGCTAAACTAACCACCGAAACGTAGAGAGAATGAAATTTTTTACAAAAAGTTCCTTTACTCTTTTTCGACTCCTTGATAATTCTTCAAGTTTAAAAAGTGAAAGATTAAAATTCGTATGAAAACAGTCGTTCTCGTATGTAGAAGCTCAAAATTAAGTTGATCAACAAAGTTCGGCTATACTAGTGTTAGAATCAAAATAATGAAATTACGGACGTTAATTTTTGACAGACAAATTTAGTAAATACAACCCCGACCGCCCACGGTCGGCACGCCGGTGGTCGATCGAAGCCAGTCTGTGCGTACCGCTCGAATAGTACGGAGCCTGTCGTGGTCTGTGTTTTGCTAGTTGTCTTATCTTATCACCAAAATTCTATCATCGGAAGTGGAATTGAATCTGCGTCCACGCTGTAAGTCCTATTGCAATGTTTATGTATATTGAATGCAGCAGGATATCTGTTATTGTGGCAGTTATTTTTTCTATGCCATTGTTTTGTTTTTTGCTGTTATTATTTTTGTTACTCGCCGTATTGGTTGTACATACATACCAGATATAATCAGAGACGAACTGATTACACATTTCATAGCGTCTGTCGGTTCGGTGATGTAAATAAAGCATATATGGAATTGTTTTGGGCACGTCTTGCTGTGAGAATCTTGTTTTTTTTTTAACTGTTGACATTAGTAATGCATGGTTGATTAAGGATTATTGATATAAAATACATTTAAGTAAAAAAAAAAAAAAAAAAAAAAAAAAAAAAAAAAAAAAAAAAAAAAAAAAAGAACAATACCATTGCATGAGATTGTTTTAACCACACTTGAATCACAATTCATTTATAATTGGCAATTAAAAGGAAGCAGCAGTGGAGTATATTGTAGGTACAATAATTGAATCGGAAGATTATGTTATTCATTTAGATTTTCTACACGTGCAACAAGCGCATATCCATATTGAATGGATTTCCAGAAATATTTTCTTTTAACACGATTTGCTATACAAGCTAGGTCTCTTTGCTGTTATATGATTTTATCAGTCGGGTCAATTTCTGAGTTTGTGTTTACACTTACAGGTAAAAGATAAGTAAATAAATAAATCATCATGGAAGGGCTTGGTGCTAGTACCTCAACCAAGGATTTTCTGACGGAGCTAGTTAAGGCTCTCAAATGATCGCGCACAGCACCTGAACAAGTAGATTTACCAATTTTCAGACCAGATTTGAGCGATGCAAAAAAAAATGGCTGGCCGAGGTAGAAAGTATAAAAAGTGAATTTGAATGGTCTGACCAACAGACTATCGTGAGGTTGGGTCGATTTTTAACGGGAATATCTAAAACGTGGTTTGAAAACTGGGCACCAGATGTAAAAAACTGGGACACTTTTGTACGTGACTTTTTGGAGGCGTTTCCACCAAAAAAAATTTTGGGTGAATTACTTCTGAAAGCGGCTCAATTCAATAGTCACAACTGCAATACGTACGAGGCGTACGTCTTTGAGAAAGTTACTCTGCTTCGAAACCTACGGGCACACTGGGACGAGACAGATCTTGTTGAGATAATCATCCACGGAATTATGGAACGTGACGTGCGTGTCACTGCCGGCAATCAGAATCATAAAAAAATATCCGATCTCATTTCTTATTTAGGATCAGTGCCGAAATGTCGTTCCGGAGAGTCAAGGGCGGATAATACAACTTCGGAAATAAGGGAACCGCCCCGTAAACGGTTCCGTGAGACCATCGAGGATGATAGAAAACGCAAAAGACCACTCATGTGTTATAATTGTGGAAAAAGAGGTCATATCCAGAAATTTTGCATTGAAGTTAATAAAAATGACGAAACACAGAAAAATTCATCTCCTGCAAATTATTTGAAGTCATCTAAGGTAACCTCTGAGTTAGTGTGTTCCTTCTGTGCTAAAAGTGGACATAAAATTGATGATTGTTTTATAAAAAAAGGGGATCGAGAAACGCCGTAATGTGAATCGTTGCAGTAGTGGTAAATCAGGTACTACCGAGGTGATGACGGTCAATGGAATAACGATGAAAGGCATTGTAGATACGGGTGCTGATATTTCATTAATCGCTCGAAAACATGCTGAAAAGTTTCAGGATAAACTAATACCCACTCTCACCACAATTAGCGGTGTATTACCTGGCTGTTATGTTTCTGAAAAATCGTTAATTGCTGACTTTGAGATGTCCGGTGTAAGAACAGAACTCACATTCATTGTTGTGCCTGATAGTTTTCTCGAAAACGACGTATTGGTGGGCTGCAATCTTTATGACGATCCCGACATCGTGACAATCACAAATTATGCTGGTACCAAAATTGTCAAGAACAAAGTTGCTAGAGTTCTTGATATCTTGCCGAATGCTGAAGATCTTGAGGTGGATGTACCAGATATACACAAGTCCAAATTGTTGAAACTTCTTTCCCATTATAGAGACATTGTAGCGGCTAGTGCAAACGCTGTCACCTATGTAAATAACACCTCAATGCACATAAGACTTCGCGATGACTTCGTTGTTAATAGAAGCCCTTACCGATTATCAATAAATGAAAGGAAAATTGTTCAAGACATTGTTAATGACCTGTTAAATAACCGTATCATTCAGGAAAGTGAATCGCCTTTTGCCAGCCCCATAATACTCGTCAAAAAGAAGGAGGGTTCTTATAGAATGTGTGTTGATTTTCGTGCGCTCAATCAACATACAATCAAGGATCGATACCCCTTGCCGTTGATAGACGACCAATTGGATCGCTTGGGAAAGAGCAAAGTGTTCACCTCCTTAGATATGTCTTCCGGATTTCATCAAATTCCATTGGATTCTGAATCAGTTCATAAGACTGCATTCGTAACGCCAGACGGGCACTTCGAATATTTACGCATGAAATTTGGCCTAGCCAATGCCCCGGCAGTTTTTCAAAGGGCAATAAATAAAGCATTGGGGAATCTCAGGAATACGGTAGCACTGGTATACCTTGACGATGTTCTGATACCGTCCGAAACTGTTGAAGAAAATTTGGCATCATTGGATCTAGTATTGCAAGCACTCAAAAATGCAGGATTTTGATTTTGATATAGTTTATAAAAAAGGGTGTTCATTGCCACATGTAGATTTTTTGAGCAGGAATCCCGTAATTCGCTGTCTGAAGAAATATAACAATTGGTTATATATTGAGCAACGTGGAGATAATGAGGTTAAAAGATTGCTAGATGACTGGAAGGAAGGGCGCTTGGACAAAACTCGTTATTCTGTCAAAAATGATATACTACATTACAATATATCTACATCTGAGGGATCCGTTTCCAAGCCTTTTGTACCCCGACAAAGCAGATTGGGCTTGTTAAGGATATTTCATGATGAACAGTGTCACGTTGGCATTGACAAAACCTTAGAATCAATAAAAATACACTTTTGGTTCCCACGTATGCGATACTTTGTTACAAAGTATATAAAGCATTGTCTCATCTGTGCTGTGAAGAAAACTAGGTCTGGTCCATTACATGGCTTCGTCACAAGAGTCGAAAAACCGTCTGAGCCCATGAACATCATTCATGCCGATTGTTTAGGTCCCTTAGAAACTACAAACGAGGGACATAAGCACATTTTGGTATTAATCGATGCGTTTACAAAGTATTGCATACTGTTGCCGTTGAAGACTGTCAAAGCCTGCGAAACGAAAGAAGCTTTTCAGTTGTTCATATCTCTGTTTGGTACGCCGAAGCAAATCATTATGGATGCAGGTAAAAACTTCAAGAACTTGAGCCTCCCAGAATACTTGGACTCCTTGGGCATCAGTTACCATTATACTACCCCCGATGTACACAGGTCCAATGGACAAGTAGAGAGATATATGAGAACAATAATGAATCTTCTGCGAATTGAAACAAAAGTTCGGTCAGAATGGTCGAGTGGTTTATGGAAAATTCAGTTGGTTTTGAATACGACTGTGCAGAAGTCAATAGGAACAACACCACTTCGAGCTTTAATTGGCATTGATGGTTCTACTCCACTCATCCAAAGTTTGCTGGCTAACTTAAGTTCTGATCTACAGCCAATCAGAAATTTACAACTCGATCGTAGTAGAATGAAGGATCGTATGGAGTCGTTAGCAGAGGCTAAAATCAAGGAGAATGAAAAACGCCGAAATACCAAAACCTTCAGCATTGGAGATTTTGTCCTTATGCACCGTGATGATAAGATGCACCAAGGTAAATTGAAGTATGAATTCCAGGGACCTTTTGAAATTGTGGGTATCACACCAAAAGGTCGATATGAAATGAAGAGAGTTGGTAAATCTCTTGTAACTAAGGCTGCTAAAGAACAATTGAGGAGTTGGCCTAGCGATTGGTCTATGACTGTGAACATGGAGGAGCTTCTTGAAGATTTAGAGGATGAGTAAGTAGTCTGGATATTGGCCAGTGTTAGAATGTAGTTTGTGACGTCAGAAATATATTTTGCATGTATTTATCTGGTGTTTAAAGCTTGGTACGCTTTGCACGCAATTGTTTCATGTTTTAAAGCTTGCTACGCTTTGCATGTGCTTATCTGGTGTTTAAAGCTTGGTACGCTTTGCACGCAATTGTTTCATGTTTTAAAGCTTGCTACGCTTTGCATGTATTTGTCTGGTGTTTAAAGCTTGGTACGCTTTGCACGCAATTGTTTCATGTTTTAAAGCTTGCTACGCTTTGCATGTGCTTATCTGGTGTTTAAAGCTTGGTACGCTTTGCACGCAATTGTTTCATGTTTTAAAGCTTGCTACGCTTTGCATGTGCTTATCTGGTGTTTAAAGCTTGGTACGCTTTGCACGCAATTGTTTCATGTTTAAGAGCTTGCTACGCTTTGCATGTGCTTATCTGGTGTTTAAAGCTTGGTACGCTTTGCACGCAATTGTTTCATGTTTTAAAGCTTGCTACGCTTTGCATGTATTTGTCTGGTGTTTAAAGCTTGGTACGCTTTGCACGCAATTGTTTCATGTTTTAAAGCTTGCTACGCTTTGCATGTGCTTATCTGGTGTTTAAAGCTTGGTACGCTTTGCACGCAATTGTTTCATGTTTTAAAGCTTGCTACGCTTTGCATGTGCTTATCTGGTGTTTAAAGCTTGGTACGCTTTGCACGCAATTGTTTCATGTTTTAAAGCTTGCTACGCTTTGCATGTATTTGTCTGGTGTTTAAAGCTTGGTACGCTTTGCACGCAATTGTTTCATGTTTTAAAGCTTGCTACGCTTTGCATGTGCTTATCTGGTGTTTAAAGCTTGGTACGCTTTGCACGCAATTGTTTCATGTTTTAAAGCTTGCTACGCTTTGCATGTATTTGTCTGGTGTTTAAAGCTTGGTACGCTTTGCACGCAATTGTTTCATGTTTTAAAGCTTGCTACGCTTTGCATGTGCTTATCTGGTGTTTAAAGCTTGGTACGCGTTGCACGCAATTGTTTTATGTTTTAAATCTTGCTACGCTCTGCATGTATTTATCTGGTGCGTTATGCATTCTTACTTAATGTAATTGTTTATAAAGTCAAGTTTGACTTTGTGGTATTGTTTCAGTGAGGAAGAACCAGAGATTGCAGATGGAACTGAAGCAAGGAGTGAATGATTACGTTGTCTGTTATTATTGTTTGCGATGTTTGTTATTTGTTATAATGTTACTAATTTCTGAATTTGTTTAATACAAGAATATTTTCTTTCTGAGTATTTTGTCTTTACTTCGTTGCTACAAATCAGGCTGTTATACAATTAACGTCGAGAACGACTTTGTACTCAGGTTGGCCGTGTTAGAATCAAAATAATGAAATTACGGACGTTAATTTTTGACAGACAAATTTAGTAAATACAACCCCGACCGCCCACGGTCGGCACGCCGGTGGTCGATCGAAGCCAGTCTGTGCGTACCGCTCGAATAGTACGGAGCCTGTCGTGGTCTGTGTTTTGCTAGTTGTCTTATCTTATCACCAAAATTCTATCACTAGATAGTTATTAGACCAGCGTTCACCTACGAAAGTGCGACTTGTTGTTTTACCACCAAAACGCATTTGCGTAACCTGTAGGTTTTTGCGTCCCATGGTATGTCTCCAATAGGACCATTTACAAAGACCTTGACATTCCTCATCTAAGGGTCTACATCAAACAACAAGCGCAGCTACGTTATAGTCAAGCGAAATCGCATAGCAACGCCTTGTTGCGCGAGTCAGTAGACTACACAGTCGAGCAAGTTCGCAAGCACACAAGTCCGCGGCTTGCATTATGAACAAAATTAAATCCTTCGACTTTAGGTCCAAAGCTATAATTTTTTTCAACAACCAGTCTCTAAATTAGGATCAATTTAAAATTCCCGAATACCAGTTAGCGATGTCAAGACACCCCTCAAATTGTCGCACTTCTTTCTTCTTTGCTCTCCTTGCTTCCTACCTGCCTTTCTTTCTTTTCCCCTTTTTCCTGTTTTTCCCTGGCGTTGTCTGGTATCTGGGCAACCAGAACCTGACAGACCTTCTGGCTTACAATACTTTAACCAAAACCAAAGGTCCTGCGGACCACTTTAAGACAATGACGAATAGATCAAAAATTATCAAAAAAATATTACATTTTCCATAGTTTCAGGTGGTAGTAAAAAATAGATTCACTTTAAAATATTATTATCACCACGGGGAATAATGTTGTATGCGGATAACGTAGACAACGACTGTTTTGATACGAATTTTCCATGCTTATATTCCAAGAACCATCAACATGTCGAAAAAACGCAAAAGATCTTTTTTGACGTGGGATGAAAGGTAAGATGAGAGTGAAAGTATAAGAAATGATTCGGTATTTGAGGAAACAAGATATGAAAGTGAAGACTGTATGGGTTAGAAAAAGGCAGGATGCAGGAATGATTAAAGCGAACGATAACGCAAAATTAGAACGAGAAAAACAAGAGATCGCATTGAAGCAAAAAACAGAATGAAAGATCAAGAAAGGAAGCGAGGTATTTGAGGTATGCAAAGAGGTGGGAGATGGCAGGCTATACCTAAGCTCTAGGGCTTGCTATCTTGTCACTGGTCATGGTAATTTTCCGACCTTCTTGCATCGGTTCAGATTGTGGAAGGAAGTAGGTAAATGTGGCATCATATCAGTGGCGAATTTAGAGGGGGGCGCCCCCCCTCCCTAGGCGTCTGACACTTGCTTTTGTAATCTAACACCATTGTGTTCCTTTCTGACACATCATGGCGACAGAGGGATACTAACTATAAGTTATAGCCATAGGAATTGAGCATTGCGATTTTTGGTATCCTTTGGTATCCTTTGGTATCCCAAACGCTGTCAGTCTTCGATATCACTTAGGTTTTCAGCACAATTCTTACGATTTATACGTATATACGAATATTGTGACTTGTGACAAATCTAAGTCTAAGCAATATATTAGCTATACAGATTGCACTTAAAAAGTGATTTATGTTCTGTGTGTTGCTCAATAGTAATTTGAAAAGTGGGTAAAGCTTGACTGATTTTGTTCGGGGTTGGTGTTGCAGCGTAGCACTATTAGTCTAATCATATTAGACGAAAATACCCCTGATTTGCGAAATAATTCTAAAGTCTGGTTTTATTGCTGCAAGTTGCTCAAGGGTGTATTCAGAACATTGACGCATAAAATGGGTACACCAATTTTTGTGGTGAAATTTTTTATTCGACAATAAAGAATGAGAAAACGTGTTTTTTGGGATTCAATCTAAATACTTGGCAGGGACGAAAAAACTCTCCTTATAAGATTTTCAAGTATTTATGAGACCTACAAAATGAGAAAACACGTAAAAAGATCCGACTAATAGCAAAAAAGTTATCGTGTTGGTAATGCGACGGTTTCTCGGAGATTATTGAAATTCTTCAAATTCGTAGGATTGTTACTTCTAAATAACCACAACAAAATTGGAGTAGATTGGTTAAGTAGTTTGTGAGAGTTTCTAATTGTTTATCCCCAGACATCTGTTTTCTGGCCATCACTACTAGTTTTTTTCAGAAATATATATGGGTTAGTTCAAAGGGCATTTTATAGCAAAATACACTAGTTTACCTTGCCGATACGAATCGAAAACTATTCCGGAAGATAAATGTTATTTTTATGCAAAAAAAGGATGGGTTACGTTTTTCTTCTAAACAAATAAATTCAAACATTTGGTATTTGTGAGTAACTCGCAACAAAAGATGATAGAAAAATCAGCTTTGTTTTAAAATGTGTATAGTAACGTATGTATTTAGTATATCAATTATTCACAAATACGAAATTTTTGAATTTGGTCTGAAAAAAAAACGTAACCTTTGTTTTTCGCATAAAAATAACATTTATCTTTCGAAATGGTTTGTAATTCATATCGGTAAGGTAAATTAGTGTATTTTGCTGTAAAATGCTCTTTGAACTAATCCTGTATACAGGGTGATTTTGAAGTTGAGCCATTAATTTTCAGATAATGATTGTACAAGGAAGATAAACCAAAATTTGTGTGTGAAAATAAAAAAAAATTAAAAAAAAATTTTACCTTGTTTTATAAAGTATCCTCCCGACAAGTATTTCAGTGCGGACCTGTATTTGATCGTGCGGTATTGGAGCACCAGCATGCTCTCCCCTGTGAGGCCTTAAGTCACCTGATTCACGAGCCCTTTGTACTACATTAACAAAGGCACGAGGGGTTGGTTGCATCGATTGGGATGTGCCATTATTTATTTCGTTTGAGCCACACAACAAACACCACAATTCACTCACGCGTTACCGACTGACACATTCACTGAATACAACTGAATAAAATACATTGTAGTAAAAACATCGTTTCAAATTCTTTCGCTTTTTTGTTTCCGATGCGATGAACCGATAAGGCGGAGTATATTCGTTGTTGCCAAACACGAGCACATAATATTATTATTGAGACAGGGCGGTACTCAAACTTCTAAAGGGCTATAACTTTGTTACTTTAATTTTACCACAAAAATGTTAAAGGAAAAAAACATTTCTTTTGATCAGATCTACTCACTGTTAAAATAAATGACTCAACTTCGAAGTCTGTATATAGTTTTTTCCAAAGATTTCCAACATTTTTACATGCGATTAACACCGATTCGAAAACTGAGAAAACAACAACTATGCCGTAAATCTAAGTTCGATAACGAAAGTCTGAAGAATAACTGTAACATCTATATTGAATTTCATAAAATAATTGACTATACCTATTGATATTTTTATCACCTGCTGATATAATAGAAGTGCTTGATTTGCACCATTTACTTGATTTGTTTAACGGGTAGTTCAGAGTATTAATCTTTAAGCTTAGTACACACTAGTAGACCCCGTTGCGCAATTTGTCTATAGGCAGTCTGGAGACGATCTCAAGACACGATCTATAGATGGCCTATAGACATCCTTCTTTGTCTCATCTAGCGGCCATACGATAATGTGAATTTTTCGGTCTCATGTTCAATTTCGCCATCAAAGACATTGTTTTGTGTGGAATGGCTGGGATATGTCTCGGGTCGCTCAAAATGTCTTTTTAGGTTAACAGAGCAATGAAGTTTTTTATGTTTTAATCTTTAATATTATTACACTAGTTAATTATAAACGCCACGTAATTCTTTTGTTCCCATATTGCCTTTCTGATGATTTCTGAGCATTTTCCATATTTTTTTTCAAGTTGGCATTGAATAAATATAACACAATGGATTTAAGGAGCAATAATAGGATAAATTCTAAAATTTCCACTGTGGTAGAAAAATTACCAGCCCCAAATATCGTTTGCGCCCCCCCCCCTAGACGAAATCCTGAATCCGCCCTTGCATCATATAAGAGAAGATTGTATGATTGAGCAAAGGGTGGAAAAGTTGAGGAAGCTTGCGACCACAACTCGGAGCGAACGGTAAAATTAACAGTTACGCATTCACTGCTACAAGTGGGCAAACTATGAACGTATGACCCGGTACTTTACTACGAGGATACATCGTTTCTTTTTGTGTGTATTTGCTCTTTGGATTCATGCCTGATTTGTATTATATCATATGTTCGTGTTTGCAAGACGGGAGACAATAACTTGTGTCTGAGGATATCCCATGCAATTGTACTAAGGCTAGAAGGTTATTGTATAAAATGTACTCACTCGGCAACAAGCAGAATCACACTTTGCTGTTCATTCTTAGTCTTATTCTGGCTCTCCAAGAATTTTCGGTAGTTCTCCAGCGTGGGCTCCATGATGAGTTTTCTCAAAGTAGTGTCACGGATAAGATCAATATCACCTGGAGCATTTGGCGTATCTTTCACAATGTTTCTCTCTTCCCTCGTGTTTCTGGCTTCTCTAGTAGACGAAAAGTCGTACGCAACTGGAGCTAGTACCACCACACTGGAGATTTTCTTGCCTTTTAGCTCTGGGACATCAGGAATTGGGAACTGGGTACCGTTTACTTTCAAAGGAAGGTATCTGGAAGACATGTTCCAGTGAAATTAAAAAATATTTCCCCAGGAAACAAGACTTTAAAACAAACGCCAAAATTGACTGAATGCAAGATCGTTAATTGGAACTTCCATACTGTGAAGACACCTGCCACTTGAGGATAACGTGGTAGGTAACCTAATTATCCCTGGTTCTGAATTATGAAGTTGGCACTTGTGCGAAAGAACCAGGCAGTTTCCTTATGGAGAATGGCTTTCGGCTAAATTTGTTGAAATTTTTACATGAAGGTAGTTTTCAACATGGCGATCAAAAGTCCCAATGGGTTTACCATCTGTGGACCCCACAGCCCCCCCAACAAGGGGTTATTAATAGATATCGGAGGACAACATAAGTCTTAAAATAATATTATTAGAGAAGTAAAACATACTGTTGGTTAAGAATTTTTTCAAACTGGCCAATAGTGATCAACAATTTTACCTTGAGAGTGACCTTAAAGGCTATGCTCAAGGTCAGTTACTTTTTTGCACGACGTACATCTTACCCTCATCAGGAAAGCTAACTGCCTGGTTTTTTGTATTCTGTTGATATACGAGTAAGAACAAAAATGGTTAGTTTTCAAATCAATAAGGTTGCATTCTCCTTAAGAAAGATGCTTAACAGCTCTCCTGTCACTTGCATGTATCAAGACTAGCATAGCAAATGAAAAGTCATCATAATACTGGAAGACCCAATCGAAGGAATGACTATGCACCCGAGCATTAGACGCAACCTTGACTTTACTACATGGTGGCGCAAAATTAACACTATGATTCAAATTATTTGTATACATGCTGTACCAATAGTAAATTAGGAATGAGTAATATGATCTCTTAAATGTCGGCTAGATCTTTCCTTTCATACTTGTGCTCTTCCCCAACGTGAAAGCGTAACCTCCCACAAGATTTCGTTGTCTTGACTGAGATTTCATTATTATTATTGTCTTTCAAATGTTCCTTGATGCGCGATTAAAACCAATGCGGAGGCTAATGTAAATTGTCTCTTCGCCAAGTGTTCCTCCAAACCATTCTTAACAGACCAATTGCTTACCACCTTGAAGTGTGTGTTGTAGTACCATCTCGTTGAAACCACAGATTTGGGTAGTTTTTCACATCTCCGATTACAGATTACAGCAGTTTTGGAAACTAGACATTCTTATAAACTCTAACGTAAACGTTCGATAGTCCCACCTGTTAGTTTTTTTATACTCCAACTACCACGAAGGCCTAAGGGCTAAACACTCATGGGGTCTCGTGGGGCTATAGGGGGATACAAGGGAAAGGAAGGACGCCACACGGACTCTGGCGAGGGAACACGTGTACATGCAACATGCACACATTCCCGGCCCCGCCTACGAGATCCGCCGGGTGGTACCTCCGTGTTCGACAGTCAGAGACCGACTACCACCTACGGACAATCACAACATCTTTGGACGGGATTTGAACCCGCGCAGCGCACGGCGACTGGTCAGGAGGGCGAAGTATCTACCACTGCGGCCACCGCTGCTGCCTAAATCAGTATCATGAAAATGGCCTATTCCAGGTACTAGATACATCCAAACCTTAAATTGAAGTGCCAAAACGACATGTTCGCCAAGGTATCGCTTCATATCATATTCGCAAGGCATCTTCTACTGAATCTTAAAATCTTAAAAAGTAGATTTTGAATAACAGAGTATACAATACATATATTCGTAGATAATTCAAACGAAAATATTTATTTTGTGCCACCTTGTAGAGCTTGAAATACAGTATAGCGACAGCTTACTCACCTACTATAGGAGTTATCATTCAGCACAACTGGATTGACAGTCTCAGCAGTGTCAGCTACGTAAGATTCTTGCACTTCTTTACCTCCATTGCTCTCTGGATCGTACCTCACTACCTTCAGATCCACCGATTCCTTCTTAGCAGGAGCATCCACTGTTACTTCTTCCAACTCTGAAGCAGCTTCCTCTTCTTCCGCCTGTGAATCTCCGGACTTCCTCACCTCCGAACCATCTGTTTGAAGTCGAGCTGCTACAGGTTCACTTCCAGCTCCAATCTGAGCAGCACCTCCAGCGTTGAAGAAGTTTGCCAGTTGATCCGGAGGCAAAGCTGATAGGGGAATATCTCCTACTTTATCATAGTCTAAAACAGAGATGTCAGCATTGTTCAGGATACCTGAAGACAAAAGTTGTGCTCTAAGGTCTTCAGGAACTTCGTCAGGCAGTTGTGCTTCTAAGACCTTTGGGTCTTTGGTAGTTGTTGAGGGCTTTGGAGCTTCAGTTGTAGTGGTGGTAGTTGTAGTAGAAGGACTACCTGTAGAGCTTTGATATCTTATGCTAGGCGTACTACTGACAAATTCTTTTCTTGTCGACTGGAAGTAATTCTTTGCTGAATGTGTTGGGTTTCTACTTTCCTGTTGCTGTTGTTGTTCAAAGTATTGCTTCAGATGTTCCTCTTGGAGACGTTTTCTTTGTTCTTCTAGATATTTAGTTTGCTGTTGTTTCCTTTGCTCTAAAAGCTCCTTCTGTCTTTCGAAAGCTTTTTGTTGCTCCAACAACTCTTGGCTAGAAACATGTTCATTTGAGGTGAAACTTTGCAGGTTCTCCTGGGAATTGAAGTCTTGGATAGCTTTCTGTTGATATTTTGTATTCTGAGAAGTGGAAGGTTCAACTGTTGAGAAATGTTGCTCGTATTTAGGTATTGAATGGATCAGTTGTCCTCCAGGAGGTACGATATTCAGATGATCGTTTTGAGACAACTGATTGTTGACGGGTTGTTGTTGAATTTGAGGTCTTTCAGTGTTAAAATTGTGTTGTAAGAAGTTTTGTTGAGGTTGATGTTGCTGAGGTTGGTACTGTTCTTGTTGTTGATAATTGAATTGTTGTGGCAACTTTTGCTGATTATTTTGAGAAGGCTCTTGGTGTTGTAGATGTTGTGAAGAGCCCTGTTGATGTGAAGAGTACTGAGGTTGGCTTGGTTGTTGATCATGATGTTGAAGAGGCTGAGGCTGTTGATGTTGTGTTTGTTGCTGTTGTTGATACTGTGATGTCTGTTGGAACTCTTGATGCTCATGTTCTAGCGGCAATTGCTGATGTACAATAGGCCGAGGAGGAATCCTCTCTTCCTTGACTGTCTGAAGTACCTGGCTGAACCTTGGTGGCTTGTTAAAGGCAAAATTCTGTTGAGGTAAAGGAAGCTGTTGGTAGCTTGGGAAGTGAGACTCGGGTCTGAACTGAATGGGTTGTTGCTGGTGTGGCAAGTTTTGATGCGAAGACAGCGAAGTTGGCTGAGAGAATGGCTGTTGAGTTTGATGCGAAGACAGCGGAGTTGGCTGAGAGAATTGTTGTTGGGTTCTTATTTTATCAAATGGTGTGTAAGGAACTGGCTGCCTAGGGGGAATTGCAGGAGGTGGCGGTCTTGAGTTTTGGAAACGTGCAGGTGGAGGGTGAGAAATGGAATGCGAGAAGTGAGGAGATGTTAATCCCTGAGAACCAAAGCTGTTAAAAGATTGAGAGGGCCTTGAAAATTGTGCTGGTTGTTGAAATGGAGGTTGTTGATATTGCTGCCTTCCAAAGGTCTTGGAAGAAGAACTTGGAAACGTTATCGGTCTGTACGGTTGAGGCTGCCTGAAACTCGAACCGAAACTAGGAGACTGGAAGCCTTGGATAGTAGAAGGCCTTTTGAAGTACGTGTTTGAAAATGAGGTCAGCTGGCGCCCTTGAGGTCCTTGAGGCTGCTGCTGTTTTTGGTAAGTAGGAACGTAATCTTCTGGCTTGCTAGATCGCTTATCGTAGTCAAAGCTTTCTTTGCCAAAAGTGACTTTAACCCCACTCGGACTATGGTATACTTCTGATTCAGGCTTGATGATAGTTCTTAAAGTAGTGCTAGGAGGTGGAGCTGCAGTAGCTAGATCTGTGTGATAGTTGTAAGGTGCCTCCTCAATCTCATCTTGTTCTTCATCTTCGGGCAGTTTCGGAGAGATAGCTGGAACAGGCTTATCGTAGATGATCGCATCTTTGCCTTTACCATTGGGGTTCTTCTGGTACTTCACATAGAACACCTGCACCTGCTCTTTCTTCTTCTTAGGAGGAGGAGGCGGTGGTGGCGGTGCTGGAAGACTGACATTCGACTCCTTGATGATGATCTCGATGATAGGTTCAGGCTCCTTGATGTATACAGGGCGTTCTATGATGTGAGGCTTAGGAGGCCCATATCCACCGTAGTGCTGCTCCAAATGGTTGTTACCATCGGTTAGTAGGTCGTTGCTGTGCGGGTGATCTAGGGACAAAATGTTAGTGTCATACAAGGGATCTCTCTGAGAATAGTGGACGAGAGGTTCCATCTGAACAGCATAAGGAGGAATAGGATATGAGTTCGGTCTACCTTTGTGATACGGACGGGAATAGTACGGTGGATGGTGATGTGGGTGGTACTGGGGTCCTGTGGAGATCCTGCGTTCCAGTCGGTACGACGATGGTAGAGAGGTGTAGTGGTTGGAGATCTGGTAGCCCAGCTGGCGTTTGTCCTTCTTCTGAGGGCGATGTTCGTCTATGGCCAGACATGTGGCTGCTAGGAAGCATAGCACCACCTGCAAAGATGGGTTAGTGTTAGCTGGGATGTTTAGGACAAACGATCTTTTGAACAATGTGGTAATGTTAATGCCAATTATTTCATACAACAGAAATCCCAAAGGCAGAGTCTGAATACAGCGGTATTACAGCTGCTATGAGTGCAATTTTATGAGGTTACTTGATTTCATAAGTTAATATTATATAGTATAGAATATATAGGGTGTTTCAAATTCAACCCTCACTATTCGGATCTCGTAAACTGCAAGAGATACGAAGTCTCTTGAATGGTGGCAAAGTTGCATATTTAGTTAATCAATAAAAAGTAGCTTTGAAAGTTTCGAGTTTCGAAGTACTTCCGGAGAAGGAGAGAGGGACAGAGAGAGGGGGGGAAAGCCGAATTTTCCCAAAATCGTTTCAATTTTTTCCATTGAACATAGCAACACAGTTTGAGCGACTGAGAAGAAATATATCGAGCAGTGAACAATGTACAGAGAAGAGTGAGGCGTTACCTACAAAATATCAGACTGGATTTTGAATATCTGCTATGATTTACCTCTGCTTATTTATGATTATTGTTGTTATTACCATCGTTGAAATTTTCATTTTGTGTTCAGGTTTCACCATACTTTTTTATGTTTTTATAATTTTCATCCCACAACAAATTCATGGCCAACTAAGGAAATACATACGTCACTGAATTTAGGACTAAGCATTCCGTTTAAATGTACAAACTTCCAATATAGCGTCCATATGAAAACAAAGCTGTTGATGGAAGTCGAGAGAAGAAATGTCGAATCGAAAATTTGACTTAGCCATCTTGAGAGGAGAATAAGTAACGATGACAACATTGAATTTATTTTGAAATCTCATCTCAAAAAGGTCAGGAAAAAATAAAAGTGATTTTGGGATAAATCTGGTATGCTTCAAGGCCTACCTAGAAAATTCTGCTTTTTTGCGAATAACTAAGGTTTAGCAATGTCATTGTATGACGTTTTATATATTTTTAGAATGCAAATTATAAATTCCATTCATCTTCGAAAAAATCCAATAAGGGCGTCTATAAGAAAAAATAAAGCTGACGCTGGAGGACAAGAGACGAAACGTCATATTTAAATTCTATTTATGTCATCTTGAAGAGGAGAAAAAGTGGCTACTGGTAATGCGCATTTATTTTGAAATCTCGCTACAAATAAAGTCAGGAAAAAATAAAACGATTTTGGGAAAATTCGTTTTTTTCCGTCTCCCCCCGGAAGTACTTCGAATTTCGAAACTTTCCAAGTCTCATTTTGTTGATTACTTCAATACGAAACTTTGCCCCTATTTAAGCGTATTCGTATCTGTTACAGTTTCCAAGGGTTCCAATGGTGAGGATGGAATTTGAAGCGCCCCGCATAGTACACAAGTGCGTATCAAGAGATATTATAATTATGTACCAAACATTGTTGATAGTTTTACACAAAGTAATGACACGCTCATTACTGCAGTCTGTGGATTTTTTTTTCATGAAAAGCCCAAATAGTGCACTACTGGTTCTCACAAATCCCAGGTCTTTTTGATAAAATAAATGCTCTTCATAGAGTCAACCTACTTGACGCCAATTTTGTATTATGCAGCGATTTAAGTATAAAATGTCCATTCCGGATTTTTCGAGGAAAAATTCCTAACCTTGTACTTGCCGGGTATTTAATCTGCATTTATAAACACATTTATATTTAATGTAGCGGAACAAAGGAGCATTATAAAAACATGTGTAGCTCTCACTTTCGGTAATCTAGCATCAAATCCCAAATTCGTGGAAACGACCGCATTATACCTAAATACTTTTTTATGATAATTCTATCAATAAAACATTCAGAGGATGCGTTTCGGGCAACGGGTGAGAGTATTAACAACGTGGTACCATCACGCTAAAAATAACACAACTTTCACAAGTGCTTATTTCCTTGATCTCGAAAGTCACACACAATTTTGCCGGGTTCTGTGTCGCAGAAGTTACAGTTTCAGGTATTTTGCGCATCAGGAAAAAGCCAAAAGCTATTTATCTTCTACAAAAAAGTCTATAAACGGATTTTACATCGGAATTATACCCTTGCGGATGAATGAAAGTGTATCTAGAGACACACATATACATATTTTTGCGGGATATCATTGTTATTAGATGAAATTTTAAACATCACTTCATGCCGAGATCTACAGAACAGTTATATGAGGTAGAAAGACGTTCTATCTGAAGAAGTAGAATTTGTATTATAAAGAAGTGAAAAATCGTCATTCCCATATTCATTTTTAATCTAAAAGTGCATAATCTGAATCTTTGTAGTGGTTAACAGCAAAAAAAACGAAAAAAAAAAAAATTCAGCAGTTTCTAAGAATAATCTGGTGTCAATGGTTTTTTTCAAAAACATTTTTTTTTGGCGAGATGTTCAGTAAACGGTACTAATGCGGCAAACTGAAAAATACGGCTAGGTAGGTACAACAATGTAACAGCTAGCTGACGATGAGTAATTCACGCAGTTTTTCGTTTGATCAAAAACGGGTACAAGAAAATGGCTCTCAAGCTTTTTAGTGGGAACTTCCTTATTATGCTTAATTATGTTAGAGGACTGAGTGAAATAATAGCCGTCACCCATTTTTAGCTTAGTTATAAAGACGTTAATTATTTCTTGCAATTAATTGGAAATTGGGGTCTAAAGAAAAAGTTTCCGGTTATAAAGGGCTTTACAAAAAAATGATTAAAACACTAAGTTTAGATGTACATTAACTAACAATTCAAACAATAAAATCGAAATATAAGATACTTATTTTGTTAAGACATTACATAAAATGAGCTATTCAAGCTCATTCTCGAATATTACATTAAAAAGATAGCAACTCCCAACATGAAGAGACAAAAAAGATTGAAATGAAACAAAGATAAAGTGATAAGATAGATATTTAAGAAACGCATAAAAAGTTCTTTCCTTGCTCGATTATCAGAAAAAAGAAATTATCAAGCTCACCCTTTTAAATAATCCAACGTTATACACATCGTAGATATCGTGAAGACTGTAACTGATAAATATAACAAACGAGGTACAGATAGACCCAGATTGAAGGAAAGGATAAATCTAAGGTTAATCTTGTTATATTTGATGCTTTGACGTTTTGCTGATAAATATTATGTGGTGGTGATTATTTTGTCTTCATGAAATTAATGATCTTATAGTACATAATACTCAAATATACTATGTCCGTTGTTTTGTTTACTTCATTATTGTGCTTTCCAACATTTCTTGAAAAATCCTCTTCTATAATTACCATTTCTACACAGGGCCCCGCAAGAATCAAATTTAAGTAGAAATTATCACAATATAATTAATTATAATAATTATTGTTATATATTTGCATGCTCATACTGTTTCTTCCTTGATCCAAAGGCAACAATTCGACCTATCATTTTTTTTCAACTCCTTGAGCTTCTTTCTATGGTAACAGAATTCATTACGAGGGGGGGGTGCTATTAGAAATTGAAAAGGATGAGCAAGTGGGTCGGCGTATGCATGATGATTTATTAACTCCTGAACAGCGCCGCTAAGGGCAAAGGCCTTATGACCATTGAAGTGTGTGAGGTAGGATACGTTTTAACGGTTGAGGATTGCAGAATACCGTTCTAGCTAGGCCATCTTTACACCAAGATACAGTAATATATTATATTATTTTCTTTAGAAAATAGCAGACCCCTCGCCCCTCTCTAAGTCCACCACTGCACTTGGGGACAATTTAAGTGTTATGTAAACACTGACGAAGGGCAGGGGGTCATCACCTTGCTTATTTTTGATGACTTTGGGGGCGGGGATCTAGATCGTGATTACGTCAGCAATATTTATTATTTTTATTTTTGGATTTCTTACAAAATTGAATCGATTTTGATTTTAACATATGCTTGAAAAATAAACGGATTTTCAGGGATTCCCCAAATATGGATATGCTTTCTCGCTTGTAGCCTTTGCTATAAATGCTCCTGTTGGAAGTTCATATAACCGAGACATTAAATGGTATTCAGAGCATGTGCATGAAAGCCAATACTTCAAATTGTGAAATGTTCCAAAATGTTTACGTAAGCATAGGATGGGGGGAGAGTCATAATTGTGAAAAATCTGCTTATGTAATACTTAAAGGGTTCCTTATACCACTGCTCCGTACCTTGAATATACTTGAAAGACTAATTTTTAAGCCATAGCGTTTAAAAAATTTATTTTTATATTTTTAGATGAAGGTCCTTTCCATTTACACTCAAGAATACAATATCGTCGAAAAATCTATTTATATTTTTTATAACAGATTCCATGTTTGGCTAATTAGCCTGTTTAATATCTTACAGTTTTGAGTATTTTTCACGTCGTATGGCCATAATATAATTCTAAAATACGACGTTACGTAACAATTTCCTTGCACTTGGTCACGCTATAACAAACGCATTCCACACGGTGTATCGGTCTTGCTTCTTGTTATTGTCTTCATAGTCTATCGAACACCAGACTAAGTAGGTTTATAGCTTATGACCTTAAAAGGTCGAGATATTTTCACTTGCATCAAGAGCTAGGTATCTTTTCTTTAGTAATATGTCTCGGCTTCTATTAGACTACTCAAAAAATTAAGAGACCAAGAAAAAATCCATATTTTTCTGTGGTTTTTGTATTACGGTGAAAATGGTCGTATCCAGGCTTTAAAAAAGCATTTTAAGTTTCTAGCTTTCAGGTTTTTTAGCCCAAAAATAGCTCCATAAAAATGTTTTGTTAAATTTTTGCCTTCTCTTTAGTCCAGTGGCTTGAATTTTTTCTGTTGTGTCGTCATATGGATCGTAAAAAATGCAATCAAATTGTTTGGAGATTAATTCCAGTTTTGGGAAATACCCTTACATTCTCTGTGCGATCACTGGTTAGCGTGATATCAGTTTCATTCAAAATCGGATATCTCCACGCCAAATGATTTTAAAAACAATATTGAAGCTGAATAAACGGGTTATCGGTCTGACCTAACAAAAAAATGTTTAAGCCAATTTTGCAAAATATTTTTCTTGCGCTATCTGTTAGAATTGCATGAGAACCGTTCCTCCTAAAATTTTTCAGCTAAAAAACCTATGAAACTAGAATCTTAGAGCATCCAAATGTTTTTATAAAATGTAGATACGACCATTTTCACCGAAATACAGTCTCACAAAGATAACCGAAAAATTTGGATATTTCTCTTGCCCCCTCAAATTTTTTAAGTGTATTTGAATGGTATATGAAATACGTATCTATCCTTGCCATATGACATTTGAGATATTTATGGTACCTACGTGACAAAAATATCTATTGTCTGCCAGTCTATTGCTCCTATCAATATCGATATTCACGAGTGGATCGGTCATTGCAAAAAGTCACACTAATTAATTTTGGGCAAAGCAGATAAGGAAAAGTTGATACGGTATTCACAGGTATTTTGGTGCACATAAACATTAAAATGAAACAAATCAAGGTTTCTGAGGCTGTTTTTGTAATAGCATATAAGAACCTGGACTTATGTTGTTTATGCAATGAACGTCGACTACGTGGCATTATTTGAATTGAAGGAATGTATTGACTTACGAGGTTTATACCCAGAATACGCATCTGCCTTCAATTTAGCGATTTTATTTGTAAAAGATGGACTTGAGTGACTTTTGAAATGACCGATTCAATTGATTTACGCACATGTTCAACTTCTAAGGATCTTGAAAATTGAAGTTGTGTATTGATGATTTGTAAACAAATCCGAAATAACCTAAACTTAAGGAAAATAATGAGTGGGGAGGTGACCACTCCACTAAAAAAGTTCATCAAAATAGGCTAAAAATGACTAGTTTCGTAGTATGTAGCTATAGGTATCAGTATGCATTTTCGACAGATGGGGTAATTGCAAATCATCCATAAAACCTTCGAATTGGAAATTATGACAATTACGATACTCATTCCGCGTACAGGCATAAGCAATGAAAATCGATTTATAGAACTTTGCGGAATACAGACTGAAATTCAAAGTTCCAGCAAATTGTCTTATTAATGAAAAAGAAATCAGTTTAATTTCTAGACTGTACTAACAATCGCAAAAATGGAGAAAATTAAAAACATTTGTACGTCATGTAAGTTGTCTCTATACTAACCCACGCAATGCTATCATCAGTTCATAAAAGATTAAGTTCACCCCTAACAAAGTCAGACAGATACAATGAAATCATGGATAGAGGTTCGCAGCTTTGCTTTCGTTCATCGCCCCAGAGACCAAGCCTAGACCAAGCTGATGAGTTACCAGCAAAGCATGAAACAGCTGTCTGAGGTTGACTGTCTTTGGTTGGGCGGACGCAAGCAGCATACTTAAGTTAGACAATCTAAAATAGTTTGTTACGAACATGTATAACAAAAGTTATACGGATCCAGTCCGTCAAACAGATCTGCACAATTATTCCATAACATCCTTTCCCTGCCCTACTCGTAGCATGGTCTAACTACCAACGTCGCAATATCTGAAAGCATGATGCGTCACACATGGCAGAGCGCTCACAGAGCACCATTCATGCCGCACACATACGAACATCGGTACGCCAGCCGCGGCAGTTGAAGACAGCAGTGGCATGGACGTTTTTTATTGTTGTATGTTTTAATGGTAAATCTTTGGGTAATCTATGATGTGTGAAATATGTCTTATAGGTGCATAGAATTATCGGGTTTGGAAGTGTATTAATAAACTAACATCAAAAAATTGCGAAGCATCCTCCCCCATCTCCTTACAACCCCCATCCCCTTAATTTTCACCCCAAAAAATTGGTTAAAAAATGATCAAGATCCTCGGAAACGTCAAAAAAAACGAAGTTTGGGCGATTTTTATTTTTCCGTTTTTGGCCTTTTCCTCCGCCGCCACTGGAACGATTTTCAAAAACTACAAAGCTCTTTCGTCTTTGGCAAAGTAATGACCTTGTGTGAAAACTTCCGCAAAATCCAACCGTTACTTTCCAAGTTACAGACAGATCTACGGAAACGAGTGACTTGGATTTTCGTGATGTGTGTATATGTCGTATAACCTCCCAATAACATATATCATTTTTTTCCGACTACAATACTTCCTCGCCAGTACGCGTGCGAAGTAAAAAGCATAGATTTTCGATATTTTAGGATATCGCTTATTACCATGTTGTTTAGGATTCCTCTTCCTCTTTTTTGATTCATTGATATCCACGACTATTTATTTTGCACAATAGTAACCTTATCACCAATCATTCACACTATCACACTATAAAAGACCCATTGTCCGTTACATCGCTATCATTTTGTCCTCATCGAAAAGTGGGTTTATAGCATGGAATATAGCCGCCAGCCTTGAAAGGTCGTTGCGACCAATGTAAAACTATCAATGGTAAAAGCTAATTGTGAGGTGTCACGAGGTGTTAATAATCTGGTGCCAGTGTTTGCTCATTCCAAGTTTATAGTTCCGGTAAAAGCTTTTTTATTGGTGATAATTCTCAGATGGTATTCGAATCTCTCGGAAGTCTAGTTATTTTTGTATGCATATACTGAAACTAGTTGTTATTTGGTTAATGGTTTAGTGTTAAATAAGTTTTAATTGCCCACTCACTACGAAATTGCTGAAAGATTTTCTGATAAGATTCACTTTTATTTAAAAAATTCTAAAACGTCACACAGGTTCGATTCATACTAGGGAAGCATTCATAGCTTAGGTGTCCCTGTTTCCCGATAGGTTTCTTTGTAAATTGTAAGTGCGCTCACTTTGTGAAACTGTGAAACATAAATATGATTAACCTAAAAATCAAGGGAGTTGTGAAGCACTATTTGAAGTAAGAAGCCCCCGCAGATCACAAGGAAACATATCAGATTCGTGATATGCGTATCCGATTATTACTTTAACCAGAAACTAGAGTGTACCTTCGCGCAGGTTGTTGATGCATTGAATTTGAATCCACGGTCCAAATCTCCCAATTATCTATACCAATCTCAATGTGCAAAAATCACGACTTGTGCCTATATTTGAGGCGATGTGGCATTGTGAATTATTTTTTATAGAAAACCGTACATATTTTCTCAAAGTACAAGCCTTCTCCTTTCAAATATCCTTAATTATATATCTTTAACTTTAGCTTAGTAATGACGCTTTGAAATTTCCATTTTTTTGATCTACGTCGGTTCAGCTTCTATCAGAATGAAGTAATTTTTCATTTTTCAAAAAAAAAACGTCCAATGGAAGTAAGAACGTTAAGCTCGGCACTGACAGTTGTGGTTTGGACTACAATACACGGAAATATTTATAAAAAATTAATGTATTTTTATGAAATAAGACCTGCCGATACAAATTTTTTTTGCATAGAATATCTAAAACTGACCCAAACGACAAGCACACAAAAATGTTCACGAGTATACTGCGGTTTCTGGGTATCCTATGAGTGAGTGGTGTGGCACACTAGTGAAATTTGGGATGCTAATTTCAAATGTGGACATTAGAAAAATGATGTGTTTCGGGAAGATACATTTTGAGTGGGGAAATTGCACTTTTCATATTTTCAGTAGGGGTAATGTGGGATTACTAAAATGTGGCGAAATTCTCTTTAAAGTATGAGAATGGGCTAATGAAATTAAAAATTTCTTTATACGGAAGCAGCCCCGAGACCGTCTATTAGGAAAGTGTCACCGGTCAGACCGACAAACAGTGTTGCCAGATGAAGTTAAAAGAAAATCATGAAACTCCTCTGCCGAAAATCGTGTAAAATCGTGTAAAGCCGAAAAATGCTAAATTTAATTTAAATAATATGTATATAGACACGAGTATCAAAATACCATATTAAATAAATAAACTTTATTGTAAATATCAGAAACGAAATCAATATTAAACCGCAAGACACTAACTTAAAAAAGTAACATAAAGGTATATTCTTTTAAAATAATAAATAAAGTAAATACACAATTTGTACTCAAAACATTATGTTACCGTGTTACGAAGACTCCGAGTCGCTAGAGTCTTTATTTTCGTGTTCGGCTAAATATTATAGGCTGCTATTGCCGAGTTTTCTGCTAATATTTTTGTTTAAAGTAAAATCGTAACATGTTTTATTTTCCATAAAACTTTTTGTATGCAAAAGACCTTCTATTGTTTTTGTTTTTAACTTATTGCGAAACTGTGTTTTAATCAGATTAATTTGGGAAAATATTCTCTCTACAGCCGCACTCGAATGAGGCAAACCCATAATTTGAAATACAAACTTAGTTAAAATAGGAAATGTTATAGAATATCCTATGTTTATTTGGGCAATTTCGCTCCAAAATTTTAAAATATCATTCTCAGTGTCATCCAGTGGGTAATTTTTTAGCAATCTCCATTCATTATTCCGATCCTGAATTTCATCAGGATGAATTAAATTTGGAAAAAAGGACGCCACATCAGAAATAGTGTTCTTCTCTTTGGATTTCACTTTATGTAGCTGTGGTTTCTCACTCTGCATTAAAAGGTTTAGCCGGTTAAATAAAGGTAATATATATGCCAACAAATCAAGGTATAGTTTTGTCTCTGTTTTTTTAAGTTTTTCTAAAATATTGTCGGCTTGCAACACTCCTTCATAAGCTTGCTCCGTAAAATAAAGGGTTAAGACGTTATATTGTGAAATCAATCTTTTGATAACCAATTCTAGGGAAAGCCATCTCGTTTGATGGAGGATTTTGTGAGGCAACACATTTGCAAACTCGTGAAATTATTTGTACTGATCAATTCTCTTTGGACTGTTTGAGAAAAAGTTATACACCTAAAACAGAAAATTTTTAAATTGAAAACATGTACACCAAAATTTACCAAGACTTACATCTCTTGCTAATTGTTCAACATCATTTGGCAGCTTTTCACATGCGTACGATGCGCAATGATGAAAGCTGTGGTAGATGCACTTCATCAAAAACACATTGGAACATTTTTCCTTAAGCCTACTGGCTAAGGAATTATTAGCCCCCATCATATTGTTTGCGCCATCGGCAGCAAATCCGTTAAGATTTGTTTCATAAGCGACTTTATGTTTTTTGAAAAAATCCTCAATCAAAGTAAACAAGGCAGCCCCCGTTGCCTCCTTAACTGGTAAAAGGGTTAGAAAATAGTCTTTTATTTCAAAATTAAGCACAACTCGGGCCACAAGGCACAAATGCTTCGAGCAGGACCTATCTGTAGATTCATTTCCTATTAAACCAAATTTATTTGTACATAGTATTTCTATTAGTTGCATTTTTTCCTCATCGCCGGTAACATTTCTTATTACGTTAGTCATTTTTGTACGACTACATTTGATAGCTTGCGCAATTTCAGAATCTGGGCAAATACTTTTAACTAAATTCGGAATATGTTCCATTAATCTTATTGGCACGTTATGCTCCGCTATAAAACCAGCAAGACGCAAAACACCCTCTTTTGCCTTTTCGTCGATATTTTTGGATTTTTTGCCAAACATTGACGCCACAGATGGTTGCGATTTGATGGTTGATATTGACTTTATGTGTTTGGCAGTGGTGGTATGCTTTTTAATTTCTCCTTTGCCCCTCGCATAAGGATATCGCAAATGCAGAATTTGCACCTAAAATATTATAAACTTAAATTATTTTAAAGTTACAAAATCATACAACAAACTATCATACCACGCGTAAGTTGGACCTTTCTTACTTGACTGGAGCCACTTCCACTCTTTTTCCCAGTCTCTTTTGTATTTCTGCGTATAATCCGCACTTTTTAGTTTTTTTTTAGGCGTACTAACACTGCTAACATCTTTTATTTCTTGCATCAGCACATCACTCTCACTATCAGGAGTATTACACATTTTAAATACGATTTATAATAAAATACTTGATGGAAGTATCAGTAAGCAAAATGCACAAGTTAAAACAAGTAGTGAATGCAAACTGACAACGTACGACGTGATCAACATGAACCGGCTCTACGGGATCCCCGAATTAATCGTTAGTGCCGCCAATTGAAAAATCCCGTGAAAGCGTAAAACTTTCCTATATAAACATGAATAAGTGGAGTTGATACATTGATTTGGGTGCTGTCGGCATTTTAAATAAGTAAAAGTAATTTTTTTTATAAAATCTCAAAAATCGTGAGAATTGGCACATCATTCGTGTAATCGTGTAAAAAGGACCGAAATCGTGTAATTACACGATTAATCGTGTAATCTGGCAACATTGCCGACAAACCTCCTCTGAGCAGTATAGAGTGTGGAGAATGCTGTCGGGGCGGCAGCACTCCAAACATGTGAGCTGTACTTCAACAAACAGCCTAGTTTTTTCCAGCAGCTGCCGAGATTGACAAGGTATGTTCGTGTCAGATTCAGTCCTCGGTGATCTGGATACCGGTCAGCTCAACGAAACTGCTCTTTGGTAGAACTCGGCTATCCACTGAAACCGGATGAGCGTTAGGGCGCTTCTCGTTTGTCAAGGTACAGTACTGTATTTGGGAAGTACTGAAATGTACCAGACTGTTGCGTCCTCAAGCAGGGATAACCTCCAAATCTCTCATCAGAGAGGAAGTCGTTGCTACAGTATATTCAGATAAGAGATAGACCGGATGTAAACAAAAGGTTCGGGTGATTTTCACGCTAACGCCGCCGTCTCGACGTAAAACAGGAGCCCTCATTGGTCAATTCGCAATTAAATGCCTATGCCGAGCGGCAGAGCAGTCGTATCAAGGCAGAGTCACATTCAGGTTCAGACGTGTTACGAATGTCGTGTGCATCATTGCAATTTGATATTTCTTTGGACGTTTTCGTTTGTTATCTTATTAAGTTGTTGAGTTTGTCGTTGTTATTGTTATACCTTGTTATTGATTGTTATTGTTATCAACTGCTTGCGCAAAATGCCCAGTAGTACAGATACTGCCGATGAAGTTGTAAACTCCTGTAGTCCACCTAGGAAACGCTCTAAAAAAAGACACCTGAGTGCAGAAATGAAAGAGGTCATTTTGAATATATATAAGATCGAGCGCGAGGAGAACGAGGCATCAACCATCAAAGAAATTGTTGTGAAGGTTTCTCACAAAGTTGGGGTGTGTCGCGCATCAGTGTTTAATGTGTTAAGACAATACAAAAAAATCACACCTTTTCTGAGCCAATGACCAGTAAACATCGCAAAAGTATTGTTAAATCATTGGATGAAGCTGATAAGCATGCGATTAGGAGGAAAGTGCATGAATTCTTCTTTAGGAATGAAATACCTACTATAGATAAAGTACTGCAGGAGGTAAATGGAGATACAACGTTGCCAAATTTCAAACGATCAACTTTCCATGCGTTACTGAAGCATTTAAATTTCAAATGGAAAAAACGGGGTCGTAATAGTTTACTACTGGATAGAGAAGAAATTGTGCTATGGAGGAGGGATTATTTAACAAAAATTGGGAAATATAGAAATCAAAACAGGAAGATTTATTACCTTGATGAAACGTGGGTAAACGCAGGACACACTACAAGTAAAGTATGGGTTGATGATTCTGTAACTTCATCCAGGAGGGCCTTTCTAGATGGACTGTCCACCGGATTAAAAAATCCAGCAGGTAAATACGAGTAATAGACAACAATCGGATGTTTTTCAAACCTTGGGAACAAGGTTCTAAACATTAATTCCAGGGGGCAGATAAAACATATTACAAGTAACAAAACTTTTATAACTTTCGATAAAATGCGTGGATGTTTTATTGTCATTTTCATTTGTTAGAACTTTTTTAAGCCATGTTTTTATGTGTTTTCGATATTTCAATAATTTTTTAATATAATCTTAAAATATGTCGAATATTATAAACTTAAAAAAAGTTACTAAGTTTTATATTGTGTACCGTTCCTAATATTTCTAATCATTTTAATTCATACTTTAAGCTTTATAAAGTTATAATTTGTTAATATTAATATTTGCGCGTATTTCAGGTTCCTGATCATTCATTTTTTAAAGGTTTATAACTTTAAATTAAATTGTGAAGCGCTGAGTAATCATACGACGTTCAATATTCTTTCTTTCAATATGACTAAATAATCCCAATTATAGCAATCTGATACTCATGTCTCAATGTTTTTTCGCTGAATGTGATGAAAACATTTGAAAAAGGTTCGCTTATTGAAATAAATCTACACCAGTTAGTACTTCGATTTCCAGGTAAAGGGAAAAGGCTCATTATCTGCCATATTGGCAGTGAGGATGGATTTGTTGTTGACGGTCTGTGGTGCTTTGAGTCTAAGAAAACTGGAGATTACCACGAGGAAATGAATGGCGAATCGTTTGAACAGTGGTTTTCAAAAATTTTACCGAACTTAGAGGAAAACGCAGTAATTGTGTTGGATAATGCGCCTTATCATTCTCGAAGAATGGAGAAGGTCCCAACAACGGCTTCAAGGAAAGTTGATGTTCAAAGTTGGCTCCGCTCGAAAAATATCAACTTTGAAGAAGCAATGCTGAAAGTACAATTATTAAGAATTGTCAAGGATCACAAGGCGGAATATCAAAAATACGCCATTGACGAAATGGCAGCAAGTCAAAATAAAACTGTGCTCCGTTTACCTCCATACCATTGCGAGCTCAATCCCATTGAGCTCATATGGGCAGAGGTTAAAAATTATATAGCTAAGCACAATACAACTTTTAAATTTTGTGACCTCAAAGGACTTTTCAAAGAAGCACTAGAATTAATAACAGCGCAAAAATGGGAAAACTGTATTAAGCACGTGAAAGACAAAGTTGAAAAGAGAATGTGGGAACTGGACAATATTTTAGAGGAACAAGTCGAGCCATTCATTATTGACGTTGGTGCTTCAGGCAGTAGCGATGATGAAAGCTCATCAAGCTCATCTTTCCAATAAAAGATGTCGTTCATCAAATTCGGTAAGTTATAAGTAATTATAAAGCTACTGTATTTTTTAATTAATTATTGACATTTTTGAACCCATTTTGGCAAAACCTATTTAAGAATCTACTTTCTGACAATGTTCAACCATGCACATTTTTTTACGTTTTGAACGTTTTAATTTGGTTACATATTTACCTGGAAATCAAAAAATATACTAATCAATATTCTAAAAGCAATTTTAAGAGATATACGATTATTTTTAATTTAGGCTAATTTAAACGCCATTTTGAGATTATATTCGGCTGTATTTCACCAAACATCAGGCGGCATCCGAAGCTGGAAATCGAAGCGAAAATTTTGAAACCCTTATGTATATTTACATCATTATATATTTCTTACCCCACCCCCACATGATCCTATATCCATCACCAATCGTATACACATCGAATTGTGCTAAGTGCTAATTTACTACAAAGTTACGCAAAGCAGCATCTACTATCTAAAATATGTACTGCGTGACTCTTAATACGTCCCTGCCAAATGTTACAGCGTTCGATGATCACGTGGTCTTGTTTATGTCCGGTCTATCTCTTATCTGAATATACTGTAGTCTTGTTTTCTCCAGCTCACTTGCTTGGTAGAATGCTATTATCCTCAGCAAAGCTGCGAATCGGATTGATTGTACGAGAGAGCAGGTGGTTGATGTGTAATAGAGTGAATGTTGCAGCCAAGACCGGCCTTGGGGATACCCACGTTGACCCTGAGGAATGAAAAGGAGAACCTGTCAATTACGACGGATATTTTGCGGCCAGAGATCTACATATCTTCTCTGGGACTGTATTAGAAGATTAGAAAGCATAGATATTGAATATCAACTGTGATTACTATCAAAATAGAGCTTTAACAATTCTTGGATATATGCCTTCCTTACTGATTTCTACACTATTCTGTGCGATTTCCATTCAATCTTTCCCTTCCTTTTTCTTGAGGTCGTCTGTCCATCTCATCGATGGTCTTCCTCTTTTACTTTTCTACTCCCATAATTGACAGTGTAAAATTCGAATGTTTCATATTTCATTTTTTTGCCGTAAACTTTGACCAGTGAAGCTTTATTTGTATTATGCTAGCTGATTTGATACACCTATCCCTTTTTTCTTTGAGTCACGTGCTTTTTTCGTCTTGATTCCCGATACTCAGCATCTGCCTTTCCTTTGCCCTTTGTGCTTTAGATATCCTGTCAATATTCTCCATTGTAAACACCCACGTTTGTGAGCGATTTGTAAGAACCGATAATATGCACTGATTAAGAAGTTTCGCTCACATATATTGAAGGTACTTTTTACTCTTAAGGTTATAAGACAGCCTCTTATTATGCTCTTGTTAGTCTAGTTCTCTTTGATTGTCTGTGTTCTATTTTATTGTCTGTTCTAGGTAGGTGTCTTCTGTTGATTGTACTAATTTATTCTGTTTGACTACCATTTCTATTTTTTCTTGTTGGTGTGCTTTATTATAATTGATCTATAGACCTACTTCTTTTGCCTTTCTATCTACCTCCTCGGTCATCTTTGGTAATCTTCTGTTACAAAGCTACATCGTCTGCATATCTCAAATGATTAAAGATTTCTCCGTTTATTCTTATTTTATTTTACTGAGATGACCTTGACATTTAAGTCATAAGAAATAAGAAGTTAATAGATTATAAGTTATTATTCACGTATTTGTAATTTCCATAAGTCTCTCAAAATCCATTCTGAATCGCCGAATTTCTTTAAAACCACGGATTGTCTTAAGTGAAATTCTTGAAGTCGCATGTCATTGGACCACCTTTAACTTATGTATTCATTATACAGCAATCGAATTCAGCGGACAACTTTCATTTTTTAAATTCGTACGTTCAGTGAATACCCACAGTACGGACACGCACACGTATGATGACAGTGTCCGCAAATATGCAAAGAAAGCGTGTGACTAATTCTGTCTATCTAAGAGGGGCGCTTAAATATACAGGGTGGCGCATCGAAAATGAGACAGACGCATTAACTGGGAGCACAGTTTTTTTTGGGAAAAACGCTCAGACCCGCCGATTTTGTTTTCGAGGGGGAAACAAGTGCAGCCCCCTGGGCGGGGGTGACACCAACCCTAAAATCATAAATGGATAGGGGGTCGAGTAATACCTTATTTTAAAGGTCTTTCAATTCCCTTTATAATGATGTAAAATACATGAGCTTCAGTTCAGTAGTTTTGAAGATTTATTGATTTAAAGCTTAAAGTAGACTTTAATAGGTACATCAGATTAGTTTGTACTACTTTCAGAAGAAATTTGATTAAAAGAATTTACTTAATAAATAAATGCTTTTCTTCACTACGCCCATGGTTTGTTTATAATTTTGTTGTTAAAAATAGCTATTGGAGAGTTTTTTTTTGTGGCAAAAAAGTTATTTCTTGAAGACAGATAAGGAAATATCTCGTACTTATTTTAAATAGGAATTTAGTACATAGTTTGCGATTGATTTGACCAAACTTTGTTGCTAAAATAACTTGTAACGTTTTATTACATAAATTAACCATGGTATATTCCACAGCAGAAAGAGTTGAAATTATCGAAATATTTTTCGGAAATAATCAGTGCGCTAATAGAACAGCAGAAATATTTAATGAGCGACATGAGAACAGTAACGTGCATCGAAAATATGTTCTAGAACTTGTAGCTAAATTTCAGGAAAGTGGGTCAGTCGCCAATAAAAAACGCAACATTGAAAATCCCATAAGGAACGAAGCAATAGAAGTGGCGGTTTTAGGGCAAGTTTATGTAGATCCTACGTTAAGTACTCGCAAATTGGAGACTGTGTGTGGTGTTAGTCGACGTACTGTCCAACGGATTCTAAAGGCTCATAGTTTTCATCCGTATAAAATTCACCTGGTACAAGAACGTAATGAAGATGATTTTGATCAGCGATTACAATTTTGTGAAGATATGAGTGAACGAATTATAAACGATGAACATTTTCTATTCAATACTTGATTTTCCGACGAATGTTCCTTTTTCTTAAATGGTGTAGTAAATCGTCATAACTGCCGATATTGGTCCGATTCTAATCCCAGAATTTATCATGAGGTTCATACACAGCAGCCACAAAAATTAAATGTTTGGGCTGGTATTTTTGGCGAACATTTAGTTGGTCCATTTGACCGGCGAAATATATTTGGAATTACTTGAAGACGCCATAGATCCTGCATTAATTGAAAATCAGAATGATCGGCGGTTCATTGCGAATAGGTTGATGTTCCAACAGGATGGTGCCCCACCACAATACGCATTACGTGTTCGACAATATTTAGATCAGACGTTTCCAGATCGATGGATTGGTAGAAGAGGTGCCATTGAATGGCCCCCAAGATCGCCAGATTTATCACCTTTGGATTTCTTTATGTGGGGTCATTTAAAAAGCAAAATCTATGCTACTCAGTCAACATTATTAGAAGACCTGCGACAAAGAATTGTGAATGAGTGTCTTCAAATTACTCCATAAATATTGCAGAATGTGCGGCAACGTTTTGAGTAAAATCTTTATTATTGCATGGAGAGTCATGGTGGCCATTTTCAACATTTACTTGCCTAACGGGTCAGTTCATTCTTCATTTTTAAATTACTTTGCTGCCAAATGTATTGATCTCCACTAATGATAATGTATTATTTTTATTTAAGCTTTAAATCAATAAATCTTCAAAACTATTGAACTGAAGTACATTAATTTGATATCATTATAAAGAGAATTGAAAGACCTTTAAAATAAGGTATCACTCGACCCCCCTTTCCATTTAAGATTTTGGGGGTGGTGTCACCTCCGCTTAGGGGGCTGCACGTGCTAACGTGATTTTTTACCAAACTTGTGCCCCCCTCGAAAACAAAATCGACGGGTCTGAGCGTTTTTCAAAAAAAAAAAACAAAAACTGAGCTGCCAGTAAATGCGTCTGTTTCGTTTTCGATGCGCCACCCTGTATACTGTATGTTATCAGCAGAATTGCTGCCCTCCAGTCGGTGTAGTTTTGGGTTGAAAGGTTGAGTGAGTTACAAGATCGTATAATATTTATTTATTCATCTATTTGGGTACACCACCAACAGATCAACCAAATATTGGGAGAACAGAAGTTTGCGTGGTGTAAGAAATATAACATTCAAGAAACTACACAATCACATAACAGATTTGCAGATGATCTTAATAGAATTCACATTCATTGAATAAATATACCAATAAGGGTTATATTATTTGCATCAGTGCGCATTTTCAGAGCTCAAAATGAGTATCCAGGAAGCGGCCCACTACTTTTAATAATGACAGTTAAAGCCAATAGTGATCGATTCAAACAAGTAATGTTTGCAGAGGAAATAATAGAAAAATGTAAAATCAGAGTTGAGCAACATAGATGAGGAAAGGGGGAGAAAGGATTTTCTCTACATTTGGTGTGGTCAAATTTAAACTTTGAAATAGGCTAGGAAATGAGAAGGTGGTAAAATTGGTGTTCATTTTTAAAAATCATAATAAACACTTGTTGATTGACTTTCTATTCATTATTAGTTTACAATAAAAATTGAAGACTGTACATTTATTTGGCTGACTTGATTACTCCATAAACTATCATGAAAAAAAACAGTTCTGACTTAAATACTGTTTTTATTAAAAAAATCACTTGATATAAATCAGTGATTTAAATCGTGACAGATCATATGATACCTTATTTTGGAGCTCTTTATGAGTACTTTATAAACTTAGAATATGAAATCACTATCCATATCCACTATCCAGCTGGTTGTCCAAGTTAGGCATTTTTTTGTAGTATGTTATATGAATCTTGTAATAAAATATGAGATATTTAGCTTACAAAAAAATGACCGATTTTGACATATTTTAATTGGAATGTTCCATAATTTGTGACCCAATGAACAAAAAAGCTCGACCTTGCCATCCTGTCAGTACGCTATTTTTCAGGGTGGTGATTCTAAATTTTAGATTTCAAAGTACTCATAAGGAGCTTCAAAATGATCACAATACTCCCTATTCCGTTTAAAAAATGTCCGAAACTGCGCCCAACCGCCAACGAAAGTTTCAACTGCCTCTTCTACATTAAAATATCGTATCGATTACTCAGAGTTTTAGCTTGCTAATTTAACCCTTTCAAAAAATAGTAGGGGCGGGGGCTTTTTGAAAAGCGCTGTATATTCAGTTGTAAACGGCGGACAAATAATCTCCAATTGTTACCCTTTACAGGGTGTCTGCGAAAGGTTGGGAAATCTCGAAACTGGAGATACTAGAGAGCAAAATATGTGAATTGACCTAAACATACCTTCGTCCAAAAGTTGATAGTTTGTCAAAGTTACAATTTTATTTTCTATTTTTTCTTATTGCTTGAAGTATTTCAGATTTTGGCATAAAACTAGGAAAGGGAGGTTTTCTAGTTTTCTATGAGGAACAAGAACCCGTTATTTTTTATGACCAAACTTCTAGAGGGCGCCAGTTACAGCACTATTTCGGTAAATAACTTATAATAACTTTTTTGTGCTACCCTGTATACATTAACTGACCAAAACATCTTATTTTCTTTCTAATAGTTTTCGAGATATTTTTTAAAAAAATTTTATAACATATAGCAAAGCACAATATAAAAATCTTATACTTAATCGACACAAATAAGAATGTTACATACCCATGCTCTTAGATTCGCTGTCTTGCAGTCTATTGACAATTTTGCCTTGCAGCTTAGTTACACCATAGTGTTTGAAATTGCTAACAAGTGGATAACCCTGTCTACATTTGAGGAGACATATTTATGTTTAGGGAATGGTTTGTATGTAGATTCTTGGTAATGGAATGTAATCTGGGACGAAGCACATTCTTGAAAATAACCAATGACAAAAATTCTGTAAATATTACTTAAATATCTTGTCTCGATTGCGACTAACACTTCTCAGTGTTGATTGACAGTTTTCGCGGATACTAAAAGATTCTTGGGACTGTCCACTCATGACATGTTCAAACGTCTGTCTTAATACATTTTTCACGAGGTTGGATATCTTTTAGTGAGCACGATTGTTGGTCCCGCGTCACATGTACTTATGTACTTATGTCTCGATTGAAATATTTTACATGTCGGTGTTGTGCGAAAAAAATAAGTATTGAAAGTCTGCTACTTTTACTGGGTGTGTCTCAATTTGCTTTGCTGCTCAGTATCTAAATCTCTCTCATTTCAAGTTACAAGATGATTTATTAGTTACATACTTATCTTTATAATCCTACAGAGTTACTTGACACGGTACTTCAGTGGATGTGTAGAAAATCATCGTCTGGCTATCGACAGGCAGTCCTCATATTTATGTTGTTTAGAAAGAAATAATATTGCTGGATTGCTCAACATGTGAGCAGTACTCGAGGCTAGGTCTTCTCTGGGTCTTGCGCTATAGCGCTTTTTGCTCGAGTCGTCCCCCAGGTCTCTCCAGAAAGGAAGTCCCTGCCTCCAGCTATCGCCAGAGATCAGCTTGTCATTCTAAATTCCTACATGTAGAGTGCTGTCATCAGCAAAGCTGTGATTAAGTTGATCGTATAGGAACGGAGGTCGTTGATATGTAAGAGAAGTGACGGTACCAAGACCGACACCTGGGAAATCCCCGCGTTGAGGTTGTGAGATGAAGAGGAGAACCCGTCAATTACGACGGATATCTTGCGGCCAGAAATAAAGTCAGCCACCCATCTGCAAAGCTTTTCTGGAAGGCCATAGGATGGAAGTTTGCTTAAGAGGGCAGCGTGTCACAGATGATCGAACGCTTTGGTGATGTCAAGAGCAACAACATGAGCCTCACCATAAGAAGATGAGTTTACTCCACAATTGCGTGACGTAGGCTAGGAGGTTCCCTGTGGATCGTTGGTGCCGGAGACCATACTGCCTGTCGCTAATCAAGCTGTGACTTTCGAGGTAGTCCAGCAGCGCGCGATTTATGCACCTCTCCATCACCTTACTTATAACAGAAAGCAGAGCTACAGGCCTGTAGTTGTAAGAGCAGAACCCGTCAATTACGACTGCCATCTTGCGGATAGAGAGAAAGTCAGCCACCCATCTGCAAAGCTTCTCAGGATCTCAGGGAGGCCATAGGATACAGTTTACATAAGAGGGCAGCATGCCACAGTTGATCGAATGTTGGCGTGATATCAAGAGCAACGACATGAGCTTAACCATAAGACTGGATGAGTTTACTCCACATTTACGCGAATTTAGCTAGGAAGTCCCTTGTGGATCGCTGATGCCGGAAATCATACTGTCTGTCGCTAATCAAGCCGTGATGTTCGAGGTACTCCAGAAGCAACTCTCCATCACCTTACTTATAATAGATAAGACGGCTATAGGACTGTAGTTCTAAGCGTCGGTCTTGGATCATTTTTTTCTAATAAGTTGAACATGAACAAATTTCTAGGTTTCGGGGAAAGTACTGGATTCGTAAGATATCTGAAAGAGATCCGAAATAACAGAAGCAAGCTCCGCTGCACATCTCTTCAATATGACGGCAGGAATCAAGTACGGACCAGAAGCTTTGTTAATGTCGAGAGTCTTATAATAATAATAATAATAATAAAACGTCTTTATTGGGCGAAGTTTAGCATAAGCTGTTCCACCGCTTAACCTGTAAAATGTCCATCCAAAAAATATATACCAACCACTAAAATGCAGAGTTTCAACATAAAAAAATAAATTAATTGAGTAAAACATAGGTAAATCATCTTATGCATGGCGTAGGGACCCGATATAATTAATTTGTTCCAATGACTGCCATATATACATTTTTCAATCTACAAATGCGTGGGAGGTATGAAAGGTACTAAATTAAACTAACAGATTAACGATTTTAGAATGTACATCCTGATTTCCAACACATCATTCTTCACGTGTCATTAATGTTGTTTCGCCATTGGAATTATTGATGTCTGTCGAATTGGTCTTAAGAGGCAGTCGTTGTTATGAACCAAATATTATCATTACGTAACTTAATAAATCAAACATGACAATTTTGTCATACATGCGTTGTCACGTACGTTTGATTAGAAATAATGCATGACGAAATAAACACAATATATCTACATGTTACAAGATAGCGTGCTGCTGAAGATTCCAACATAATCATGAGTTGCTCCTTTCACTTTCTGAAAGGAACGTCGGTTACTAAACGAAGCAAAAAAAAGATGGAAAGAGGAGCAAGTAAAAGTAAGTCTGCCTCTTGTAGATTGTTGTCTGGTAATCCATAACTATATGTACAAGATTATGGATGAGATGTTATGGTTTGGAATTTCAATTAAACCTACCAGGTAGAAACATAATTATTTATCCTGTCTTATAAAAAATTACTATTTCTGTGTCAATCACGATCAGTGTTACTTCCCACGCACAGTGAAGGAAGCATTGTGATCGTGAATTTTTTAAATGCCACTCATTCTGTCGGTCTGTCCATCTTAGGTGGCTATCCAGTACTGGATACGTAGTAACACGAGCTGATAAACTTTCATTTCACTTCCCACGCCTATAGGCGAAGAAGTACTGTAATCGCAAAAAAATCTCAAAATGAAATATTATGTTTTTTGGATGTTATGTGTCTGTCTGTCTGTCGGTCTGTCTGCCTACTAAACCTTATATATACTTATAACTTGGAAACTACTACTCGGATTTTGATGGAATATTAATACAATGTTACTACTATGCTAAGTATGAAAAAGCTTTGTGATTGTTTTTGAAAAGCGGGCCCGTGGTGGCAGAGCTAGCGGCAAAAGCACGGAAGCCATGAAAATTGCTTCTTTTATTGACGTTCCAGACCGATTCAATTATTCTTGTTGCTGGGGACTTCCGGCCGTGCTAACTCTGATCCATACACAGAAATTTCACTTAAACATCTTTTGAAAGTTAGGTGTTTGGCCGCTTTTCACGAGGTTTCGACCACTGACTCGCAGTGTCACCTCATATGTTATACTGTTAATATCAAAAAAGAAACAATAGAGAAATTATGAAACAACATCTGAACGTATTGTCATATTATTCGAATGCAAAGTTATATGTATAGCCTGTAGAATTTGCATACCATAACAAAATTATGATGATATTTCATGGTATATGGGATACTAACCCATTACCTATACATTACGTCAGTAAACTACTTGCCTGAAGCTGGTAATCTCAGCACGAGACAATTTCATAATAATTAAACTATTAGCAAGATCTAGTACGATGGGAGCAGACAGATGTTTTCACGCAAGTTTCTAAACGATAGGAGTGTGCTCTGTATAAGGTAATGTGAAAATAGATACATTTGTCTAGGATATGCCTGCTGAAATCTACTTTTTCTAATGTTATTGCGTACAATTAGGAATGCGTGTACTTTTCACCACTGGATCAAGAGAAAATCACATCACTGACACGTTTGTACAATGTCAAGGTCAAGATGATTAGACGGATAAAGTAGGCGTATTCTTATGTAGGACGATTTGATGAAACATGACACACATATTATTGGAGTGTCGAGTTAAAGATGCAACATTATTGAACGTTAAGGTAACACATTGATTCCTCCAATACAATGTTGCTCCAGTCCGCGACCCCCCTTCCGCTCTTCAACTATCACCAGCGGGTGCCACGTAGGAGCTTTCTGCTTTGAGCCCCAAAGATCCTAGTTCTGTCACTGTTGTTAACGTTAAAAAAAAGATTATTGTCATAAGCCTAACATCCATGAACGACCACTTTCTAAGGACTGAGCGTGGAAAAACTTACTACGTCACCGTTAAGACGCAGAACTCGAATTTTGATCCTTGGAGGTCAAGTTTCGCCACTTTTCGCACATGTCAAATACTCCGGTTATATTTTTTGGAGGCAAGGTCCATTAAGAAACTTCAAGTGACGATCAGTACCCATTTCTTCAAAAAAACTTTGTTATAAGAGTTAATTCTCTACAGAAATTGATTTTTATTGATGCTCCATTTATTTGAATACCTATTACTTGACATGAAATTGATTTCATGCTACTTGACTTGAAATTGAAATGAATAGAAATAGAGTAAGGCGTCAAATAAAACACCACAGATAGCAACAAATTAATTGTAGGTTGTTAAATTTTGAAGTGCGAACTAATAATGGGTGATTTTTTGCTAGTAAGTTTTTGGCAACACTGTTTTTGACCGATGACGCGTGAATCGTGTCTTGTGTCATTGTCAAACTTGTTCAGTTTGGTCTATAATTTAACCATGAATCGACTTACGAACGAACAACGCTTGCAAATTATTGAATTTTACTATCAAAATTCATGCTCGGTTAAGAGAGTGCATCGAGCACTGCTTCCAATTTATGGGCAATTTGGTCGGCCTACTGAGTGAGCTATTCGGAAGCTTGTGCTAAATTTCGAACCCAGTTTACATTATTGGACATTAAACCACTAACACGCAGACGTAGAGTGAGGACTGAAGAAAATATTGCGGCTGTATCCGCCAGTGTTAGTGATGACCGTGAAATGTCGATTCGCCGCCGTTCGCAGCAATTGGGCCTCTGTTACTCCACTACGTGGAAAATTTTGCGACAGGATTTGGATGTAAAACCTTATAAGATACAGCTGGTGCAAGAATTGAAGCCACACGACCTCCCACAACGTTTTCAATTTGGTGAATGGGCGCTGGCAAAGTTGGAGGAAGATCCACATTTTTATCGAAAAATTGTGTTCAGCGACGAAGCTCATTTCTGGTTGAATGGGTACGTTAACAAGCAAAATTGCCGCATCTGGAGTGAAGACCAGCCAGAAGCATTGCAAGAGCTACCAATGCATCCCGAAAAAATCACTGTTTGGTGTGGATTATGGGCCGGTGGCATCATCGGGCCGTACTTCTTCAAAGACGACAATGGCCGGAACGTAACTGTGAATGGCGAGCGCTACCGTGCGATGATAACAAACTTTTTTTTGCCCAAAATGGAAGAGCTGGACTTGGCTGACATGTGGTTTCAACAAGACGGTGCCACATGCCACACCGCACACGACACAATGGCCCTATTGAGAGGCGAGTTCGGTGAACAGTTTATCTCACGTTTGGTGCCCGTCAATTGGCCGCCTAGATCGTGTGATTTAACGCCGTTAGACTATTTCTTGTGGGCCCATGTTGAGGCTAATGTCTACAGGGATAAACCAGCAACGCACTGGAAGCCAATATTGAAGCATTTATTCGTGAGATACCGGCCGATATGTTGGAGAGAGTGTGCCATGGGCCATCTAAAGCAGAGCCGCGGCCAACATTTACATGAAATAATCTTTAAACATTAAATTATATCGACCGTTCTATCGACTCAAATAAAGATTTAATCGTTTTTTCAAATTTTTTGTATTTTTTTTTGAAAATCAAATCCTATACCTCTTAAAAAATCACCCGTTAATAGCGCAATCAGAAAAATAAAAATCAATAGTTTCTTTCCAAGTCATCTTTATATTGCATCACAGTTGCAGATAGTACATATTTATATGCTTCTGCAGACATAGTAGTTAATTATTGCAAAACGTAACAAGCTTACGAGCTTGGCGGATTCTGAAATATCTTCAATTATATTTGCAGACACGCAAAAAGAGCACCTATACGCTGTTATTAAAGCGAGCTGCATACCAATTCGGTTACAAACGTAATGCCAGATGTTCAGTATCTAATTTTCTAATTATGAAAAGTTAGTTTACTAAGACAGTGCAAGACAATGGATAAGACTTTGTTGATGACTGAAACGTTTTTGTATACGTTCTTAATTAAATTAATCTACTTTTGTGTCTATTATCATAAATATTTGCATTCAAATCCATTACACAAAGTGTAGGATTAAACTATGAAATCGAATAGAATTGTATAGTAGTTCCCAAACATTGATGTAAGCATAATACGGTATCAACCTTAATTCCGAGTAAATCGAAATCATATTATAAGTTATTATGTTATTCGCTGCGTGCGTGATGGCAGCGCCACCTAGTGAATGTCGGACATAATATAAAAATAAGCGGACATCATTGAAAATAGCAGACATTTTGTCGATTTGAAGTTAGGAACAATTTAAATTCCAAACTAAGAAATTTGATCTCGCATGACACATGTTTCATTATAGAGACCACGCCTAATGTCCACAATCACGCCGACGACGTCTCCCTTTTTGTCCACCGCGTGCGTGGCAATCGTTTTAAATAAAATGTTCTCAACTTTTCATTTGATACCAATAGATGACGAAGCCCAATGTTTCTAAGATTCAATATTATATGAACTTAAAAGTTGACAACTACCATTTTTGACAGCGTGCCGTATATGTCATACCAACACAGGTTTTTGATTTTTGAACTTTATTTGAAAAATGCATAGGCGCTCGTGAGCTTTCAAGACGTATAAATTACTGATGACTGATTATGATGATGTAGAATCTCGAGCTAGACACGAATTTGACGTCAAAAATGGAGGTTGCTATTTGAATTTAAGAACCTGACCTCCAACAGACCTCTGAAGCCATTGTCTAGGCCATACTTGAGGTCATAGATGAATTGCTTCTTTGGTACCCACAAACTTTTTTCTCTGGTCCCTTTTTACCAAAAAATGTCTGGTTACCAAGTTTTTGGGATGTTCGTGTACTTTTCAGACCTTACAGTAGGGTGATTGAACCACTTGTAACCGTTTCATCTCCAGTACGAGAATGGATTGTTATGTAAAATCTAGAGCTCGACACGGATTTGCTGTCAAAAATTGTGCTTGCTATTTGAATTTACAAAGTTGACCTCCAAATGACCTCTGAGGTGATTGTCTAGGTCTAGGTTTTTGGGGTGTTCGGATATTTAATAGACACTCCTGAATTTAGCAAATAAGAGGCACCCAAACGAGCTCTAGTTTTTATGGGTGGTTTTACCAAAAAGTAAATCGTTCTGACTTAAAGTTGAATTTTGAAGTTTCACTAGGGAACATTTCCATCATCATTCCTCGTGCCTGTGAAAGAATAAACCTCGATATAGTCAGGACGCTGATTCCGAATCTAATCATTAAAAGTCTCAAAGAGTCGCGAAACCCAATCTGGACTTTCGAGGTCTCCCACCAGTCTTGTAGAAAACTGATATCAGATTCATGATCTATCCACCACGTTACCAAAGAAACGAGTTTTGTTTGAATTACAGATACCTAACAATTTTTTAACAAATTAAACGATATAGCTTCAAAGCTTCACTGTGCGTAATCTCGATTTCCGTTTCTCGTGCCTGTACATAAAAACTAAGTACACTGATGTAATAGTCCTAGATGGTCGCTAGATGCTATATGTAGCAGGCAAGTGGGGCTTCTGGTTGATTTCAGTGAAATGCTGGCATCAAATAGTCGAGCTTTGGAAATACATGCATTTTTAAAAATGTTTCTCCAATACCTTCAACATTAGCAAAAGCATACACGAATATGTTTCCTAGCCGCTAGCGGAAAGCTGGGATGTCTAAACATTACCTAGCTAGACAATGCTTTTCACAATACTGAAACTTCTGACTATAGAAATTCTCAGATAAAACTTGGCCTATACCCTATTCGTAGTCCATTTGCGTCCCGGCACAACAAAGATGCAGTGCAGCAAAGCGGCAGCCGCCTAAGCGTTGCTATTGGTCATTCGGCAATAAAAGTACGAATAAGTGCAGGATTTCACAGGCTGGAACTTAGGCTTGGGGTATCGCCGGCACGCCGACGCCGGCAGCTGCTGTTCATATTCGGTGCATACATGGCGTATGTTTATACGTTAGCGTGTCGTCCACGGATACAGCAGATGAAACTGAGAATATTTCTCCCAAAGCTTCCTTCAGCCATGCTTCCTCTTCAGTGGTGTCTCCTCCTCGAAAACGTAACAAGAAGGGATATTTGAATATTCTGGCAAAATAAATTGTCCTTGACGTTTATAAGAGCGACATTTTAGAGCATTCTGAAATGAAAATCCATGATATTGAAAGACGTGTGGCGAACAGAACAAGCTTACCTGGAGCTTATGTTCTAAGACAATTTTCAACATTGTCAAAGAATATAAAAAAACAAAAAATTGTCTCCACCACACAAGAGGCTGCATTACACGAAACTTTCCACCATAGACAAAGTATTACATAAGGTTAATAATGATGAAGACCTACTGTCAAAAGGACCACATTCTATAGTTTACTCAAAGAACTACATTTTGAGTATAGAAACCGGGGCAGAAATAGTACTTTGTTGGGCAGCCAAGAGATTATTTTATGGAGAAGAAATAATTTAAAATCAATAAAGGAATACCGCGACCAGAGCCGGAAGTTTTATTACTTTGATAAATGCAGGACATACAAAACCTAAAGTATCGGCTGACTCTAAAATTAAATCAGCAAGACTAGCCTTCTTGGATGGACTAACCGCTGGCCCAAAGAAGCCGTCAGGTACGTGTATCTAACCAATTCATTTGTGTTGTAAAAATGGTGTCAATTAGACTGAATCTATGAGCCCACGTTGAAAGCTTAGCTACACTAAACTTAGCTATATCTGGTAGATTTGGAACCAACACCTGTTAGATACGCTGCTTGTAGTATTATTGTTTTTATTGAAAACTATATGAAATAATTGTTTCGAGGAAAAGGAAAACGATTTGTTATCTGTCGCATTGGCAGTGAAGATGGCTTTGTGCCCACTGCCCTATAGGCATTTGAGTAAAAAAAAAAACGACCGGCTACCATGAAGAAATGGACGGGAGTTCATTTGAACGATGGTTTGAAGAAATGCTCCCAAAGCTTGATGGCAATGCCGTCATTGTACTTGATAATGCTGCAAACCACACTAGAAAGCTAGAAAAAATTCCCACAATGTCCACAAGAAAGGCAGAATGGTTCCTATCAAAAGACATTAGTTTCAATGAAAATATGGTCAAAGCAGAACTTATCCATCTATGTTATTGACGAAATGGCCAAAATCCAAAATATAAGGCTTCCCCCTTATCACTGCGAATTAAATCTCATTGAAATGATTTGGGTAAATATAAAAAACTATGTGGCTTCAAACAATAGAACATTCAGGTGTGCTGACGTGCATAATTTGTTTTATGAAGCTGTCAACAGAGTGACAGCAAACCATTGGAAAGATTGCATCTGTCACGTTCAAGAGACAATCGAAAAAAAGAACTGGGATCTGGACAGTATGATTGATATTCAAAATGAACCTGTAATAATTGATATTAACCATTCGGACGATGATTCAAGTACTTCCAGCGAACAAAGAATTGTGAAAAGTATGTGCATCTCTTTCTATAAAAATAATCATTTATTTTGTTAGATTATTCCAGGACCATTAATGAAAATGCGGACCTGTACAATCTTGCTTTTGGGCATGTTATGCTTTCTCTGGGCGAAAATGGACTACGAATGGGGTATAGAGCCCAGCCTACTGCTCTTATCTTTGAAAAGCTGCTGTTTCGACTGCAATATCTACGCTTGGTGTTGTTCAAAGAGAATCCGTTTCAAGATAACTTATGCTTCAACTTGCTATGTCAATTATTGACTTTGAATATACAGTATCGCGATTAATTACAATGTGCTTTGCTTCCTGAAACCAGTGAGATTTAAGAAGTGCCCATTTCAATCTGATAAGCTACTAATTAATAACCAGCCTTTATACATTTCTTATCTGAAAGTTACGGAAGAGACATTACATCATGATGTATGATTATTTGTGAAAAATTCATGGCAATTTATCTGTTATTTATGATGCAATTCATCCACAGATGTACTGGAGATATCTGGTCAGAGTCGCAGGACAGCAGGACAGAAATTGTGAGGTAACTCACGAGGAAGTTGTAATCACGAACACATCTTGTCAAAAGCGGCAGCTGTTGGGAAAAAGCTAGGTTAGGGCTAAGAAGTACTTTATTTATTCCACAAGACCTCCTCACTCTATATAAGGCGAAAATAAGACCTAGCCTCGAACATTCCTCACACGTTTCGGGTGCTGCCGCCCCGACTACATTATTCATGCTCGATGATATCCAGAGGAGGGCTGTCCGACTGATCGATGACCCTTCTCTAACAGACAGACTCGGGACCCTTTCGCACCGGCGCGGTCGCCGTCGGCGGTCTAGCTCTCTTCTACCGCTACATAAACGGACTTTGTTCCTCAGAGCTCTCCTCCATGATTACGCCGCGCGATATGCCTGCCAGACAGACCCGCCTGACTTCGGCCTCCCATCCTAACTGTGTCGAACTTCCACTACATCCACAATTGGTCGATACGTCCCTACGGTGTCGAGATTGTGGAACAATCTACAAGGGGAGGCTTTTACCAGTTGTACTCACCTTAGGCAGTTCAAAAATCGGATTAATAAAGTGGTATTTAGGCTTTTGCCTGCGCGGCTACTTCGGTGTAAAAAAATGTACATCAGAAAACACCGTGTCACTAATTTCTGTCGGTCTGTCTGTCTGTCGGCCGATCTGTCTCTCTATTACAATGCCCTTTGCAGATTGTTGCAAATTTCAATAAATCACGTTGCTCTAAAAGCATCCGGCAATACATGAGTGTAATGAAAGCCGGTCTTTGCGTCGCGGTGAGTAAGCAGACAACGAGGAAATGAAAGTTCGCAAAACCCTGTCAGCCATTCATTGCGACATAATCTTCCCGCGTGTCCGTTGCTTCAAGAATAAAATGGCTAATTAACATCTGGACTTAAAGCAAGCCATACATGCAGCAATAATCCAGGATCAAAATATAATTAGCTGCTATTTTTGCTGATTCAGCCACCGTGACTGCTAAGTAAGGATCTTTGATAATACGATTTTTGAACTGCTTAGGGCAAGCAGAGCTGTTTAGCAACAAATGAGTGGTCAAACCGGGCCTGCTCTGAATGTACACGCGTTTTTCATCTTGCTGTGCGTAACACGCTTTTATTTGGAAACTTGAGAGGTAGGTGCTTCAATATCGTTTAAAGGTTAAGAAGTATGAAGCGGCCCATTTCCTATGGTTTTATTAATGGCTAAATAAAAGCTTGTTTTTAAAAATGTACTTTTTACTCTCATTTATTTTTTAATTTTTAGTATTTGATGGAAATTATAAATCGCATTTAGTAGCGGCCGCCGTATTGTATTTAGAGTGACGTCACTTTGCGTATTAAGTACTTTAAATCAACGTTATCTTGGGATGGTCGCCATATTGGATTAAAAATGGTAGTAGTTAATTCATTGTGTATTGTCACGCGAACCCAATTGTTCAAGGTTAACAGGTCACGTTGCGTGCAAAAGGCAAAACAGAACACCAAACGCAAGCTACATCTGAAACTTATTTTATGGTTTTCGTGTGGTCCTGGGCTTTACTGGTTTTGCGCGGTGCCATCTTTAAATTGCAAGGATGGCTTCGCTCAAGCTCAGCATATTAAATGACCGTTCAGACTTTTGAAGTAACACTGTAGGGATGTGTAAATGAAAGAAGAAAACAAACGAAGTGTCACCTGGAAGACAATATATATTGTCAGAAGTGTCAATTGTACTTGAAAAAGGCCACCGTTGGGACCGAGGAATTTTAAACGTATATTTGGTTTGATTCGGCCAGACAAACTTGGGGGATTATCAGCCAAGACAAGCCTTTATAAAGGTAAACCCGCTACGGTGTTGGAGAGACTTCAAGATTTTGCTAAGGAAAAAGACTTTGAAATGTTTATTTTCGATTATGCTATACGGAGTAGAAAGTAGAAATAATTTATTGGTGAATAAATTCAAATACACAAAAGGATATAGAAATAAATACATAAATACATTAGACAAAAATAAATTGTAATTATATATTATACAGCGCATGAGGCGTTGTCTATATGCATTTCAAATTTTTTCATTATTAGAATGTGGGTTGCCTTACGCAAGACAGGTTTATATATGTTAAAATGTTGTCATTTACAATTTCCCTATCAATCCCTTTTTGAACAGACAGTAACACAGACATTTTACTAGAACTTATTAATCTTGAATATATTTTATGTACACAGTAACGCAAACATTTTAGAAGCATTCAATACTTTATCAAGTATACACTAAAAGTCATTATTATAGTTTATAGCATGAAGTATATACTTAATTTTGACTTTTTTATATTTCCAAGCAGATTGGCCAATGCCTAAACTCCGCCATTTGCATCATACTTGTTAATGATGCAGTAAAGACAAATATTATATATTTTTTAATTTCTGCTGGTTTTATACAGGGTGTCCCAATATTTTGTGGACATAATAGTACCACGTATTTTCAAAGTCAAGATAAGTCGTTTGTCCGTTCAAAGTTTTCTTTTTGAAACAGATTTTTCAGATATTCTTGGAACCGATAGCCTGATTTGAAGCGAATTTGCCACAAATGTGTTTTGCTTGACGTCTTAATATCTGGATTTTACAAGAAATGCAAAAGGGTTTGAGAAGTGTAAAAACTACCCCCACCCCTATATAAATTATGGCAGAATTTTTCTCAACTCTCAACGACAAAATTTGTTTAGTTCAATTTCTGTCTCTCATAAAAACAGACCATCTTTAGTTTTCGAGAAAAACAAGTATTTTTTGGAGCTGGTTTCTAAAAAAGTTTCTTATAGATCAAGTGTTAAAATAATTTGCGCCGCATTGTTATGTGTAGGAACGAAAATGGTGGCCATATTGAATGTATTAGATGAAATTGTAACAAGTAATATCATACTTCTCTATTTTCGCTAAATACACATAAAGAATTAATAAGACGCTTGGAAACCTCTTGATGCAATCTTTTTTTTTAAAAATCTATCCGCAATAGCCTGTTTTCATAGGAGACAAAAAATTAAGTAACTGAAAAAATCTCATACATAAAAAAATCGGAGTGGCCACGAGAGTTGCCAAAAAATTCTGCTATAAAATTGATGTAGTGGTAGTGGTAGTTATCATCCTTTTCGAACCATTTAGGTAAAAATATTAGACTCATTATATAACATATGTTCTCCAAATTTCATTCAAATCGAACTATTGGTTCTTAAAATATCTTAAAAAATGTCTTTTGAACAGGAACCTCCTCTAACAGACAAACGAAGCACTTTTGCATAGAAGCAAATCATGTCCAAACGACTGGTTTTGAATCTAAAAATGCATGGTACTTCTATGTCCACGGAATATTGGGACACCCTGTATAATATACACGGACATAAATAGAGTATTTGTTGCCTAAAGAAGAATAATCAGATTAATTTTCGGAATGAAGCCACTTGACTCCTGCAGAGGAATTTTTAAGTCACGAGAAACTCTTACATTACACTGCATTTACATTTTGAAATGTGTAACTTACGTTAAAAAGTTTAATAACCTGTACCCAAATATTGATGCTTATCATAATTATAATACTAGAAATCATAATTTAAAGATCATCCATACACATACCACGACACATTTATAAAAATCACCCTACTATAACTGCATCTAATTATTATAATTATCAGATGAAATCACTAATCTTGGGTATGTAAAGAAGGAATTGAAGATTTATATGAAATGTTATATTTATATTGATTTTTTCTTGTATTTTTGTAGACTTTTTTATATTATATAGCTCATTTTTTTCCACCACATGTACTATTCTTTAACTAATTGGTTAATAAAGATACAGATAAAGATACTGCGTAGCATGAGTACACAACTAAAAGAAGAAAACTAGAATACTTGGGTCACATCATGCTTAACAACTGATTAGCAAGGAAAATAGTAGAAGGTAGAGGGCCTGTTTTGGAAAAACATCTGAAGAACCGCATCAAATATAAAGATTGCCTTACTGATCACCAGCTTCCGGAAATAGGAGAAGGTATAAAACAAGAACAAAGGGGAATTTACCAATTTCTTTAGCACTACTTCGCATGCAGAGGAACTGAGCCACTCAAAATGCATTCATCAAACAGATTGTACAGGTACCTAATTGCATGAAAGTATCAGATTCAGCTCCATACACAATCATAATACAATAACATGCAAGCAAGTGCAATTTAATTGTCATTACAGTGAAATAACAGCCTAACCTACATAACATACATATAAAAAACATTGAACCTCCGCAAGAGTTCACCGACAGTGAAATTACTAATTTCTACACTACGCCTACTCATGAACGTGCATAACCTCGACGGGACGGGACGTGACACTGAAAAAATCGCTCTCTTTCCGAAATCATGATTCCTTCCTACAGTAAGTAGGGATATGTAACTGATCAAAATTCCAGTAAAATTCAACTGTTGAAAACAAATGTAAGAGACCATGACCGCCCGTAGAGCAAAATTCTGGGAGAGGCATGTTTGTTTTGCAGGTTGTGCAACCCGTTGTTGACAATTGAAGACCGGGGGAGGGGGGAGGGGGGCAACTATTCAAAATGGTAGCAGAAATAATATCTTCTTTGTTGGGATGTTCTCACACCCCACTTCTTACCCAAGGATTGTGTGTCATATTCACTCTGAAGCATGATCCAGGGGGGGCATGTAGCCCCCTTGCCCCCCTCAATGGGCGACTATGTAAGAAACTAATACTTTGTTTAGCCTCCACGATGTCTTTTGCACTCAGAAACACGTCTGGGTACACTTATAAACATAATTGTTTTGCTCTTCAGCTATCTCATCCCAGGTTGCTTGTATCTCGTGCCGAAGTGCCGCTGGGGTCCGTGGAGGTTGGGGTAAAGGGATTAATATTAGTACCTAATATAGCTCTCGTTTGTCCGACCGCAGACATCCAACCATCGACAGATGTTTCGTGCTATTTAGCAAAAGCATGGTCTAGGCTTGGTCTCCGATAGAACAACGAACGATAGCTGAGCAACTATCCTCTATCCAGAGTATAAGATCTATTGAAATAAGACAGTACAAAGCACCATATGTTACCAGAATCGACCTCTTCAAGAGTGAAGATAGCAAGCTGACTGTTGGAACAGAATCCAGGCTTGCATTATCAGTCTAGTCACCATTATGTCCCAGTCGTGTTGAAGGTGTGGAAGATTGGGAGATCTACGGCCCAAGGCAACAGATTGACATGATTGTGTGGGTTACTAAGTGCGGCTACCTCACCTCCTGGATGTAACGCACGGCGGTCATGTTGCCTTTGATGAACCTAAAGGTAACCTACTTCTATAAGCAATAGCCCCATAAACCATAATTCCAACAGTGTTGTCCATTTGCGTTTCCTTAGAAATTTGAGAATCTCGTCATCCTCTCACCCTTGCACGACCAAACAAAATCTGGATTCATCACTAAATGCAATGGTATTTCACTAGAGGCCTTAGCTCAGCCGTTTTCTACTCCAAATCAGTCGATCACTTCGTGAGTAAGAGGTAGGAAAAAATGAGGACCGTATGAAATAACTCTGAAACTTTTGATCCTGCGTTAAACAATTCGCATTGTAAAAGGCTTTTCATGCTCTCTAGACCATGTGTCCGTAATTGGCCTTGTGGATAAGAAATGGTCCTGAAGAGCCAAAACCCTAAGGCAGCGGTGTCGTTCTTCTGACAAGCCCAACCATTCTCCTCCTATCAAACTTGCTAAGCTATTGAAAATTTTCTTGTCTTCTCACTCCAGGTATAATGAGTAGAATAAGGCAGCTCTCCACAATAATGACCATGATCAAATCAGAATTGTATCTTAGAAACACAACTATAGCTTACTTACTTATTTTGTAAGAACAATACCACAATATGGATATGGACTGTTGTCCTATCCTAACCAAACATATAGCTATCAAATCTCTGTAATGAATTAATAATTACTGGGTGGTCACTTAGTTTATTTACTCTATGAGGATATGCAAGAGATAAAGACATAAACAGGTAAGCTTGATAAAACTTCCGCTAATTGCTCTACAGCCAATTCATTTATTTTATCGGAGTCAGAGACAATTAATCAGCAAAATAAGTGAAAAGGAATATCGACAAAAGGTAAAAAGTTGGATATACTTTCCTGATTAAGATATTGATTTTGCTTCAGTGAATTAAACAACACTAAGTGACAGATAGGAACTACATTTGCTTAATTGTTTATGTTCATAAATGGAAACTTTAGATTAGCTAGGTACCCGTACATTTGGCATTTTAAACTATCCATTTTAATCAAGGATTTTAAATCATACCCGATACCAGGTATGTATACTACAGTAGAAACGTAACTTGAGTGAGAAGGGAGCAGTAAACCGAAGACTGGCTCAGGTATTGGAAAGACTAGTTTGCTGGTCATATCTTTTGCTGCGTTAACGCTTCCTGTTAGACCGAAGGTTTGATTTGGCACGAATATGTCACGCCTGCTTCTTCAATCGCTACGAAGGAGCTCGGTTATCTTTTTATATCCAGCGATTACTTCTAACTTCTTTTTCTGGAAAGATTAGACAAATTCTGGCCTGAAATACTCTTATGCTATGTTTGATAACATTCGGAGGAAGGTAGTCCGACTGAACTATAACAGAGAGATGAAAGGAAAATCTTGAATCAATTTTTTATTGGCGTTAGGTTCTGCTGTTTGCCTTACGGATGGTCTTACGCACTGTTGAGTACGGAGATGTTAATTAGTATAGAATTAAGAAAAACATCTGAAATTATTATCTATTATCCAGAAAATTTTAGGTATCATTCTTACGAATGTAAGTCGATATCAAGTATTTCTTCGCTTAAAACACTATACTTTGTTCCTGTTCGTTCCAAACAGGAATATGCGTCTGTTGTGTGGAGTCCCTAGTACCAATGTTATAATAAATGTACAATTTAGCTTTTAAGTCTGACCCTGTTTATCCTGAGCGTGATTGTGATTATCACATGCTTTTAAGTAAATTTGAAACTCGTTCATTAGTATCTCGATGTAAGTAGGCATCGGTAATAATTCCTTTACAAAATCCTTAATGGCGGCGTTGACTCATCTACATTGCTACCTAAAATTAATCTCTTTGTTCCTAGGCTCAACTCACGTCTTAATGTAGTATTCTTTTGCGATCTTGCAGAAATTAACATACTTTTGGAATCACCTGTTAGAGTTATGTGTACCAATTTTAATAACATTTGTCAGGCATGTGATATCTCCAATTGTACTATGAATAACTTGAAATGTGTATTCACTTTTTTTAGTTAGGTTAGCTACAAATTATTCAGCATTAGTTTGGGTGTTATGATACTGTTTGTATATATGTAGTCTAATCATATTGGACGAAAATTCCCCTGGCTTGCGAAAGAATTGTAAAGTCTGGTATTATTGCTGCAAGTTGTTCATGGACGCATAAAATGGTACACCAATTTTTGTGGGAAAACTTTTTATTCGACAACAAAGAATGAGAAAACGTGTTTTTTGGGATTCAATAGAAAGTGTAGTCAGAAAACAAAACAACTCGTCATACAAGATTTAGGTATTTATGGGACCTACAAAATGGGACCACACGTAAAAAGATCCGACTAATAGCAAAAAAGTGCTGGCCGAAAACCGAGAAAAACTGCAGGTTTTGGTACTTGTTGGTAATGCGATGATGGTTTCCCGCAGATATTTGAAATTCTTCAAATTTGTAGGTTTCGTGCTTCTAAATAACCACAACAAAATTGGAGTAGATTGGTCAAGTAGTTTTTGAGAATTTCTAATTGTTTATCCCATAACACCTGTTTTTCGGCCATCACTTCTAGTTTATTAAGCAATATACAGGGTTAGTTCAAAGGGCATTTTGTAGCAAAATACACTAGTTTACCTTGCCGATATGAATCGCAAACCAATCTGGAGCATACATTTTATTTTTATGCAAAAAAGGATGTGTTATGTTTTTTCTTCAGAACAAATTCAAACATTTCGTATTTGCGAGTAATTCGCGACAAAAGATGATGTGATATGTACATTGTTTTAAAATGTGTATACTAACGTATGTTTTTCGAATATCGTAGCGCATTTGTCGAATTACTCACAAATACGAAATGTTTGAATTTGTTTAGAAGGAAAAACGTAACCCATCCTTTTTTGCATAAAAATAACATTTATCTTCCGGAATGGTTTGCGAATCATATCTGCAAGATAAACTATTTTGCTATAGAATGTCCTTTGAACTAACCCTGGTTTTGGGATAAGCAATCAGGAATTCTCAAAAGACTTGACTTGACCAATATAATCCAATTTTGTTGACGTTATTATTATATATTTAGAGAATTTCAAGTCGTTGCGTGAAATTATCATCGTATTACCAACAAGTGCCAAAAGCTGCATTTTGCCTCGTTTTTCGGCCATAATATGTTTGATATTAGTCGTATCTTTTTACGTGTGGTCTCATTTTGTAGGTCTCATAAATACCGAAAAATCTTATGTGAAAAGTATTTTCGTTCCTGTCAATTGAATCCCAAAAAACGCGTTTTCTCATTCATTGTTGCGTCCATATTTTAAATACCCCCTTCAACAACTTGCACCAATAAAACCAGACTTTACAATTATTTCAAGGAAATTTGCTAATATGATTAGACTAATTATTTGCCCTGTAAATGGATTTTCTGTTGGGCAATAAAATGCTATTATTGTTACTATTATTATTCAAAAACGATAATTCTTAGTCGGTTGTAGTTTTCAAGAACAGAGAAAATGGAAACATGCAAGTTATCCAGTTTGCTCTCAGAGTAAAGTAGATATTAGCCATGTTCTAGCAGCGATTCTCAAACGATGTACAAGCGTCAAATACAGTTGACCAACCGAATTGACAAAATGGCACTCAAATCCATGCATCAAAATGAATTGATTAACTATCTCCAACCATCCACAACCGTCCAAAATCCCTTGCTAGAACATAAATTACTTTTTTTGATATAAAAATATGAGATACAGTGAACCTTTCCAAATTCTTAAGGCTTTTCACGACATCAATGATAGTATACATTGCGAAGGTTGGTTATATCAATCCGTAGTTTTGCACAATTTAACACAGGTTTTATTGGAGAAGTTTGGAGGAATTTGTATATGTACTTGATCGCGATGACCGCATTGCGCAGGTTTCCCATAAGGTTTTTCCTCCCATTCCTACTTCCTCTTAACCTCTCATATTAACAACTGGTTTTTAGGATGTGGAACGACCTACCAAGAGCAAGGTGATCATTGTAATCTTAACCAGAAGCGATATCTCTTACCAGAATCGACCACTGCGAGAGTGTATGGCAACTGTTGGTTGGAACTGTAAAGATCTCAGTTCGCTTTTGATAGGTCAGTTGCTACTGTGACAGCTAGAGGCTGACGGTTCTGGCGGTGTAATAGATTTGGTCTACTCGCCATGGGATAACTAGACATGCTGCTTTCATCTATCCGACCACAGTCACCACGGTTAACAATTTGGTGCTTTTTGGCAACTCATCAGCATGGTCTAGTCCTGGTCTCTGGGATAATGAACGAAAGCATAGCAAAAATCCTGTATCCGAGATATGAGATCTCGGATAGAGGATGGTTGCTATGCTTTCGTTCGGTGTTCAATAGACTAAGCCTATAGCACGCTGATGAGCTGGTTAGATGGACGAAGGCAGCATGTTTGGTAACTCAAGCTCCTCCTGACTCTTCTCCATTAGAGCAATTTTGTTGAATCGGTACTTGGGATTCACTTCGTAATTGTTAGAAGTTTGAGTAGAAAAATATTGTTTTACTCACACTGGCTTGTAAGGTCCACATAACTCCCATAATATCCACAAGAAGGAAACGATCACTGGCGAAGCGATGGGCGCACCAGGAACGAGTCGGTGAAGATTCGCGAGCGCGTGGTCACCAGAAGAAAACGAAGACGTCCGTGGATCGCATCGCCGAACGGTACTGAGGCTGAGACGGTGTTCTTCTTCAGAACGGAGAAGGGCAGTTGGGGCGCGAGAAAGTTGCCCCCGGAGCCCCTGCCCCACCGAACAAGTGATGGTAAAGCGACAGCGCATCCACGCAAGGTGGTTCCGTGGTACCAGCTGTGACGTCGACCGGGTGATCAAAGATGCGCGGTTTCTTCAGCGATGCATGGGAAGCGCAAGCCGTCGATGGTTGATGATTGTTCTCATTATAGTACAGGACAAATGTTCTGATATGCGATACTTTTCACTTATTTTTACAACGGATCACGTTAACAATTTTCAATTTTAGTTGATGATGTTCACGCATGAACGTTAAAATAAAAGTTGGAAATTTCAAAATGCCGACTGGGCGAAATATTTTAAATAAAATGAGAGGACATGTCGATACATGCATACAAGAACATTGTTACTGACAAAAGTCGAGTTTTCAGGAGAGCCATATCAGTTTTATACCAATTTTGACTAAGCTTTTAAGCACTATGCATGGTAACTTGGTACACATTTTTGTGTTTTCTTTATACCGTAGGAGCCGCGCAGGCAGAAGCCTAAATGCCGGGACACCCAAGGAAATTTTATTAATCCAATTTTTGAACTGCCTAAGGTTAGTAGAACTGGGAAATGCTTCCTCTTGTGAATTGTTCCACAATCTCGACACCCTCAGGACAAAGGAGCGGTCGTATCGGCCAGTTCTGGATGTACCAAGTTCGACACAGTTAGGATGGGAGGCCGAAGTCAGACGGGTCTGTCTGGCGGGCAAATCGCGCGGCGGCATCATGGAAGAGAGCTCTGAGGAGCAAAGCCCGTTGGCGTAGCAGTAGAAGAGAGCTAGATCGCCGACGGCCAGTCAGTGCGAAAGGGTCCCGAGACCGTCTGTTAGAGAAGAGTCATCGATCAGTCGGACAGCCCTCCTCTGGACAGCATCGAGCATAAATAATGTAGTCGGGACGGCAGCACCCCAAACGTGTGAGCAATACTCGAAGCTAAGCCTTATCTGGGTTTTGTATAGAGTGAGAAGGTCATGCGGAGAAAAGTACTTCTTAGCTCTAAACAAAAAGCCTAGCTTTTTCCCAGCAGCTGCCGCTATTGACGAGATGTGTTCGAGCCAGATCCGGTGCTCGGTGATCTGGACTCCGACTAGCCGAAGTGAATGGCTCTTTGGCAGAACTCGGCCATCCATCGAAACCGGATCAGCGCTAGGACGCTTTTTGTTTGTCAAGGTACAGTATTGTGTTTTGGCAGCATTAAACTGTACAAGATTGTTGCGTCCCCAAGCAGTGATAACCTCCAGGTCTCTCGTCTGACAGGAAGTAAAGATTGGTCATTGGTTATCGCTATTTTCTAAAAAAAATAGAAAAAATTCATGCAAAAAGCAAAAACAATGTGACGAACACATGCATTTAGCTGTATAATCATTGTAATGTATGTTACAATGTTCTTCCAATAAAACATAGTCATTATCAATTGTAAGAGCATATACAATGATAAATATACATGAACTGTACCTGTAATAACATTGTAAAGGCTCTTACAGCAACTTTAACACAACTGGATTGTGGTATATGCGTAACGTACTTCACAATATCCTGCGTAAGCTGTAGTGGAATTGTATCGAACGTTACCATGATCTTACTGGTGTACCGTGGCAGTATACAGTTACAATGATATTTAGAATATTTTTCTCATCTTTGATACAGAAAAATGTTCAAATTCTTATACTAGCCGAAAGTATTAAGTAAGCTCTATCTGAAACAACTAAAAACTAAAAATCGACCAAATATCAGTTACAATGTTCTTAGATGCATGTATCGATGTGATACCTTATTTTGGATCTCATCCTGAATATTTTATAATACTAAGCCTCCACCGCCTTCCAAAATGACAGACTAACAAGCATCAGAAGTATGCCCCGGCGATAGGACGAAAATCTACCAAGGCTGTAAATGTATTCAGTTTAAAATTTAACCACAACTTCTATGTCTATGCAATGAGAACGAAATTTGTCTGACGGCTTGAGTTCAATGTATACGAGAGAGAAGTGAATATAGACATATACCTACCTATGTTAGAAAGAGATAGAATCCGCCTGGATGGTGAAGTTCAAAACCGGGTTGCCAAGCAACGCTGATGCGGCAACCTGCCCCTTTGCCAATATGTTACACCAGTTCCTTGAATTTAAAAATATGCGTTAGTTTATTCCTTACGCCCAAATAATGGTTTCATTTTGAGCGTATACATTTTTGGATTGTGAATTGTGTCACTTACGTGCACACAGGCAATGATAATTTGTATTGCGTAACATTATTTGTTACATTTTCCTACCGCAGCGCTGATGCAAAATGTAAGAATATCTCAGGATGTGTTGAATTTGTCACCATCGGTGGAAATAAAAGATAGTTCTAAAATAAATTAAAACAAAATATTAAATTATTTGTTCGAACAGAAATCCTCCTTCTTGAGTTTGACTGTAACCTAACCTATTGTAGCAGCCTGTGCGAAAATTTCCTGGTGTAACGCATTGGCAACGTGGCAGGATTGCCCAACCTTGTGCGTCTCCATTGCCAGCCAAGGTGGTGATGACTTTCGATCTTCAACCGGCTTTGATCTCTTTCTAACATGTGTTGATACACACTTCTCGCGCTTCTCTGTCGTACATATTGCATTCAAGTTGTATACAAAATTTCATTACAATTAAATTATTTTACCTGTTGTTCAATTTTCTTTGGCACTGGGTATATTTCAAGCATTACACTGCTTGGTTAGCGAGAGGCAGGATGATTCCAGGACCAGCGATCAACTGGGACTGTTATTTTGTATTTCACACCACATACAGGGTACGTTTTTAGTGTGAACTCGGTAGATGACTCCGTTATTACGCATATACGTATACATGAACGGTAATCACAAAAGACATAAATAAAATACAGAACAAAAATCGAGTAAGCAGTCAAATTGCTTGATTACCGTGCGAAAAACCCTGTTGCTCAAGCCAGACCTGCTACTGTTACCAGGGACTAGTCGTGCACTGTTCTGGACGATAGAATGACTATGCAGTCACACCGCTCCGCGGCGGTGATAAGACTAGAAGGAGTCATCCTACTGCCCAGTAGAGGGCGCGAGAGCTCCATGTTAACAGGGCTGGCTTAAAAAATAGAGTTTTTCGCACGGTAGAAAAATTAGATTTTTGTAACTAAACCAAGTGATTCATGACGTATTTCTTGATAAAATATGCGAATTAGGGGCCCGCCTTACACAAACCGTATAATCATTCTCTAGTTTAACAGACAGTTTACAAGAAATCGACCATATCCATATTAGATCCATTACTTCGCCTTATCATTGGTGGAATTTGTGATCCACGCACTTTTGTGAAATCGGCCGATAGTGACATAATATCTCATTTTTCGCGATTACAATACGTCCTCGCTAGTTGGCATGGAAAGTAAAAGGATTGATCTAAGAGAACTAGCAGAATGCATGCTCCTAAATCCAATACACGCGGATACAAGATTTTTGTCAAATTTCTAAATGCAAATTAGTATGTTTTCATCTGCATTAGCGACTAAATATCTCGTTAATCTTGTTGTTTGTCCATATGGTATGAAAAATTTTCCAAACTGATCAATGAAATGCCTGGTATTCGAGTGAAAATGAATGTCAAATAAAGTATCATTTTATTCATTTCGTCGTTATCCTAAGTAACATAAAAATAATGATGAAAAGTTTTATTCTTTCATTTCGACATTATTCTAAGTAACATAAAAAATACTGATGCAAATAAGCTCGTAGAGAGTTTTAGAAACATGATGAAGTTCAGATACTATTTTAAGTGTTGTTATGAGAATTTTAATAAACATATACTGCTACAGACGGTGTAATATTTGGTAGCATTTATAAATGAGCTTATCGTTGGTTTGTTGAACTAATAAACCCATGTTAATGGCGAATCATTCTGAGGCGAGAATCTCTAATCTAATGTAATGAAAAAATATGAGCTCGCAAAAGCAATTCTGGTGGCTCACAACAAATTTTAAAAAAGTGTGAAACTCATAGAAGCTTCCGTAAATTTTGTAGATTCTCATAATAAACAGAAGCAGCAGCAACACTGCATTGAGCGAACTGTTCGAGAACGATTTAGATTACTTTGAACGGAATAAATACACAAGGCGCGGCGACAGTGCGCTCAATTTAAAACTGAAGGGGACGAAATCCAGCGGTTGGGTTAGAGTTGGCCTGCAATTGAAAAGATTATGAGCAGTAGTAAGAAGATGAAGACATAGAATTCTCATTCGGAATGGGAAGTACAATATTTCTCTACAAAAGTTAAATGTAAAAATGTATGTTTGTTATGTAATACATCTGTTTCCGTTGCTAAAAAAGGGAATATCGAGAGGCACTATAAAGCAGTACATTTGAATTTTGAAAAATCATTCCCATTACGTTCTGCAACTAGAACGGAAAAACTGAAAAAAAAATCAGTTAATTTCACAACAGACAATGTTCTTAAAAACAATCGACAAAAGTAAGGCTGCAACTGAAGCATCATACCGAGTGTACACAAAAGATGAAACCTTATGAAGACGGGGAAATGATAAAACAGGCGTCTTCAGAATCTGCAGATTCATTATTTGCCAACCTTAGAAATACAGACGAGATAGTGTCTGCTATAAAATCTATACAACTTTCTGCTAATACAGTGATGAGACGAGTAGAAGCAATGAGCATTGATATAGTTTTACAGTTAAGAAAAGATAACTGTGCTTATTTTTCACTGCAGCTGGATGAATCCACAATTGTCGTTGACACCTCTCAGATGGCCGCGTTCGTCAGGATGGTTTTTAGTGATTTTATGATTAAAGAAGATCTTTTGAAGTTTATTCCACTAAAAGGACAGACTACTGGGCAGAACTGGATTTCTTCTTTTAATAATATTATTTCTTCTGAGAAAATTCCAATATTGAAAATGGTAGGCTTGACAACCGATGGCGCTCCAGCTGTGGTGAGTCGTGATAAGGGTCTCGTGAGGTTATGTCGTGAAGATGAAAGTTTTCCGGAATTTCTCTGTTACCACTGCTTTATCCATCAGCGAGCATTATGTGGACATTTTCTAAAACTAAACACCGTACCCTACTGAGCGGGGCCGTGGCAAATGCTTGTTCCGGAAGTTGTTGTATCCAGTTTACAACTTCTTCCCGTTCAAGTGATTGTACACGCGTTAAGGAATACCTCAGTACCGATTGCCGGGTGGAGGTACAAGTCCGCCAACGGGCCACTTTAGGTCTATTTTATATCTTTAACACGTAAAAAGTAGGTGGTAGACAAGGACCAGTCGACCGAGGCGGTACCACCCGCTAGCTTTTACCAGGATGTCTTATAAATGTCCGCATGTTTCCACACCTAAGCTATGCAGTCGGTTATCTTCCAAAACGAAGAAATTAATTATGATGGAGCCCTCGAGCACTAAGAACTCCGGACGTAAACTCACTCCACTCTCGGAATGTCCGGGTGGAGGGTGGGCTCGAGGGAACAACATCGAAGGTAAAATTTGTTTTTCGAACATCTGCGGGATTAACAGCAACATTGATGCTGTTCATCACTACCTGCAATCCAATCGCCCCGCCGTGCTTTTCTTGGCGGAGACAAAAATATCAGAGTCTGCACCGATTAACCATCTTAACTTCCCAAACTACGAGGTGCACTCCAATCTGAGAAAGAACGAGGGAGTTGTGGCTTTTGTTCGCAGCAGTCTTTCCTGCTCCAGAGATGTTTCTTTGGAATCAGGCCGAAAGGTCATTCTGTGGCTTCGCCTTAACTCCCAAATTTATCTGCTGCCTTTATCGCTCTCCCTCGGACCATAACTGGGATGACCTACTCGAACACCTCGCCGTCCAGATCGACTTCCTGAACATCAATCACCCCGCTTCAGAGGTAGTTCTTCTCGGTGATTTCAATGCCCATAATGAGTTTTGGTTGGGCTCAAACAAGACCGATGCAGCAGGTCGTGCAATCGAAGCGTTCGCTCTTACTCAAGGGTTAACCCAGCTGGTGACGAGCCCTACTTTTTTCCCCTGCTGGATCTCTTTCTGACCACGCATCCTGTCCCTTACAGCACTGCTGTCCTGTCCCCCCTGGGTAACTCAGACCACGGTGTTGTGGAGGTTAGGTTTCGGTCAGAAGCAGCTGCGGCAGCAGAAACTCGTACAGGCTGCGAAACTTGGCATTACGAACATGCCGACTGGGAGGGGCTCAGAGACTTCTTCTCTAGCTTTCCTTGGAGATATGTCTGTTTCACTGACGCGGATGCTTCGATCACCGAAATTATCCACGTCGGAATGGAGGAATACATCCCTCACACAGTGAAAGTGTCTGAACCAGGGTCCAACGGCTGGTTTAACAAATCGTGTGACGCTGCTCGCCAGCAGAAGATCAAGGCACACAGAACCTTCTTACAAAACCCCACTGTAGAGAACAGACAAGCCGACGTCGAGTCCAGAAACAAATATAACGAATAGGTTCGCAATGCCAAAAACCAGCATGATATAAAAGTTAGGCACAGGGTAATGTCGCCATACACCAAACATTAAAAGAATTGAAAGGTACACTGGAAAAATGTTATTAGTCCATTATTTGGCTAAATTGAGCTTACAGTTTATTTTGGTGGCAGCTTCTTAAATTGGAAAAAGGGCTTATGTTCATAAAACAACAGCTATAAGATTTCCTGTGCTGGGGAAGAATGGCATGAGTCCCTGCGCGTGTATGGAAAAACGGCATCAGTCCATATGGAAAGGGGGCATTGCATCGGCTGTACCTACCTGAAAATCTAAATATCGCAAAAGTACACAGAATATTCTATTGGAAATATTGAAAACAAGATTTACTATAAATCCTTCCCAGAAATCTTTGAAAACAACTTCAATATATTGTTCGGTTATCTATATACTTGTAGTACGTGTGATTCCTTAAAAGCTGATTTATCTTCAGTTTCCGCTACCTTAAATTTCCACACGGAACAAACTAGGCAGTCAACAAGTAATAATTTGGAGAAAAAGATACTTGAGAAGACACTACATCAAAAAAGGAGTGAGCGATTTTACAGTCTAAAGAGAACTTACCGCAAACGTGCCTCTAAGTTCCCCGCTATCGAAAGTATTACCAACAAAACTTACCCTGTCCAAATATCACGACAAATGATGTTTACTATAAGCGGCAACTAAAATTCATCAGTTTTAACATCCACATTCTGTCAAACTCAAATTCTATCTTTTATACCTAGGAAGAATCTATTGCTAAGAAAGGAGCTGACGATGTCTGGTCTATGTTGTATTACTTTTTTTATAACATCCGTGAGTCTCGTGAACCAAAGAGCATACACTGAGGTACCGGATCACTGGAGAGATGAATTGAAAAATTGTCGTGTGAAACCTACACCATTTGAAGTCATTGATTGTGGCAAAAATTTTGATTTTCAAGATTGGAGTACATTTTTATCGCCGTTTTATCCAAGTGCCCCTTTCCAACCCGACCAGTCAGGATGCTCAAGTTTTGTAAACAGAATCCTCGCGTAGTTTTTCACAAATCCACACACATGGGCCTATATGCTAGTTCTAAATTTGATAAGGTAATTCGGAAGATTCTGAAAAAGACGCAAAAAGATCAACAAAAACGAGAAGTGGAAACATTGGGAAAACTTTACCAGTGGCCCAATCCGAATTAAAAGTAAGAAAGGGAAAGATCTGCAGGATCTGACGAAATTTCTAGAGATAGCAGATTCTAGGGCATTTTACCAACAGTTAATATCTCTTGATCATCCAGAAGACAGCAGTGATGAATATGTCGATGACCCGCCAATAGACGCTTGAAGCAGGGGAAAAGTGGCACGAGTCCAGAGTTGAACATCATCTTTTGTTTGTTACGTTACTACTTTTGAGTAAAAGTTCATTTTGTAAAATCTATTTTACCAATAAATACACTGTTTAGCAAAGATATTCTTTACGACTTATTTTTTCATCAATTTTACTTTCCAACAAGTAAGTAAAGCTTAATTACCGATTTTCTCAAAATCAGTCCGGATGGACTATTGTCGTTATTCCCCGGTACCTTCAACTGTCAGTCAGTCTGAGTGTCAGGCTTCTCATTGAATACGCATTTTTTATCTGGACATGTTTGTGTTTAAAATAGTGCGGTGCTTTTTTATTTTTAGTTACCTTTATTAAATCGTATGTGACTTGCTATTGAAGCTGCTGATTTTTTTTTATACTTCAAACACCTACATTGGTAGGAATGCATGTAGTTATGTAGAACGTATGTATTAATTATTAGTTGACTTAAGTTTATTAGTATGTATCAGTATTAGTAAAATAAACATATGTATGTCGCATACAGCTGTCTATAATTTCATTTAAGTTCGCGTACATTGCTTACGACTAGGTAGACTGTTCATTCTAAAATTATCAAAGTAGCTTAACATACTGGAAAGGTTGTCGACCACTGAAATAAACAATCCTCTCGTGAATGTTTTTATTTGTCGAAACGATATGAAAATTTTCCAAAACTGCTTACTTAATCACCAGGTATTTGAGAGAAAATCAATTTCAGAGAGACGAAAATATCACCCTTTCATTTCGTCATTATCGTAATATAAGGAAACGATGGTGTTCATATTAAACTTCGAGTAGAGAACGTCTTGACTTCTATTATGATTTATGACTACGTGAGCTCAAGCACCCGTACACCATTTTCTGCCCCAGGCTGGCTTGTAATTGTCTAATTAATGATGATAAATATTTCCATCGCAGTCTCGTGGTCCTTAAATGGAAGCAACTTGGCGTGAAATGAATACTTCATAGGCAGGTGGTTGGAAGTAGTTCACGAGTTTCTACGAGGCGGATGGGATTAGTAGTGAAGTGAAAGGAATATGCCTGTTTGAAGTTAAATGATGAAGATAGCAACATACATAATAGGCAACTTTGTTTGTTACATCCAAAAACTAATAATGCTTTCAAATAGACCCCATCGGCGCAGTTAACTCAGCTGCTCTTGTACTTAACCAAGAAGAGCTGGCAGCAGATGTTCGTAACTTAAACTGTAGTGAATTGAATTCATAGAAATTTTGAGTAATAGCTTCCAAACAATAGGTACAGACATGAAGCCATAAAAACGATATATTGTTTAATGGAGTATATGGAAAGGCAAAATATTAAGATCAAAACAAATATGTACAAAATATATGTATGTTATTTGATGCACTAGTCAGTTGACTTCGACAACGAATGATACATTATGACGATTCATTTTTTTGCCGCAGAACTTGTTTTGAATTGTTTTGGGTACTTTGGATTGTATGTTTTACTGATTGAGCTGAAGAAGAAAAATATAAAATACTACAACAACCTATTTTTTTTTTTAATTTAAAATTGAATAAATAACTATCTGCCATCAAGCTGGAGCCTAAGATAAGTTTTTCGAGGTAGATTCTTGACACGCTCAATGAACTTCAGTTCAGTGTCAAAAATAACTGCAATAGTTTGTTCACAATCTTAAAATTGTAAATTTTGATTTGTTATTCCAGGTGGAAGATTAAGATGTGACTTTTTCTGCTAAAACAAAATAGCCAAATGGTTGATTTTCCAGAATCAATTTGTAAGATATGGCTTGAAGAAAGTTGTATCAACTTGTATCATCTTGTAACTGTGCTTATCACCTCTTCAAAATTGAATGAATGGAGTAATTGTATCTCATATGCAAATGGCTGATAATAGAATCATTCGTCAAAAGTGCAGATTGAAAATACTCGTAATATAATAAAATAATAAACTTTCAAAGAAACAAGAAGCTGATGTTTCCTTGCCTTTATAACTCAATCTAAAAGCTGGGGATTGATCTTACTTTTGAGAAGTCAATAGATATCAAAGTTAATCGCTAATTTCTTATTCTTTAGCAAACTGATAATAGACAGAGCCAACGAGACTGGAGGTTCCGTTTAGAGGAGGAGTCCAGTTTAGGGTTATTTTCTTAACATTTGGACATTTTTGCGAATGTCGACCAAATGGTTTTTCTTGGGTAATTCAGGTGCCTAGATCCCAAATCTAATGTCAGCTTCTCGCTAAGGTCAACGAGAGATTCCAAAAGTGAAGTTTGCCTACTCAAAACATGGCGTCCTAACACTTTGTCAGTGTTTGACAGACATATTCAAAATCACTATTTTACTCCAATCTACTTAGTTTCGTTCACGTTCAAAACAGCAGACAAACAGTGAAACTTTGCGTTACCTTTAAATTTCATGGGCATTGAATTGAAAACATTCAGATTTTCTTATGCATCTTTAATCTAAATCAAAAGCGCTTTTTTGGCAAATATGGTGTGTGGATCATTAATGTGAAGTTGAAACCTTAAAGTCATTCTATTGATGGATTTTTTAAAATTCTTGCTAATTTTCAATCTCGACCAAAAATTTAGATGTCTAGATCATCAGTTGTTCACTGAGGCAGACCGAAGGCTCCAAAAGTATTATTTTTCTGCTCCTAATTCATACTGACGTCAATGTAGCGTCCCAAGATATGAAATCCAATCCAATCTAATTAATCCTTTGACTGAATTGGTTCTGTAGATGGACATCCACTGCTGACTACTCTTTCTCTCTAATTGTGAATATTTCCATTTTTCATACTTTATGTGACAGAAAAGTAAAAGAATTCACTAGGTGTATGCCTGATGTATAAACTATCTTCAACATTTTTTAAATATGTATGTATTCAATTCATTCAGCATGATTTAGGTAAAGCAACTTTCTCATCGTCATCGACGTCGCGATTTTCTATTGCTTGATTACCTCATCAGCATTCAGGTGCTATGTTGATATCAGTTCATTGTCGTAACATACGCCTACGAAATTTACTCAGATATATTTCTTGACAATTGCAACAAAAACCTACGCGAGTTGTTGGTATACGTTTTGAACTGAGTTCGCTAGAAGCAGTACTTAGTACTTGTGATATTACGGGGGTCATTTTTTATTTAAAAACCGTTTTGTAACAGAGTCAGATAAGCTTCATTTATGAAAGTAAATGACATCGCAAGGTAAAATATGAACGTTTCTTTCACTTTTCAATACGCCATCATAAATTTTTAAACATTTGTCCAGTCAAGTCAATCCTGTCGTCGGCCCCGTGTCCATTAAACCAGTTAGTAATTGTTTCTTTCAGCATGTCATCATTTTCCAAGCGCTTTCCACCAAGAAATGACACGGAATGGTTGAAAGAGAAGTATGTGAGCTTCACTCAGTTACTTATACCCATAAACTTTTGCTCTCATCCATTCCTGTGCTTTATAAGCTGATATCTAGAAGCAATATTCATTCCAGGGACATTCGATGATTGACGGAAGCACAATGCCCCTTCACAGGATATCATCCTTTCGTAAATGTTTCACATTGACTGCAAGTTTTACAATATTCCTCAAGCCACAAAATTACTACCATATCATGAATTTAAAAGTCATATGAAGACATTTATAATGAATAGAAATAAATAAATCACTTGCTAAAATGTATCTGTCACCTCACACAAATATTCCAATATAACATAACATTCTTTTGTTTGTATAACTCTTTCAACGTATTTTACAGTCTGAAATATTGAATATCCTTCACTTACTTATAGTTTATGCACATCATATTTTATACACCTATGTTTTCAACTTACTTGTTGTAGCTTATTATATGTTTTTATATCGTGTTTCAGTTTTATTGGAATTAAGTGTCAGTGTAGCATTATACTAAACTTCGCCTCCTAATAAAGACAATTTGTTATTATTAAATTCTTTAAGCTTTGAAAAGAGATGAAATTGAAGAAATGAAGCTGTCGGTGAATTTCAGAACGATGAACTTTTTTTGTTCAACAACCGAGTTACTGAACTTTATGATAGTCATTATTTAAATGGGTGATAGAGGGTGTTAAAAGAAGCAAAAAGTTTCATATAACATGGGGATCAAAACGGCATTTTTTTAAAGAAAAGCGACTTTAAAGTAAAATAAAATCTGACAACGCCGCAATGCCAGACGCAAATTACGACGGAACGTAGTGTAAATGAAGATGGAGTTTGTAATTTTTGGTTCTTAGGTATTATTTCATTATTTGATAATGTACTCGTAAAATGCAAACAATTAAAAAAAACGAATTTACCACTAACTGTCTCAGCGCTTCACCTGGTGTATGAAAGTTTATTGTACGTATTAAAAAAGTCCACTTATAAATAGGGAAGACAATTTTGATACATACATTGTTTTTCTTTTTAAAACCCACACTGCACTTTTTTGTATTTAAAGAAGGTGTTCAAAATGTCGTCCTCCACTTTCCACACAAGCTTCATCACGATGAACCCAGTTTCTTCTTACTCTAGGTCCTCGAAGTTGTCCATTTATTGTTTCAGCCGCATTAACCATTTTTCCGCGAAGTTGTGCTTCAGTTGTTATGGGACCAGCCCCATAAACCATCCCTTTAAGTTCTCCCCAATACCAGAAATCCATCGGATTGAGGTCAGGAGATCTAGCTGGCCATTTTCGAGGATCAGGAGCATTTCGACCGATACAGCGATTTGGATCATGTTCATTCAAATATTGAATGACGCCTCTAAAAATGTGTGGTGGTGCCCTGTCATGAAGAAACCACAAATTCTGTCTCCATTGTAATGGCATGTTGTCTAAGGTCTGTTCCAAAGGTTCTGGTAGGTTATTGGCAAGAAAGCTAAGGTATCCTTCTCCTGAGAACTTTGGGGGTAACTCGAAAGGGCCAATTACCTGATCGTCAAGAATACCCTCCCAAATCTTTATTTTAAAACGTTGTTGGAAATTACCTTCACGAATGGTATGACGATTTTCTTGGGCCCACGTGTGAGTATTAAAAGTACATTCGTCCGTCGCTAGAATGTTTTTAAAAAAATCCGGATTTTCAATGTTTTTGTGCAAAAACCACTGACAGAATGTTAGTCTGCGAAGATAGTCTTCTGGTAACAAGGCCTGCACTCGTTGTACATGGTAGTGATAAAGCAAATTTTCCCGTAGGATTCTACGGACTATGGTATGCGATAGTCCTACGCGGTGGCCTAATTCCCGAGTGCTGATATCCGCCTTGATTTCCACGACATTTAAAATTTGTTCGTCCTGCTCTACAGTAACCGGTCTTTCAAGAGTTCGAATATAGTGGGCTGAACACTTCCTGTATCTCGAAGTCTTTGGTACACTTGCACAATTGTCCTTCTGTCTGGGTGTACCCGTTCGCGAAATCTATCGCGATAAATTTGAGCTGCAAGATTTGAATTCTGACGAGCTTCACCGTAAACTAACAACATGTCGGCGAACTCTTGATTCGAGAACATTGTAAATCAATCAAGACGACGACGTACGCGAACAAAAACAAAACAACATACTAACCACTGTTACCGTTTGCGATCGATTGCCGGTTCGATAAGCGTGATGATGACCGACGCGTTGTTGTCATGTGTGTTTTAAATATTCAAATTAATGAAACTTACTTGCTTACTGACTACAAATTTTGGCTTAACTTAGAAAAACTTAATGCCATTTATTTGTTAATTACCCAATTTAAAAACGTTTTGAATTAGATTATAAAAATTAGTATGATTGTAGTAATTGTCGTCGATATAAAGCACTTAAAGTTGTAAAGTATAAAGCCATTTCGACAAAAATCTATTGACTTTTGGAGCATGGGTCATATGAACCATTTGACTTGTTCTGAGGCTGAACGGACGTCATGTAATAAGATGCATGGGCACGATGCGCAATTGGTTCTGACTTTTATAATGTAAAAACGACATTAACTGTCTTATGCAAGAACCAATCACCAAATCTGCGCACCCATTGTTCCTTCTAAATACTCGTAGAATCGCACAACTTCTCCCAGCTCGTTTTCGGATGCCAACCTGGGGCTTGATTCTAAATGAGTTTCGACCATTGAAATTGAGTTCGATGGCGCCTTGTGACGATATACTTGATTAGCTATGATAATTTTGACACTGCCATAATCATTTGAATATAGAAGATCAATATAATCAAATGTCAAAATTATCATAGCGAATCAAGTATATCGTCACAAGGTGCCATCGAAATCAATTTCAACGGTCGAAATTCATTTAGCAAAAAATTGTTGATTAATTTAAGCACGATGTGCCATTGCGTAGTCGATCTAACGATATCACGCCTTTATGGCCGTCTTGATTTTCATAGTCTTTCTTCTTAAGGCTGGGATATTTCTAGATTTCTATTGTTCCGTGTCAGCGTCAGCGCTCTCCTATTTTCAGGCTATGTGTTTTTCTTGAATTGTAGGTAATTTCAGGCTATATAACAAATGATATAAATCAAAAGCATGAACAATTTGATGCAAGTAGGTATTTGTAACATAACCTCAAAATAGAGCGCTGACAGAATTGTAGGAACGACTGACGATACGGCCCTAAGTGCCAAAATTTCTGCTGCAAATAGTTCTGACAAACAATCGTCTATATACCATTTATCTGTGACTGTTTTTTTATCAAGCACAATATTTGTAAAATATTAGATATAATATATTGACCCGACATTGCCCTCCAGGATCAATCATGCTGTTTATAGCATCTTCCACGCTAAGTCAACACAACATTCATGGTCAGGAATTAACTTCAGAGGCGGACATTCGGACCCTATGGACGCTCCCTTTTTAAACACGCTTATTAATTACAGCTTCTTTCGAACGATCTACGTAACGACTTCGTGTGGCCGGCCTGAACTTGGATTGCATTTTTAATCTAATGTGCTACGTTTGAAATATAAGTTCTGCCTCTCGATGATCCTGAAGGACGACTCATTCTCACGAAATACTTTTTATTTCGTTGTTACATGTTTACTTGAATGAACACGGCAAAGATAATGGAAAGTAAATGCATGGTAAGCCGGTAAATCCGGAACGACTCCAGAGCGACTCTTGAAAAACCATTGATTTATTTGCGTTAACAGTTAAATGCTTATAATTTGCATTTGGGTCTATCACAAAAATGTAAACATGACCGAGCTTAATTTCAAACTTATGTCATGTTCTTTGCTCTACATCCATAACTGATGTTGACTCTCTTACGGTCATACCTAGCTGATAGGTCACTATATGTTGAATTTGGTGGAAGTAAGTCCAAAATTTATACAGCAACATCTGGAGTTCTACAAGGTTCGAACTTAGGACCCTTGTTATTTCTTATTTTCATTAACGATCTGTCTTTGAAGCTAACCTGTATGCACTTGCTTTTTGCTGACGACTTGAAGATATTTTCGCCAATTCACTCTTCGAGTGACTGTGTGGAGATGCAAAGCAAGCTTGACTTCGTGTATGGATGGTGTAACAGAAATCTGCTAACGCTAAATGTCAAAAAATGCAAAGTGGTGTCATATAGTCGGAAGCAGGACCCCATCATATACAATTATAACCTTAATGAAAGCATTTTAGGAAGAGATTCAAGTTTTAAAGAGCTGGGAGTAGTGTTCGATAACAAACTCACTTTTAACGATCACATATCAGATATTGTATCATCTGCATCACGGTTGATGGGTTATTGTGTACGTAACTGGTCCGGTTTCTCTAATGTGTACTGTTTAAGAATATTGTATTTTTCATTTATCAAGACTAAGTTAGAGTATGCGTCCTTAGTATGGTCCCCCCTATATCAGAATGCAATTTTTAAACTGGAGGCTGTACAACGTAAAGCTCTAAAGTTTTGGTAGTAGTAGTGGTAGATACCCAGAGAGAGGATTTGATCATGACATTTTATTGGAGTTTTTTGGCAATGAATCACTAAGGAATCGTCGTGACGCTCAAGCTCTCACTTTCCTTTATAAGTTAATGAATAATCATATTGATTGTGGGTTCCTACTGCTCCCAGATTAGTTGGTCGGCATAATCACATATTTTACTGTGATACACCACGGACGAATATTTTATGCAGATCCCCAGTAATGGTAATGTGTACCTTATTCAATTCAATCTGTAACAGAGCTGATGTATGTCATGACAGTCTTAATGAAATATTTAACATTTACAGGAAGCAATTGAGATAAAATCGTTTTGTTGATGGTCAGTTATTGTTATTCTTCAATTGGACCACTTTTGTTTTTTTTTCTCTTTTTTTGTAGAAGTGTTTAATTGTTCAAACACCTATGTATTATGTGTTCATTCAGATCACTGATGTTTTTCTATTTTCTTTTTTTTTGTTATTATTTTCTGATTCATTGTCTATATATATATGTGTATGTATACATGTGTATATATGGTACCATTTTGTTTTGATTTCACTAATTCCCTGTGATTGGGTGTATACCCGTTGGAAATAAATATATTATTATTATTATTATTATTATTATTATTATTATAACTGAGGAACAAAGAACATGCACCACCCAAATCCGATATAGTGGAAACAAGCAAAAAGCGAAACTCTAGTGAATCTGTGTACTGTGTTTACTTATGCCTACTTTTCTTACTGCATGATACGCCAATGCTGCCATAGCGTATCACACACATGATCAGGATGCTGCTTACACGGACCAGTGCCCTCAATACAAACTTGCATTATTATGCAGGCATCATTGAAATCCCGCAATTATGTAAAAGCAAATATGTACATTGGGATGGGCTACCCACGTGCTAATTGAAACTTTCTTGAACGTTCATTACATCCAGTCAATAAAAAATCCACAAGTCCTTGTCGATGTCATATTAAACCCACAATTACTTCAACTATTCCTATGCCTATATGAACATGCAATATTTATTGTGAGATAAACAAGAAAGCTGGACATTTTAAAATAGCTCAATGGAAAAAATTTATTCCATTTTTTTGTGTGAAGATAACATGTTTTTTAGAAAAACTGTCAGGGTTTCATGATAACTTACTTGTTTTTTGAGATATAAGCCAGAAAATTAGAAAGACGATGGAGAAGAGGTTAGTACGCATTTCAATAGCTTGAGTTTAGAAAAAATGTTTTTCTACAGAAAATAAAAGTTTTACATTTTTTAGAAAAAGCTAAAAACATGACCGACTAATGGTGTGTATTTCAAAATTTCATGTTCATGTCTCAAAAACCAATGGCACTGCAATTCCATCAATAAAATAGATTATTAAAAATATCTCTTTGGGACAAATCAAGTTTTTGTCTCCACTAAGCCTGTAAGTCATATGTCACGTGTTTATATGTGTACATCTTAAAAAATAAATACGAGGGTTGATATCTATGCTCCACCTTTGACTCCCTTGCAACGATGCTACATTCAATTTATATTTCATATTTTACTGCTCAATCTCTTCTAAAATCAATGTTCTTGTTTAAACGGTGCTCTAGCAGTTCAATAGCTTCCCCGAAAAACTTTAGTCCGACTGCGACTACCGCAGATATCACCTGTTGCCATGTTATCTCCAAAGCTTAGATAAAGTTTGCATGATATATCCCTATAATTCTAGATATCCACGGTGTAACATCATATCATGCACGTCCTTAATGTGTTGGTCATTCGATACCTTTACAGCTGATCCATTACCATGTTGGTCTTCATAATATTTTCTTCCAAACATAAATACATACCAGCATTTGACTATATCGTAAGAAACTTCACACACAGTAGGATGAGATCAGTTGCATCTCAATCTAACCCCGATGTGCTACCCAAGAGCCCGGTACGGCAGTTACGTCTGCGAAACTGTGGCGGGCCGCAGATACAAGATAAACCTAAATTTCTACATCGCAACATGGGGCCCTGGGTAGCTGGGTGACTAACGCGTCGAGTTACTAACCGGTCGACCTGAGGCTCGCAGGTTTGAATCCCCGCTTCGAAAGCTAATTTCGAGCCATTGATGTTGTGTTGTGTATGATGTCTATATCACCAGATCGGTACAAGATCAACATACATAGCGTTAATGTAGCTGTTTTATTCAATAATTAGGAGTAGATGGCTTTTGGAGTAGTACAGTGTTGGTACTATGGGGTCGACAAAAAGGGTCAAAGGTGGCCTTAGTTTCGACGCTTGGCCTCTCCACCACTACTACAACTACTAGACCGCAACAGGGTAACGACTAATTGTATGAGCCTATTTGACCGACTCGAACCATTCAATTTCTTTTACACATGTTCGTGGTTGACTGTTTTCTACTTGTACACATGATGTCGGTGTTTCGTAGGAAGTGCAGAGTCAACCTACTTGACGCTATTTTTTGAAAACATTTTTGAAACAATTTTATTATTTAGCTGACATAGATCACTTATTGTTTTACTGTCAACAACATTATTCAAATCAACATCTGCAAGTGGGTTAGGGGCGGAGCATAGGGATCAACCCCCGTAAGTTGCGCGGGAACGACCGAAAGTGTATTCACATAAGAAATTAGGAGTACCCCGAGCTTTGAACCATACCATAAAATTTAACAAGGCTTAACAAATACGAATAGCCTTGAAATTACTGACGTCGATTGGCTATTATGAGCTTAGCATGCCACATTATTTCGGAGATAATGTGGAACTGCCGTCCTAAAGACGTTGGCTGAACTTATGACTGTAGCAGGAAAGGAGCTCATCTCTATTCCTCATACGAGGTCTGTAACTTAAGTAATGAGACTGGCAACGTAGCGGTCGATCCGGCAACATCTGGACGTGCCGGGCTTGGAGGGAAGATATGTGATCCGCCTTCAGCACAAGTTTGAAATAGTTTTTTCTATTGTGTTTTAAAAATGAGTGACTTCAATTTCGATGCTATCAGGTTTTGCTTCAGACTTGGGCACAGTGCAACGGAAACTCTTGCTAAACTTCAGCAGGCCTACGGAGATAGCGTTTTGTCAAGAGCCTAGGTGTTTCGGTGGTTTAGAACCGATGAAAATATCCATAGAATCCGAGATCTTGTGCATTCAGATCGGCGATTGACAGTCAAAATGATCGGGGAAGGGTTAAATTTAACTCACTCATACAACCGTTCACCAGATTTTAACCAATGAATAGGGTGTGAGAGAAATCTCGACAAAAACGGTTCCAAAAAACATTTCGCAAGACCAAAAGGACACCAGGAACACCTCAACTTTTTGGATTCAATTGACCCTCATTTTCTGAAACATCTCATTACCGGTGATGAGTTTTGGATGTTTGAGTACGACTCAAGAATCAAGCGCCATAGCGTGGAGCGGCACAGTTCAACCTCTTCAAGGCCCAAAAAAGCAATAAAGGCAAAAGAAGAATATCTTGGAAAACTCCCGAATAAGGCCGTTCGTGTGAG